>JAIGNY010003664.1:687500-1112500 GCA_020152595.1 Chiridota heheva
TATTGCCATATTTTCCACACAAAAATTATTTGGTTGTTACCCCAGAACTGTTCTTAGTTATTTTTTATATTTGATTTCAATATTGTAATGGATATATGAAGAAATAAACTTTTTAATAAAAATGGCAAAACTATTAATTAGAAGAAATCCAATCAAATGGTAATTCATTGTATACATATGGGTTAAGAATGTCTTTACCTAATTTCCTCTTTTAGTTTACCAAGTGGTAATGGTAATATGATACAAAAGACACAAACCACCCAAGTACAAAACACACACAATTTACAGATAATAAATTAGTTTAACAAGCACAAAAATAAGAAAATGTAAGATAATAAAAGATACACAAATGTTATCTTCTTCCAGATGACGACAAATGCAATGACGGAAGCCATGGATGCGATCCCAATGCTGCATGTAAAAACACTATCGGAAGTTAACAAGTGTATAAGTGTAGATCAGGATATACCAGAAATGGACTCTCTTGCACTGGTAGGTCACAAAATATTGCTAAAGTTGATTTTTACGATAAGTGAGTAACTTTTCTCGCCAATTTGATATAATCTAGTCCAAAAACTATTTGTAAATAGGGAGAGAATTCGTGAAATAATTGGAAATTTTCTGAAAATTTGGCAACATATCCCGAAAATTGAAGACAATCTCCCAAAAATAAAGGAATTTTCACAAAAAGTTTAAGCGAATTTCACGAAAATGACGGAAATTTACGAAAATTGAAGGAGATTCCATGAAAATAAAGATAATATGTTCAAAACCCTTACAATAAATGTTCGAAACCCTTGGAGACCTGGGCACAGTTTTCAGGCCCACCACTAAGCAGAGGTGTTCATCCCACCACTAAGCAGAGGTGTTCATCCCACCACTGAGCAGAGGTGTTCATCCCACCACTGAGCAGAGGTGTTCATCCCACCACTGAGCAGAGGTGTTCATCCCACCACTGAGCAGAGGTGTTCATCCCACCACTGAGCAGAGGTGTTCATCCCACCACTGAGCAGAGGTGTTCATCCCACCACTGAGCAGAGGTGTTCATCCCACCACTGAGCAGAGGTGTTCATCCCACCACTGAGCAGAGGTGTTCATCCCACCACTGAGCAGAGGTGTTCATCCCACCACTGAGCAGAGGTGTTCATCCCACCACTGAGCAGAGGTGTTCATCCCACCACTGAGCAGAGGTGTTCATCCCACCACTGAGCAGAGGTGTTCATCCCACCACTGAGCAGAGGTGTTCATCCCACCACTGAGCATAGGTGTTCATCCCACCACCGAGCAGAAGTGTTCATCCCACCACCGAGCAGAGGTGTTCATCCCACCACCGAGCAGAGGTGTTCATCCCACCACCGAGCAGAGGTGTTCATCCCACCACCGAGCAGAGGTGTTCATCCCACCACTGAGCAGAGGTGTTCATCCCACCATTGAGCAGAGGTGTTCATCTCGAAACGACAAAACATCCACTGACCATCCCTGACCTAAAGCTCAGGTAATGCTAAGAACCTCATTTGCATAATAAATACACCTGCTACATTCCTATGTCAAATTACAGAATAGGAAAGTAGCCGTCCAAACGGAATGAACAATTAATAGGCAAATGCAAGAATTTTGGAATGCAATTAAGCTTTGCGACACTTGCCTTCTCTTAAAGATAGCACCACTATCTTCAAATATTGCTAATTTACAAAGTTCACCCCAGTCTTAATTTGTCGCAGGGTACCTGCTAAGGAAGTCGGCACCAATATTATCCGATCCTTTAATTGCCTTTACCATAAACTTATACGGTTGTACTACATAGTGCTAGAGCCCCTCACATGACCCTACCATTTTTGACATTAGTAGAAGATAAATAAGTTAAAGGGTGCTGGTCGGTTTCTAGCAAAAAACTTATCCACAGCCCAAACTATAACTAAACACTCCTTTTCGATTGTAAAATATCTTCTTTTACTCTTTGTTGGGGAAAAATTTACCATAATAATTTGTTAGCCGCATGAACGACCTGATTTCCTTTTTTGTTTCTGGCTTGGCTAGGTTAAGTATTTTCTCTACATTTTGATAGTTTAGAGTCACGATACCTTTTCCAATAGTATGCCCTAAAAACTGTACCTTCTTAAAGGCATATTAACATTTTGAAGGTCTGGCAGTCAATTTGACTCCCGAAGCCCATCCAACACTTTCTTATTTGCTAACAAATAATTTCCCCTTGACCAGATGACACAGTAAACACCAATACGTCACCAATATAATTGAGTGCGTTCGGCAAACAACTTAATAACCTCTTCATCATTCTTAAAAAAACAGCGGGCGCATTCACTAAACCGAATGGCATGACCGAAAAATGGAAAAGCCCTTCACTTGTTAAAATGCCGTCTTTGTTTGGTCGATATAAAGCGCCATCAAGATTTAAGTTTAAGTTTAAGTTTATTACACCTATATGGCGCATTATCTAAATAACTTATTCTAATGCGCCTTACAAAATATGCATATAAAGAAAATAAATACAAATGTGTAAATAAGATAAGTATGAAATATAAAGAAAAAAAAGAACAACAAAATTATGAAGAGGACTTGAAAGCACAATTAAATAAGTGAGTCTTAAGCAAGGTGTGAAATTGTTTAAGGCATTGAGCAGATTTGATTGAAAGTGGTAAGTCATTCCAAAGTTTTGGGCCAAATATTTGCAGAGAGCGATTGCCATATGTAACTTGATTTTTGGAACATAAAGGATGAGATGGTTTTAAGAGCGAAGGCGGTAACTAGTTTGTTTATAATGAAACATTTCGGTCAGATATAACGGGGCCATGTTATGAAGGGATTAAAAAATGAGTATTAAAATTTTAATTTTAATTCTATATGAGAAAATGAAGATTTGCCAATGAAGATTTGCCTTTCGATAGGTCAACTCTGGTGAGAAAGAAAATTCCTCTTGCTACTATTATTATTAATTCTTCAATATTTGGTATCGAATCTGGGTCAAATACTGTAATAAAATTCAGACGCCTGAAATCAACACAAAATCTATTTGTGCCATTGCTCTTTCTGACTAAAACAACAGGTGACACATAAAATGACGTTGACCTTTGACCATTTGCAGCTTTGAGTCTAACTCAGTTTTGATTGTGTCCTGAATGGCAACAGATAAAGGATATGGTTTACTTTTTAAAAGCACGTTGAAAGATAGAATGATTTTATGTTCAATTAATGTCGTCTGACCTGGAAGGTCGGTAAAAACATTTTGGTACAACTTACTTACACCAGAGAAGCTTTATTTTGCCTTAAGTGTAGGAAACTCTAAATCTACGTGAACTTGGCCATCTTTAATTCTCTCCTCTGCAATAACACTAGCACATATAACACTCGCATCACTTCCACTCCCCTCACTTGTTTGTACACCTGTGTTCTCATCGTTTGAACTTTTAACATACCTTTTGAGAAGATTAGCATGGTGTGTACGCAATTTCCCTCTCACATCTCTTCTAAACTCGTTATCGCCCACCTTTTGCACTACCCTAAACGATCCCCGCCACTGAAGCAACAGCTTATTGTTATCAGTGGAAAGAAGTAACAAGACTAGGTCTTTTACTCTAAACTTCCATTCTTTTGACGAACATCATATACCTTTTGTGTCATTTACTGGTCTAGCTAAATGTTGAAGCTTCTTTTGAGCAGCTTGACCTTTAGCCTTTCTTCCAGGTCAGCAATGTATTGGTAAGTAGTCTTAACTTCCTTTGTATCTGATGATTTTTGTCCTCAGTTCCTTTAAAACCACCATAGGGCCTCTCACAACCCTACCAACCATAAGTTCAAACGGGATAAACCCGGTACTTTCTCGCGGGATTTACGGTAAGCAAATAATGAATAAAACGATCCCAGTCCTTAAGCCTTTCGGAACACATACGCCTTAGCATACGTTTAAGGGTCCCATTACACTTTTTGTCCAACCCGTTACAGATTGGGTGGTAGGGGTAGGGGGTGGTTGTCAATTGATTTATGCACAATAACCCACTTATTTCTTTTATGAGACCAGACGTAAATTGCGCCCCATATTATAATTTTGAATTTCGTTAGAATTTCTTGTGTTACCCCAACCATGGAAACATTTCCAGCAATCCCTCGGCTATCCTTTCCGTCTCAATTGTATGGAGGGCAATTGCCTCGGGGCAACGAGTAGAGTAGTCTACTAACGTCAAGATATATGTAAGCCCTTTCTGTGACCGGTGGAATCGGTCCCACCAAATCAACCGCCACCCTGCTGAAGGGTGTGTCAATTAGAGGCATCTTCCCCAGCGGGGCACCCTTGTTACGCTACCTTTGGACGCTGTCCTTTGACACAAATCCTAGGAAACACAGAATCCCTAATATCCCCTTGAAGACCGGGCCAATAAAACTTGCTTAGAATTCTATCTGCAATGTTCTTAGTTTGCAGGTGTGCAGGTGGCCTGCTAAAGGAGAATCATGTGCAATCCTCATCACTGTCTCCCTATATTTTGCTGGCACAACCAGCTGACTAATAACCTGACCATTATCTTTCTTAGGAGCCATAAAACTTACTAACATGTCGTCTTCCACTTCAAACCAAGATTCATTCTCTTTGCCACTTTTTCTTTTGTTCTGGATATTTGCAAAATAAATAATCCAAGTCCTTGTCATTTTTCTGAGCTTCAATCATATAGGATTCACCCTTATTTTCAATGGCTTTCATGATTTCTATGATCTTACTTTTTGGCCCCTTGTCAACACAACCCCCATTGAGACGTTAGTGTTATCAAGCTACACTAATAATAGGACAATCTTTGTCTGTTTCTTTTACCTCAATACTCTTTTCTTTTGTTAATCCCGCCATTTTGTTCTGAGAGTTACCCGTTTGTGGGGTTTTGGACATGACCAACATAAATGACCTTAGTCACCACAATTATTACACTTTTTTCCAGAACTACTTGAACTCTTGTTGACCTCCCTGAGCACTATTTGAATTTGTTTGATCGGGAGGCTCATTCTATTTCTTTGTAAATTTGGAGTTTTCTTTTTGACCACCTCTCTTGTCTAATAAATTTGCATGAGCCTCTGTATGCCTATCTACTAGCTTAGCCATTTCATGTATGTCCGTAGGACATTTCTATTTTTAGAAATATTGACAACTCTTTGTTACACACGTTTTGCATTTGTTCCATTTTTAAACATATATCTCCCTCAGTCCCTGAGGGAGATTTCCAATTTTGTGAAAATTCTCATATGCACTCTGAAATTCAGTAAGCATGTGTTTGATTGAAATTTTGCGACAATTGCAGTAGTTTTCCCAATTAGCAGCAACGTTGGATGGAAACTTAATTTACCAGTGATATTTTCCCTCTTGTAACCGGAAAAGTTTTTTGCTTTGGGTTCTTGCCCCACCTGATGGTATCCTTCCTACACGCCTGCCCCTATGTCCAATGTATATTAAATCTTCACGGTTCATCAATTCCGATTTGACATTCCACGATTAAAAACATTTTATGTGGTATTTCTAAGAGTTTGTTTTGTATTGCAGAGAAAGCGCGTACAACTTCAGCGCGTCTACAGTTGTATATAGAGTATGTGCACCGCGCACGGTGTATGAAATAGTCCATCGCTGATCAAAGAATGGTAAACAAACGACGAGAGCACAGCAAAACATGCCATTGGTTTGCCTAAATGGATGGTCAACGGTCAACGGTCAAACTTTAAACATTTGATCAAAATGAGCAATTTCAACGTTCTTGCTGCATTTTTTTAATGAAAAGCAAGTCAAAGGTCATGGTCAAAGGTCAGATAACCGTGTAAGATGAACATTTTTTTTACCATTTTGCTGCATTGTTTTAATGGAAAGCAAGTTTGAGATGTGGATGTTCCTAATGGGTAAAGTATGACAGTTCGGTGATAGGAATGGTGTTTTGATGCTTTAAAAGGTAAAAAGCAGTAGGTCAAATGTCAAATAAGTGTTCGAAATTAATTAAATGCTGTACTCTGTGTGTATGAGGAATATATTTGTATGATTAGTGTTGATGATATCAGCAACTCCGTGGATTGTATTCGTTCTTGCTATTTTGTTTTCGATTACTGACAGGGTCTGTCTGTTATTCACATTTAACAAATTATTGCAAGTTGAATCGAATTACTTTTACTTCTAAGTTATCATAGCGTAGCGAATCAACGTAAAAGCACTAGCACTCCATTCTCAGTGCGCCTACTGAAATAACTTTAAAAAGTAACTTTAGGAAGACCAAAAATTTTCCAGAATTATTTAAACACAAAGAGAAAAAATATTTTGGTGATAGATATAAAAGTAAGTAACAGACTACGATATTACTTTACAAATAGTAAAAATTATTCTGGAGTGAAAAATCTGATGTGAATATACTTTTTAACATACAACTCTTTCTATATTTATCTTCCGGACATAAATGAATGTACAGTAATACTGGCAGCCACGGGTGCAGTTCAAACGCATCTTGTCAATACGTCGAAGGAACCTACAGAGGTCATGTAAGACTGGTTACAGAGAAAATGGTTTCTACTGTTCAGGTCAGCATCTTTCACATTTTTATACTGATAAACCTAAATAAGTGCCATATACAGCGTAAGCACAGGCCGACAGAATAGTTGTAATACTGGACTCTGTGTCGACATAAAGGTACAAAGCAGTGCAAATAAGTATAGTAGCTACATACAGTGCACCGTGATAGGACAGCTTAGACTAAAAGAAGACAAATATAATGAATGCAAATCACCCATAACAATATTCTCCAAATGTGTTTGACACATTTTTTAATGAAATGAAAAATGTATTTCCACGTCAACATGCAAGAATAATGGAGATCGCCTCCACAAACATGACGTCGTTCGCACATTTCGTAAATTCACATATGTTTAATCTAAAGCTTGCCTGGCTGCTATCAACCTAACGTTTAATATCAATCTGAAGCTTTCTAAATCTTAAGGTTTGCTACTAATCTTGAATCAATTACTTCGCCAACTTTTCAGGAGCGCTTAATTGCCCCCATCATAGAAACTTTAACAGAAATACTTTCACTGTCTAAACTCATTTGAAGAAAGCGCTCCTTGAAACCTCGACGGAATTAAACTGCCAGTGTCATTTTTGTCCCGTTCGAAAGACACTCTCTCAACGAGTTGAAAAGGTATTACGCAATTTTTCGGCCACACAGGTAGTTGAGACAACTCAACAAAAAAATGCTGTAATTTTATAAAAACTAAATATTTAGACATCAACGAGTTCTTACTTGGATCATTTATACCCTGAAAACTGGTTTAATTATTTCATTTGGTGCAGAAATCGTAAAAATAGCACTATTTTCAGCAGCGTCATTCTTAGTAACCTCCTCTCAGTGACACTTATTTCTATAAACAATCCTGCGATTAACGCCATTTCCATTCATCAGTGCAATATACGCATAAGGACTCTTTGTGTTCAGGGGTCAGGAGTTATGCACCATCGAGCATACCAGGGGGAGCTGCTACCTGAGCATACCTAATTAAAGCAAACACGTGCAGTGCAAAAAATATTTTCCAATGAAAATTGTAAGCAATAGCAATTACTAGATAATCATACACATAATCTCATGCTTCTTTGAATATGACTCAATGAAATTATATATGAGTTACTTATATACGAGAAATACACTTTAATCAATTCTTTATGCCTAAAACTCCACAGACATAACACATATTGATGTTATTCAAATAAAAACTCCCTTTGCCGTTATACGGGGAAGAAGTTTATTGTTGGAATGCTGTTCTTGATATTTCTTAACTTCGAAATAAATTTACGTGGAAATACGAAATATAGCGTCAATTTCGATGTCCAAAGGTTGAATCCTCTAACAATTTGTCCAAATAAAACAAATTTCACACCTTTACAGGGCAAATTTTGTTAAAATTCTACATGTAACAACTATCAAGGGGGTTACTCGTGAAGGTGTATATTGGCGATGGATTATCTTGCACCCGTAGGTCACAAATCATATTTGTAGTTTATTTACTCAATTGTATATCACGTTTCCATTGGTGTCCTATCGTTTTGTGAAACAAGAATCGAATTACATAGTTATCCTTCTTGGAAGTTACGTTTAATTATTATTTTTTGTTTAAAACAACATATTAATTTTGGAGTGCAAAAGCACATTCAGTGACCTATTTGTAACGTTAAGGAGCTCACTTTTCGTGCACGTGCTTGCAGTGTAAACAGGCTCTAATACGAATGTTCATAGTAATCATAATCATCTATTGACACATGACACAAATATCAAAAATTAGACCTGTGTTATTGCAAAAATGCCTTGAGTTATCAAAAAGACGCCCCTTTTCCATATAAAAACAAAAGAAGTATACAAGATACAAGTATAGAGCTATAGAGGGATTTCATCAGGTGACTCTAACTCATCTGGAAGTTTGCTGGGAAAGCGTCGTTGCGTTTCATGCGTCTTCACACAGCTCTGTCACATCACACGTACAACAAACATACTGCCGGCTAACCTACCTACTATTTCAGCGAATTGTATTGTTTTTGTTCGCGGATGTGATTTTACTTCATATTTTCCTAACGTTTTATATTTTCACCCGGTATACGAAGAGTAACTTTATGATTGTTCGTTATACGCAGAGAAAGCCTTATACCTTGCAAAAAGTGCTCACTGCAGATCCCAGTGCGAACCGAAGGTTGAAAGACGTTGCGTCGTACAGCAGTTCAATTTGAACGTCGACCAGAATCTAAAGGATATCGAGAAAACGTCTTTTTTTCCCCGGCACACTTTTATTAGTGCAACCAACGGCACAGCAAGATTCCGGCATAACCATCTTACAAAAATTATCTGATATAACAACATGCAAGCGTTTGTAAGTCTAAATAAGTGTACAGCAGACGATCGTTCCCGCCCGACAAAATGGCGATGTAAACAAGGTCACGTGACCTCACGACGTCAGTTGAAACACCCCCTATTGTGCTGTATCTAAAACAACTCTTAATGCCCACTCCAAACCATTATTCTTCATGCATAAAACACTTACAATCTTTGACATTGCTTCTTGCCAAAAAAATATTTTTGATTATTGTTCTCTTAAATAGCATACTACTGAACACATTTTCAGATTTCTTCACGCTCTCAAATTCTTTACATAGGTACTCCACTAGACATAACTTAAATCTTTGTTTACCTTATCTAAAGCTAGCTTCCTCACAGACATGTTGGTGCTATGATTACGGAACTTGTTTCCCTCAGATACATACCAAAAAAAAAATCTGCTTCCTTGAACTCTTTTAAGTCCCGTTTAAAGAACTATCTGTTATCTGCTTATAAAGACCAGTAGTAATCATTGTTGTCTCGGTAAAAAAAAAAATCCTATTATCTGTCCTAGGCTATATAAGTTTATTCTAACCAGTGTAGTACGCACTCGTATTGTGCATTTTCTTGAATCCTTAATGGTTTTGTTTTGGGAGGTGATAAGGGAAGGTTTAGGTGGTATTGAAGGAGCCAGGGAGGGTGGGGTTTAGCTAGGTGGGACGAGGGAAGGGTGGGTGTATATGCATACTGAATTGATTATCTATTGTCTTGTTTTCTGTTATTGTATCATAAGAGGGATTTCCACCCATAAGCTTAGGTAGTTTTTTGCAAAATCCCCTCAGCCACTGTGTTTATATTTGTTAACATATTACTTTTATTTAAGCTTAAACAATCAGTATATAATTTACAAGATGTATATAATTTCACTCGATGTATATGTATATATTGAATTTGTAATTTTTTGGCTTGAATAAAGTATTGAAATGAAATGAACTTCAAGTGGATTCTGCTTGTGAAGGGGTGTATTTGGCTTTCTGTTGTTTTACTTGGAGATGTTTATTAAATGATTATTTGTATTCAATCGCAGTTTATTTTCATCATTAATAGTTCAAAAAATTACTCAGTTCATCCTTCAACACGGGACACACAAATCGCATAGAAAAATATTTGCATGCACAAATTTATAACAGAATTTAAAACTAATTCAAGAGATCCTATAAAGAGCTTCAAACTCTACGGACGCGTAGCATTTACCAACTTTCATGCGAAGTGGTTGAATTTACCATTATAAAGCATTTTCAATTTCAAAGCCTTATTATTATAAATTATGCAATTCACAAATTGATTAACATAATAGAGAGAATAGAGACTATTTGTGACAACAGAAAGAGTAAACCTGTTAATTTCCTTATGTTAACTTATTGTTCAATCCTTCACCACCGTTCTTAGTGGGAGCAGATTCATATAACTAAGAGGTTTTGAATATCCACCATACCTCCAATCAACGTTTATAAAGAGATATAATTTAATGTTATTGTTTTTGATATCTGTCTTGTTTCTGTAACTCTAATTTAAACATTTACTTAACTTGTTGATATATTTCCTTTTAAAGGTTCTTTGTTTTTTCGTATCTTCACTTTTCAGCTCCCTCCGTTGGGATTGAACAAGCACCTCTCTGGTTAAAGACTAACAAATGATCTGGTTTGTCAATGGACTCTTCCAGAACTCTTGTTCAGACTTTGGTTACATCTCACCGTTCACTATCTGGCTATTGTATTTCATAATTATATGGTTTACCAAGTAATTGGGTACAACGAACTATGTACAGCATCACGTGAATTGATATCTACAGAAATATTAGTTACGAAAGAAGATAGATTCCTAACTATGTCAATCAATGATGTCGATATAGAACATTTACTATCATTATAAAATACATGTTGGTCGTCATTTGTTATACAATTGCCGACTAAGCTATCTAAGAAAACATTATACAAATTATTGGCAGAAGCATTACTTAATCAACAAATATGGCTATATCATTACTATCATATATCTAGATTAGGTCCTTTAAAGTCACGATGAATAAGTTTTTAAACTTTGTCAGTCGTTTGCAGCGGATCCAAAATATGGCTGCTCGTGTTATTTTTAGTTAGATATGTCCAGCAATAGTCAATCCCTTGCATTTAAATCACTACATTGGCTCCCAATTAAACGCATCATTTTTAAAATTTTACTTTTTACTTACAAAGCTATTATTGACATTGCACCTCTCCCCCCTTCCCACACACACACACACACAGACCCACCATCACACACACACACCTCACACCTCCCGAGACGAAGTGTTAAAATGTAGCTGATTCTGGGAGGGCATTCTTATTTTCTAAAAGCGAAAAAGATATTTAAGAAAATAAGATTATCCCAATCTTTAAATTTTTTGAAAGAGTTGGGGGTTCGGACCCCATCGCCTCACCCCTGGCTTCGACACTGACCTCCACTAGTTATTCCCTCAGATCATGTAATAATTGTGTTCTTAATATCCCACGTACACGCTGCAAGTCATTCGGAGACGGATCTCAGTTTGCGCCACCAGCTGGAATGTCCTCCCTATTTACATCAAATTATCACATACTGTGGACAGGTGGATGCATTTGAACCTGGTCTTAAAAACGTTTATTTTAACCGTTTATATGATTAATTTTATCAGTCGTCTGTTATATTGTATTCACATAATTTTTATTTGACTGCGATCTTTGCATCTCATTTTACTATTTCATCATTTATACTCGTAATTAGCTTTAGTTTTTACTGTTTTATCCTATTGGAAATTTTGTTTTTATTTCAATCTTTAATGTTTTATTTAAGTTTCATTAAATTATCTGTCAGTCTTGTCAGTCTGTACAGCGCCGTAGATTGTATTATCTATATGTGCACTTTAAAGCTTGTTTTAATAATAATATGCAATGAAACAATATATTCGTGCCATATCATTGTTATGTCTATGGGAGATTGTGGACCCATATGTAATCAAGAACCTGGCTAAAACACTCCTTCTGTACTAAATTGTTTACATACAACGATGATAATCGATTTCAAGTCGATTACAACATGACGAACTTTTAATTTACCCATAAAAGGTCTATGATCAGCTAGATAGAAGAATGAAACAAGCGTTCAATTATGAATTCAATGGTCTTTCATTTTGAAAATAGCATGTGTAGTTTTAAAGTTATAAAAATCAAAGTTTGAAAATATCTTTTGATATATTGAAAACGTGTGATGTATGAACAAGAAAACATCTGAAAATACTTTTGTTTTTCTTCATAAGACCTTAAAAATCAAAATGTCTTCTCCAACTTGAGGTTGGTTTCGGTATGGTAAACATATAATCCTCTTCACTAGAATCATCTTACCTTCTTAAAAGACAAATTTCAGAGGGCTAAAACACAATGTACTTACATAAAAAAAATAGAGACTATGTCCCGTCCATACATCACAACAGTATAAGACAAATTTCTATATCTGCACAAAAAACTTAAAAAAAGCTTTCAGATGGCCAATTCTTAACCGATTTTGATGATTTTGTTTGCTTTCTTCATGTTTGTTAGTGGATCTAAAACCAATTTAGCTTGCCTCTACCTGTCCATATACCTTTAAATATACCGACGGACGCTTGGCTTACCGTAAGGTGTTTCTTAAAGGACGCAACCACGCTCTCAATATATCGATCTCGTACCATTACCCAGAGGATAACATTTTTTATTTTTTATTTTGCAGGAGCTTAAATCAGCATTCCTGGATCAGCGTGAGTCCAAACTATGATCGGCAGTGTGGTCAATGTTAGGGACTGCAAAGATACCGAAAGATCGCTAAAAAAATACCAAAAAATACCCCGTATTATTACAGTAAATGAAAAAATCAGCTAGATAAAATACCAAAATGAACAAAATACCCTATAAAGTTTTTTTTTAAAGGCTTAAAAAGGTCCAAAAAGTATCAAGAAAAGCCAACATTGGTCACAGTGATGATCGGGTTGATGACTTGTATATATCATGCATGCCTGAAATGTATTATGTAAAGACTCGGGGAAACTTGAAGATTCATTACAATGATCAGTATCATGAGTTATCTCCATGCAACATCGCAATCGCCATGCCACAACACAATAACCACATGCGCATGCCTCACCTAAACCTCCATGCCATATCTTAATTGCCGTGCCACATTTTAATCGCCATGTCACATCTTAATCGCCGTGCCACATCTTAATCACTGTGCCACATCTTAATCAACATGCCACATCTTAATCGCCGTACTACATTACAATCACCATGCAACAACACAATCGTCATGCAACATCACAATCGTCATGCCACATCACAATCGTCATGTCAAATCACTATCATCATATGCGACATATGCCACACCTAAACCTTTATTCCACATCTTAATCGACATGCCACATCTTAATCGCCGTGCCACATAACAATCACCATGCAACTACACAATTGTCATGCCATATCACAATTGTCATGTCAAATCACAATCACCGTATGCGACATATGCCTCACCTAAACCTCTATTCCACATCTTAATCGCCGTACCACATCTTAATCGCCATGACACGTACATTTCAATAGCCATGCCACTTATTAATTGCCACAACCTGACTTTTTATTTCATATTATAAATCGCCATATCGCACCTAAATTTTCATACGAATAAATATCGATACCACATCTGCAGCCACATCTGAATGAATGGTCGTACACCAAATGACAGATTTATGTCATGGGGCTAACTTTGTTTTTCATTGGCTTTGTTTTTGCTTGTTCGAGATGCAATTGATCAATTTGACCTTAAACAAAGAGGCCCAACTCCCGCCTAACCTTACCAGTAATCGTTTCTGAACAGAATATTTGTTACCACATTCTAATGACGACAGATGGTCTTTAAACACTGAATTTAATGTAAAATTATTACAGTTCCGTTATCTGGTTACTTTAATTTATGCGATGGATGATAGAAACATTACCTATTAACATATATACTAATGGAAAAATTGGCCAAACAGTCTTTCTATTTTGATTAGAAACAAAAACATAGTGAACTTTGAGGCCTAATAGTTGTTGCAGAAATTTTGCAAAATGGCCGCCATTATGCCCGATTTGGGGTCAAAAACTCCTATATTTGGAGTGGATGGAAATTGGTTATGACTGTAATGTTGGGCTAGGCTGATGTTAGGCACTGATCTTAATCATATTTGTAGATTTTTTTTCTTTTTCTATTACTTTTTGCAAATTCACAAAAAGGTGAAATGTCGCTGATTGTCCCATTCCCTGTGCGCTATAAGTGTAACCGACACTGAACGGTTCATCTAACATATGCTTGATCTAACATAAGGTTCATCTAACATTCTACGTGTGAGCTGACCTGTCGTCAGGTAGCCTACGACTAGTCGTTGTGGGGCTCCTGCATGTGTAAAATTCAGCATTTTAATTTTAAGAGTATAGAAACACGTTCGCAATGAGTTGTGAGCAAAACAATGTGGCAGAAAAGTATTGTCTTATACCGCGTCTGTGAAATCCTTCGGCCATGTCTACAGGTCTAGGATTTTCTACAGGTTTAGGATTTTTTGGTGGGGGCGGGGGTGCAAGTTCAGCAGCATAGGCGTAGGAATCGGGGACCAAACTGCCCCCTGAAAGGATTTTATCTTCCCGGCTGCATGTTTGCTTTCCAGTTGGAAAGATAATTGGGAAATTGTTAACATCAAATTGAAAGTGTGGTAAAATGTAAGCATATTTTGTTAAATTTCCCGAAAATTGGTCAAAATTTCCAGAAAACTCGGCCAAAATTTTTCCAATAACTGGGCAATTTTTTTCTCGGAGATACAGAAAAATTCCCAGAAATTAAAAGAAAAAATTCCAGAATATTGAATCTGTGAAATCAATTATCTAATGAAATTAAGCTGTCAGACAATGTAAACCCATTCAAGAAAAAGCTAAAAACCCACCTCGATAGTTTTTATATCTTTTATACATTTGATATTTTGTATATGGATAGCTTTGATTGTTTCTGTACTTTCAATTCTCTAGTATTCTTTTTTATAAATTTGTACTTATTTTTATTTACTTTTATCCCTTTTACATATTTGTAAAGCGCTGCCGAAAACTACGTTATGGTTGGCGCTATATTAAATGCAATAAATAAATTAAAATGTCCCGATTAGCAATAATTTTGAATGGAAACTTGATTTACCAGTGCTTCCATTTGTTACTTGGACATTTTTCGGAGTTTTGCGACGACGATCACCACGACGACGATAACGGTAGGTGACAATGATGATGACGACGATGCCGATGATGATAATAGTACTGGATGAACATTGGTATGTGATCACCCTTTTGGGATAATTATTGCCTTTTCAATAAGTTATTTTCTTTAGCAATTTAAGTATATAAGTTAGAACACGCAGTGTAGGCCTACATACGCCCCATTTTTCTTGAAAGAGACCCTTTTATATATTGAAGACTACTCCATAATGCCTTCCGAGTCTTTCTAATGAAGAAAGTAACACAAACCTTCAGAAATATCATAAAAGATATACACATACGCTCTACTTCAAGTTTGGAAAGTTAAGAAGGTGGCTTTTAAAGAGATAAAAAGTGCTCTTTAAAATATTCAAGAAAATGCACAACTTAGCAAATGAAATCGTGAAATTTGTATGCGTTTTCGCAAACACGTTTCTATTTTTCACTTTTGAGACAATGTAGGAATTCCCACTTCTGCCAAACATTTTTCTCCCTGTTTGTTATTTATAATACTTCCCAATATGGCCTCTAAAAGAGGTTGCAACACCCACATTCCTTTGGTGTTGTTGGGGAAACATACATCTATGATACCACCGTACGTGCTTTCAAAATAAGTCGAAAGTGCCTCACTCCCCACCCCCAGTTTCATACGTCATCTACCACCCTGGTTGTGGTGAATTTGTCAATGTCAGGAACAAGGTAGCCTGCACAACGGGAATATTGCTGTCCTTCACCGTACTCCATTGCAAAGTGGGCAATGCAAGAAGTGACCCTCATGAAAATTTATCTTTTTCAAAAACTTCTTCAGCGCCCTTTTATGCACTGTAAAATAGGTAATTTCCACTGTACATGAGAATTCGATTGTTTGGCATCGTGTTTGTGACATCATAGAAAGAATCTTTTACCACAGTATTTGGTTTCTAAAATAACCATATTTTGAAAAAGATGGTAATGGGTGCACATTTCCTTGAGTTTCACGCTGCAAGTTCGCAATATGCGCCCTGACCAATGGGAAAAGTTTGACAGCTTAATCTGGCCGATACAACCCTGTATTCCTGACGTTTGTGGCATCTCCTCTCCCTCCCCTTCCCCTCCTCCCACACACAACTCTCTGCCCATGATTATTTGATTTTCAGAAATTCCATACTTTTTTGCTGGCAAACAATCAGTCCAGACTTTAAATGCAATGAATGGAGGCAGCCATGTCCCCATAATGTTCTGTGCGTCCCGAACTTAAGCTTGCTTTTAGAAACTTGTACACGTATAATGGAAATAAAAAAATGTGAATATTTTTAAATACGACACAAACCTGTACAATTTGACCCACCGGTCACTTCATTTTCCCACCACTTTTTCAAAAAGTGTTGCAGGGGGCCTACTGGTCATCCTACTGGTGGGCCAATCTGCATATTTTACACAAGGGCCAATTTTAAAATGCAATAAGTGCTAAACGGAATAAGATATCAACATGATTTTTACACCACTTTGTTTCTTTAAGTCCTTCATAGGAATATTTTTTTAACAGTTTAAGTTTGTCACTAAAACAGTCCTTCATGGGAATATTTCTTTAACAGTTTAAGATTGTCACTAAAAGAGTCCTTCATGGAAATATTTCTTTAACAGTTTAAGATTGTCACTAAAACAGTCCTTCATGGGAATGATTCTTTAACAGCTTAAGATTGTCACTACAACAGTCCTTCATGGGAATATTTTTTTAACAGTTTAAGATTGTCACTAAAACAGTCCTTAATGGGAATATTTCTTTAACAGTTTAAGATTGTCATTAAAACAGTCCTTCATGGGAATATTTCTTTAACAGTTTAAGTTTGCCACTAAAACAGTCCTTCGTGGAAATATTTCTTTGACAGTTTAAGATTGTCACTAAAACAGTCCTTCGTGGGAATATTTCTTTAACAGTTTAAGATTGTCACTAAAAGTCCTTCACGGGAATATTTCTTTAACAGTTCAAGATTGTCATTAAAACAGTCCTTTATGGGAATATTTCTTTAACAGTTTAAGATTGTCACTAAAAGAGTCCTTCATGGAAATATTTCTTTAACAGTTTAAGATTGTCACTAAAACAGTCCTTCATGGGAATGATTCTTTAACAGCTTAAGATTGTCACTACAACAGTCCTTAATGGGAATATTTTTTTAACAGTTTAAGATTGTCACTAAAACAGTCCTTAATGGGAATATTTCTTTAACAGTTTAAATTGTCATTAAAACAGTCCTTCATGGGAATATTTCTTTAACAGTTTAAGTTTGCCACTAAAACAGTCCTTCGTGGAAATATTTCTTTGACAGTTTAAGATTGTCACTAAAACAGTCCTTCGTGGGAATATTTCTTTAACAGTTTAAGATTGTCACTAAAAGTCCTTCACGGGAATATTTCTTTAACAGTTCAAGATTGTCATTAAAACAGTCCTTTATGGGAATATTTCTTTAACAGTTTAAGATTGTCACTAAAACAGTCCTTCATGGGAATATTTCTTTAACAGTTTAAGATTGTCACTAAAACAGTCCTTCATGGGAATATTTTTTAACAGTTTAAGATTGTCACTAAAACAGTCCTTAATGGGAATATTTCTTTAACAGTTTAAGATTGTCATTAAAACAGTCCTTCATGGGAATATTTCTTTAACAGTTTAAGATTGTCATTAAAACAGTCCTTCATGGGAATATTTCTTTAACAGTTTAAGTTTGCCACTAAAACAGTCCTTCGTGGAAATATTTCTTTGACAGTTTAAGATTGTCACTAAAACAGTCCTTCGTGGGAATATTTCTTTAACAGTTTAAGATTGTCACTAAAAGTCCTTCACGGGAATATTTTTTTAACAGTTCAAGATTGTCATTAAAACAGTCCTTTATGGGAATATTTCTTTAACAGTTTAAGATTGTCACTAAAACAGTCCTTCATGGGAATATTTCTTTAACAGTTTAAGATTGTCACTAAAACAGTCCTTCATGGGAATATTTCTTTAACAGTTTAAGATTGTCACTAAAACAGTCCTTCATGGGAATATTTCTCTAACAGTTTAAGATTGTCATTAAAACAGTCCTTTATGGGAATATTTCTTTAACAGTTTAAGATTGTCACTAAAACAGTCCTTCATGGGAATATTTCGTTAAGTTTAAGATCGTCACTAAAACAGTCCTTCATGGGAATATTTCTTTAGCAGTTTAAGATTGTCACTAAAACAGTCCTTCATAGGAATATTTCTTTAACAGTTTAAGATTGTCATTAAAACAGTCTTTCATGGGAATATTTCTTTAACAATTTAAAATTGTCACTAAAACAGTCCTTTATGGGAATATTTCTTTAACAGTTTAAGATTGTCACTAAAACAGTCCTTCATAGGAATGTTCTTTTTAACAGTTTAGGATTGTCACTAAAACAGTCCTTAATGGGAATATTTCTTTGACAGTTTAAGTTTGTCACTTAAGCAGTCCTTCATGGAAGTATTTCTTTAACAGTTTAAGATTGTCACTAAAACAGTCCTTCATGGGAATATTTCTTTAACAATTTAAAATTGTCACTAAAACAGTCCTTTATGGGAATATTTCGTTAACAGTTTAAGATCGTCACTAAAACAGTCCTTCATGGGAATATTTCTTTAAGTTTAAGATTGCACTAAAACAGTGAATATTTCTTCAACAGTTTAAGATTGTCACTAAAACAGTCCTTCATAGGAATGTTATTTTAACAGTTTAAGATTGTCATTAAAACAGTCCTTCACGGGAATATTTCTTTAACAGTTCAAGATTGTCACTAAAACAGTCCTTCATGGGAATATTTCTTTGACAGTTTAAGATTGTCACTAAAACAGTCCTTCGTGGGAATATTTCTTTAACAGTTTAAGATTGTCACTAAAACAGTCCTTCATGGGAATATTTCTTTAGCAGTTTAAGATTGTCACTAAAACAGTCCTTCACGGGAATATTTCTTTAACAGTTTAAGATTGTCATTAAAACAGTCCTTTATGGGAATATTTCTTTAACAGTTTAAGATTGT
Source organism: Chiridota heheva (assembly GCA_020152595.1). NCBI lineage: Eukaryota > Metazoa > Echinodermata > Holothuroidea > Apodida > Chiridotidae > Chiridota > Chiridota heheva. The sequence goes on from JAIGNY010003664.1 coordinate 706,648, forward strand.
CATTAAAACAGTCCTTCATGGGAATATTTCTTTAACAGTTTAAGATTGTCATTAAAACAGTCCTTTATAGGAATATTTCGTTAAGTTTAAGATTGTCACTAAAACAGTCCTTCATGGGAATATTTCTTTAACAGTTTAAGATTGCACTAAAACAGTGAATATTTCTTTAGCAGTTTAAGATTGTCACTAAAACAGTCCTTCATAGGAATATTTCTTTAACAGTTTAAGATTGTCATTAAAACAGTCTTTCATGGGAATATTTCTTTAACAATTTAAAATTGTCACTAAAACAGTCCTTTATGGGAATATTTCTTTAACAGTTTAAGATTGTCACTAAAACAGTCCTTCATAGGAATGTTCTTTTAACAGTTTAGGATTGTCACTAAAACAGTCCTTCATGGGAATATTTCTTTGACAGTTTAAGTTTGTCACTTAAGCAGTCCTTCATGGAAGTATTTCTTTAACAGTTTAAGATTGTCACTAAAACAGTCCTTCATGGGAATATTTCTTTAACAATTTAAAATTGTCACTAAAACAGTCCTTTATGGGAATATTTCGTTAACAGTTTAAGATTGTCACTAAAACAGTCCTTCATGGGAATATTTCTTTAAGTTTAAGATTGTCACTAAAACAGTCCTTCATGGGAATATTTCTTTAACAGTTTAAGATTGTCACTAATTTTGCAAGCAACAATTTGGTGGGAAATGTGTTCTAGAAGTTGTTAGTGATTGAATTTGAAGAATAAGATTGAATCTTCTTGGAAATGCTTTCACCTATATCATAATTTTAGTATATAAAAAAATTATTAGAAGTTTGTTCAGTGAAAACTATAACTAAGAGAAGGAAAGAACAGAGAGAGGGAGAGAAAATAATATACCTTTACAATTTCTTTTGGGGAGGGGGAAGCTTGTTTCCCGCGCAAAGCACCATTAACTAATTTGATTTTAATATGCCTAACATTAATGAAAACACACACGTCAGACAAGAATAAATTCAGACACTATTTTATTGCACAATTGTTACACAGGGTTTCAAGCTTCCGTTTCGCATTGTGTCAAACAACGTTTACACTTACACACTCCATAGCCAAGGATCACAAACTGATTTAAATAATCTTACATGTATAGCTTTTGAAAGAGCGATTACGATAAGTGCATACTCAAGATCTACAAGAAAACAGGAGCAAAAAATCATGAGATATTTCAGTAAAATCTCAATCGTGCAAGAGAGCACACTTATCATGGAGCTCTCAATCAAAAGGTATAATTCCATGACCATACACTCAGCTAGTAGTACACTGACCTTCCTATCTAAGTGAGGACTCATGTTGAGTAACGATTGAGGATTTTTGGGTCCTCAATTGGAATTGCATGCAAATAGTTCGAATCATTAAATGGACGTTGTTTTTTTTTAGGGATTTCAAGTGGTTGATTGCACAGTACAGTCCAGTTAAACCATTTTAATAGGTTTTAAGTGGTACCTCTTAACTTGTTGGAATTACCTGTTTAGGCCAGTAAATACCTGTCAAAAACAGTTAGATTCTAGTTAAAGTAAACTGGAACTTGGTTATTGACAAGAATTGAATTTACTGCTACATGAATTTTACATAATTGCAACCTTCTTGTACTGGTGAAAGTATGTCATCTCTCACGGTTACATAGAAAGGTATGTCTATTTTAGTAATCATATGTACACAAATGCTTAAAGTGTTTTAACAGGGTAAATGCAAGTCCTTAAAGTATCTGTGTGCTGCAATTTAAGCACTCTTAATTCCAATGGATTCCTTGAACCAAAGTGAGGCAGCTGCAACATTTCTGACCGTAGGGTCCATTTCTCTGTACATATTAATACATTTATTGATAAATTCATAAAGGTCTGATTTGCCACTTTTTTAGGAAAATATTGGAGCAGCTATAATGCCACATTGACCACAACTGTATCATTATCAATGATATCCAACCTTAGTCATGTGATCGATCACGTGTTTCCTCTAATATATGGATTAATCCTCGAAGATGGATTTAATTTTTTAATTCTTTCCTACATAGGAAGAATAACTTCTTATAAAACCTTACAACTCCACACTTTCTTTCAATTAGATTATAATTTCACGCAAAAATTTAAAAAAGGATAAATAAATAAGCTTTTTTGAACATAAAATAATAATTTCAATGATAAAAATGTAATATTTACAAATTTAGAGGAACCTGCCTCTTTGTCAATTATGTTTTTACATATTGGCCACCTCCAAAATGTTCCAGGAGGCATCGATTCATGATATTATTTTCATTCTATTCTTAAGTAGAAAACAAGAATGAAAGATCTCAGAACTTGGTCCATCCACGACACAAATACAAATTTTCAAAATTTGTGGTGGGTTTCTTTAAAACACTTGACTTCTTTAAAAACTTTTTGAGTGCTAATATAACTTTCATTTACATATATACACAACATCAAAATCATGCAGTAACATTTATAAGCTTCAAGTGGTGGTTTGAGATTATCGACATCAAAATTCTTGAAAAAAATAATAATAAATTGAGAAAACTTTAATGTTTGTATTCCACATTCAATATTACAAATTTTGTCAATTTGTAACTGTACCTGTGATTAGAAGAGAAGCCAGTTCCAGGTTCCTCCATCCACACCCTAAGCCCTTCTCCTCTACAGTGCTTGCCCCACAAAAATAGTATGATATATGTATCTTTAAAACCCAAACATGGTTTATACGTGATTATAACAAGGAAGTACTACATAAATTAAGGTTAATTTTTGTTTCCTTCAAAATGTTAAAATTTATACCCTGGCCATGATGGCCCATAGTTACCCTCTGGTTTCTTTGGTGTAAGTAGATGAGGGCACACAACTCCCTATGGACATAATGCCACTCCATCGCATGTTAACCCTCCAGCAAAGCTGGTACTCATTTACAATGGTGCCGGAAGGAAATTGGGTACAAGGGGGCAGAAAATCAAGTGAGGGCACTTTTGACTGTAATTGAGCGGCACTTTTCATTTTCAAAAAGGGGCACATTTGTCAGTTTTAAAAATTGGGAAACCCTTCTATCACCCCTGCTCCCCCTCCCCATTCCAACACATGTTTTGAGCATTGAAGACAGGCTTTGAGCAACTTGCCCCACCATACACTTTTTTCCAAATGTATACTTTTGTATGGTGATTTTTTTGTATCTTAGCATGAATTTGCCAGCCCCCCGCCCCCTACCCACTTTGGACTATTCCTACAATTTTGGTAGCCAATTCCACCTATGGGTTTGAGATTGGGGAGCCTATCAAATGAATAAGGTAAAAGGCCTACTTTTGAGTATAATTGGGGGATATGCCCCCTTCCACCACTACCCTATGTGTAGGGACCCCTGGTAAACAACCGGTTTTAATTGTGTCAAATAAGTACTAAATATATGTTACATCTTTTATGTACTACATAAGATTTGTGATTGGGTGAATTTATATTTATTTTCAAGCTTTAGCAGTTCAAGAATGACCTAGAATAAATTTATACAACTTTCAAAAGGAGGCACCCTCCTACCTAGTCCACCCTTAACTTTCAAAAGGGTACCTCCTTCCCCTGTCTGCCCCCAAATTTCAAAAAGGCACCTCCTACCCGCCTCGCCACTGCCCCCTGTGGTTCCGACATCACTGCTCATGTACAACTGAGTGGACATGAAGCAAATTATCTTGCTGGAAGATACAACACAGTGCTCGCGATGAGTGTCAAACCTGATAACTTTCACATACACAAGCCAATGTACTGCACCTCCCCATTTTTTTTTTTTTGCCTCAATCATATGCCTTATTCTTCCAAAAATTATTCACCATTACTTAATTATCAGCAATTTCAGACAGTAAGAAAAAAAGTTTGCAGAAGCTGCAAAATGAAATCCATATTAAAGTGAATGTCCATTTTAATTTGAATATCAATCTTCTTTGCACTCAATTCAAAATTACATATGAGACTGCAGAAGAAGACATGTATCCCCATCATCCCTGCTATACCCCACCCCTGCAGACTTGCTATACCCCACCCCTGCAGACTTGCTATACCCCACACCTGCAGACTAGCTATAACCCACCCTGCAGACTTGCTATACCCCACCCCTGCAGACTTGGTATACCCCACCCTGCAGACTTGCTATACCCCACCCCTGCAGACTTGCTATACCCCACCCCTGCAGACTTGCTATACCCCACCCCTGCAGACTTGCTACACCCCACCCCTGCAGACTTGCTATACCCCACCCCTGCAGACTTGCTATACCCCACCCCTGCAGACTTGCTATACCCCACCCCTGCAGACTTGCTATACCCCACCCCTGCAGACTTGCTATACCCCATGCCTGCAGACTTGCTATACCCCATGCCTGCAGACTTGCTATACCCCACCCCTGCAGACGTGCTATACCCCACCCCTGCAGACTTGCTATACCCCACCCCTGCAGACTTTCGATACCCCACCCCTGCAGACATGCTATACCCCACCCCTGCAGACTTGCTATACCCCACCCCTGCAGACTTGCTATACCCCACCCTGCAGACTTGCTATACCCCACCCCTGCAGACTTGGTATACCCCACCCCTGCAGACTTGCTATACCCCACCCCTGCAGACTTGCTATACCCCACCCCTGCAGACTTGCTATACCCCACCCCTGCAGACTTGCTATACCCCACCCCTGCAGACTTGCTATACCCCACCCCTGCAGACTTGCTATACCCCACCCCTGCAGACTTGCTATACCCCACCCCTGCAGACTTGCTATACCCCACCCCTGCAGACTTGCTATACCCCACCCTGCAGACTTGCTATACCCCACCCCTGCAGACTTGCTATACCCCACACCTGCAGACTAGCTATACCCCACCCTGCAGACTTGCTATACCCCACCCCTGCAGACTTGCTATACCCCACCCCTGCAGACTTGCTATACCCCACCCCTGCAGACTTGCTATACCCCACCCCTGCAGACTTGCTATACCCCACCCCTGCAGACTTGCTACACCCCACCCTGCAGACTTGCTATACCCCACCCCTGCAGACTTGCTATACCCCACCCCTGCAGACTTGCTATACCCCACCCCTGCAGACTTGCTATACCCCACCCCTGCAGACTTGCTATACCCACCCCTGCAGACTTGCTACACCCCACCCCTGCAGACTTGCTATACCCCACCCCTGCAGACTTCCTATACCCCACCCCTGCAGACTTCCTATACCCATCCCTGCAGACTTGCTATACCCCACCCCTGCAGACTTCCTATACCCCACCCCTGCAGACTTCCTATACCCCACCCCTGCAGACTTCCTATACCCATCCCTGCATACTTGCTACACCCCACCCCTGCAGACTTGCTATACCCCACCCCTGCAGACTTGCTATACCCATCCCTGCAGACTTCATATACCCCACCTCTGCAGACTTGCTATACCCCACCCCTGCAGACTTGCTATACCCCACCCCTGCAGACTTCCTATACCCCACCCCTGCAGACTTGCTATACCCCACCCTGCAGACTTCATATACCCCACCCATGCAGACTTGCTATACCCCACTCCTGCAGACTTCATATACTCCACCCATGCAGACTTGCTATACCCCACTCCTGCAGACTTGCTATACCCCACCACTGCAGACTTGCTATACCCCACTCCTGCAGACTTGCTATACCCCACTCCTGCAGACTTGCTATACCCCACCTCTGCAGACTTGCTATACCACACCCCTGCAGACTAGCTATACCCCACCCTGCAGACTTGCTATACCCCACCCTGCAGACTTGCTATACCCCACTCCTGCAGACTTGCGATACCCCACCTCTGCAGACTTGCTATACCCCACCCATGCAGACTTGCTATACCCCACTCCTGCAGACTTGCTATATCCCACCACTGCAGACTTGCTATACCCATCCCTGCAGACTTCATATACCCCACCCCTGCAGACTTGCTATACCCCACCCCTGCAGACTTCATATACCCCACCCTGCAGACTTGCTATACCCCACCCCTGCAGACTTGCTATACCCCACCCCTGCAGACTTTCGATACCCCACCCCTGCAGACATGCTATACCCCACCCCTGCAGACTTGCTATACCCCACCCCTGCAGACTTGCTATACCCCACACCTGCAGACTAGCAATACCCCACCCCTGCAGACTTCCTACACCCCACCCCTGCAGACTTCCTATACCCCACCCTGCAGACCTCCTATACCCCACCCCTGCAGACTTCCTATACCCCCACCCCTGCAGACTTCCTATACCCCACCTCTGCAGACTTCCTATACCCCACCCCTGCAAAATTGCTTTACCCCACCCCTGCGACTTCCTATACCCCACCCCTGCAGACTTCCTATTCCCCACCATACAGCCATATGGGAATGTTTGTTTTATACACTTGCAATATTCTCCTCAGTGCAAAACGCTCTGAAAAATTGCACATATTTTGCACTTGAAACATAACAACTAAAGAGTCTCTTAATATTTTGTTCCATTTCAAACAGTAGAGAACTTTAACTCATTATCTATCGTTTGTAACCATTATCATTTAATTATTCCAAAAACAAGTACCGTACTTTGTAAACTATAAAATGTGTTTTTTCTTATTTTTCAATGAGAGCGCAAGCAAAATCACAAAGTTATCGCCACTTTGACTTTTGTAACTTATGAACGAAAGTATTTGTGAGTCCATTTCACACAGTCTGACAATTATCATACATCTGTTTACCATATATATAAAATCCAAGGTACTGTAATTGGGTCCAAAAAGGGCCCGTACTTTTCAACAAATAGGAAGGGATGAGAGAAAACATTTTCGCATCCGCTTATGTATTCCTTTATTTGAATTCTGATGTAATCTTAGCACGCCCAAGCCACGTGGACTGTACTGTTGCGTGCACAAGGTTTCCTTTTGCTTGTGTATTGTAAACATACTGTAAAGATACGAATAAGATTTTTCCAATGTAGGGTTTTGGCTGATTTTCTTCCATTTTTAACAGTTTCCTTGTATATTTTGTAGCACTGAGATATATTTCTTATTATATGACTGTATTCATCAGAAATTAAAACATTATTTGTCTGAAATAAAATCAACAACAATCAGGAACGAAGAAATGCAAGAGTGAGGAATAACGACAACGTTAAGTTGCATGATTATAACCTTGTAAAACTTTTAAGACTTCGTTCCTAAAACCAACCCACATAATAATGGTACAATCCAAGTTTATTTATAGTTTTCTGTAACACATCACAGCTACTTCCGCGATTTTTTTCCTTATGCGCGTTTTAAGGTAAAACATTCCCATATGCCTCTTATTATCCATGTAATTATTTGCTTGCTATGTTTTCAACACTTCTAATTGTCCTTACAATTCTTCCGAACAATAAATCTACATTTTTCTGAAACCTCCAATTATAGAAAAACAGTGACAATAAGTCCTGAAAAATCCTATCAAATAAACTATACATCCAAACGCCATGCAATAGGATCACTATCAATCAAAGAATATAATGAACAACTTCATTAGCTTCAAAGCTTGATGCAGAATGTGAACACTCGACTCAGCAAAGATTTAAAAGTAGGCATGCATATGCAAGCCGTTTATACCACAAAATCACTACTGAGATTGTATGCAACTTCTGCAAAGATCTCTACAGTTTAGTATAGCTACACCTATTACCAGTATATCAATTTAAAGCAAATTAGACACAATTTGCATGTTTCCTCTGAACGAATTTATAGCTTTACTCCAAGACAAAAGTATACCTTATTAATCTTTTTGCTCAAACAGTATCCAAAATACACTAAAATATTCCCAATTAAGGAGAAACAAAGGTCTTAAATTTAAGACGGATCATCAGCAGTTTGTATGCCTCATATAATTCTTCTACAGTAAATTTTAATATACATTTTGAAGAAATTTTTGATCTTGAACTTAAAAGGCTTTTAATTACACCTTTACTCCTTAGACAATGTGTAAAACAAATTCAAGCTTCAGTGCTGATTTTCAGGTTAAATTATAGAAGTCTTTATATTGAAAATCAATTTTCCCACCATTTTGGGGCAATTTTTTTGAAAACACACATTGAAGCCTGCTGAAGTGTGTAAATGGATTACGTATGTAATCATTCATACTCTAAATCAGAGATTCAGAGCAAAGGAGTTGAAAATTTGTACTATGAAAAGGCCTACATAAAACTAGTGAGCCACCATCTCAATACAGTGCTATATGCAACATCACCGAAACAACAAACATTTACTTCAGATGGCTACCAACTTCTCTCTTTACCTTGTAAACACAAAAAACTTAGTCCTCCATATTAAGGAGATGTTCCCAAATCAAATGATGATATAATTCAGTAAAACTTATTGTTAAAAATGTACCAAAAATTATTATTTTCTTGAAGTTTTAGCTCGTGGTCTTTTACAGTGGAATTCCAGCGTAGATCTGACTTTTGCTAAAAGCCTGCTTACGCGTAGGCGTGTTCACGCAACTTAGTGAAAGAGCAGCATGGGTGAGAAAATTTAATGGCAGTTTTTCACAGGTGTTTATGTACAGAGCAGGAATTGGATTGCACTGTTTGAGCGTTGCAATTCCAACATGTATAAAGCATTATGCGTACGTTCACAGGAGCACAAAATAATCTAAATATTGCGCACGTTAATTTCAGAGGCATAATACATTTTATTTGTGCACACACATGTACATGCACTGGTTTTACATGATATTGTTCAGAGCGTTTCACAATTTTAAAAAAACTGAGAAAAAATTGTCTTTTTTTATCTTTCAATTCGAAATTTGACCATTTATCGTTGTTTCTCTCCAACTTTTACAACTGCAACTGGAAACAAACTGACGTAATGTAGCATACAGTTTTCAATGTGCACCTGCATTAAATGGATCGTTGAAACATATTTTCACACTGTGCACAAAAATCTACAATGCGCCCGTTCAAGATGGATGGGACTGGATATGCCCATTCAAGCTGTGCGCATCACCATTATTATTTATTCTATGGCACGTGATAATAAACTTGGCACCTGACCAAGTCAACCACACAAGTCGGCCGGCCACTTGACCACGTGAATTTGAACATCTGAAAGTCAACCTCCTTAAAAATTTGTTCCAGCGACCACAAGCTTATTGTAGCGTGAGTTTGATCTTTAATTAAAATCTGAAAGTGAATTGCAAATCATAGCCACAAACCCAAATAATGCCACTTATCTTTAATTAAAATAACCACTAGTACTATAAGGACTTCATCCATAGCCAATATGATACTCAACACCAACTACCACAACAAGGCAGGACCAAATGGAGAACTAATACAATACAATATATGATAAATTAAAAATAAATTGTCAATCCTCAGGTCGGGTCTATATCAAACTACTAATGTTCTTTTGTGGATGGCAAAAATAATTGTCAATCCTCATTATATCAATCCCCTTTTGTGGATGGCAAAGAATTCTGTAATTCATTTCCTTTTCAAATCTGCCAAAACATTTTCTTAACCTGAAAACTTTCATTGATATGCAGACGAAATATAAAAAAAAAAAAGATAAAAAAAAGAAGCTTTTTTTTCCTTTCCTCCTTAGAATGGAAAGTGTATCAAACATCTTTACTTGGCACAAAGATTATTATAATAAACAAAATCACTTATTTGTCTTTTTGCCCGAAAATACATCAGATTTGTTAATGATCATAATGTCTTGATCAACTAACTATTTCAGAAGTTAAACTTTTCAAAACTTTGGGGGCATTTACTCAATTTCAACAGCTATCCACCAAGCACAAAATTCATGAAGCCGTGTCCTCTTAAAATAAAACCTTATACCAACATCACCTTTCACTAAAATTTGACTCTTAGAAATGTCAATCTTTCTCAATACTACAGTGTATCTAAAACACAGCACACATATATACAAATTTTTATAAATGATTTTGAAAAAAAAAAAAAGCTTACAAACTTAAAAAAACACCTAACAAAGGCTAATCCACTTTTCCACAAAAGCTTTTATAACTGCAAACTTGTCTGGATCTCAAACGCTTTACAATCAATTTCATGTTTTCTACACAGTTGCTACCAGTGTACATATTTCCTGCCAATCACTGAATCTAGGCACCAGAACTATAATTCAAATCTAACCAATCAAAACTCTTCCTGGAAATAAGCTTTCTTCTAGTCAAACGAAATCTTGATAAATGTTTCAAGAACTTTTTCATCTTCTGTATATTCCTGAAGAACCACGATCAGGTAGCACATTCCTTCGTATATTCTGAGAATTGATAGTCAAAACTGCACCTCTCAACCATATCCTCGACAATATTGTCTATTTTTCTTCATCTGTGAATGAACTTGTCTTTTGAAGTTCATATTATTTGTAAAAACAAACAATTTCAAAGTAATTTGTGTTAAATCACCATGCAAATGACATCCCAAAACACATATCGTATGCCTTAGAACATCCTCACTTTTACCAAATAATGTACATATCTTCCCTGACTCTTTATTCACTTCAAATTGCCATTTTGATATGCATTCACTGTTATCATTAACTTCAGGAAGAAAACGATGCCAGGTCTTCACTTCTTTGGACTCACGAGTTTTCACAAAAGAGTTTGCTCTGCAAACTTCAACTTTCTTCAAGTGACTGTAATTGTTTTAAGAGATCGAACTATGTTCAAGGCAACAACTATGATGACAAATGCTATGTATAATGTGACTGCTAGCCACATACCAAGTTTTTCATGTAATGGTTTATTGTAGTTTCTGATTAGAAAAAGTCCTAAGGTAGGGCCTAGAAAAATCCCCAGAATGTGTCCTACATAAGAAATGACTGGCAGAAATCCAGCATATCTTCTGTAAACGGCAATACTGAAATCAAGAAATGCTGTGAAATGAAAGGAAAAAGAACAAGATGTTAAAAGCTTAGGGGTAGGAAATACCTAAGTCATGAGATACAGGACACAAAGACACATACACCTGTGACAACCAACTTGTTCCATTTAAAAGATGGCGAGTTTTACAGATCCATCCATCAAGCTGGTAATTATACCTGGTATATATGGTGCTATAGCAGATGAGATTAATTGAATCCCCCTGGATGGGACACCAGTCCATCGCAGGTTAACTCCCCAGCCAAAACTGGTGCTCATTTCACAGCTGAGTGAAAAAGAACAAATGGGATGAAGTGTCTTGCTCAAGGACACAGCATAGCAGCCTGCCTGGGATTTGATCTCTGTACGTTTGAGTATGACGCCAAGGCCCTAACCAATGAGCTACTGCACTCTGACACAATTTTTTTTAAACATACATGTTGATGGAGAAGTCTATACTCTGATGTCATATACCCACTTTTGTTAATGTATATTAAAGAAATCATTATTTTTTTATTTATGGAATATATCATCATGTGGTATAATCACAGTTATATTATTGGACAATTTTAGTACTTTTTTTAGTACTGACATATTCAATGGGTGTAGTCATCTCTGAAAACATTTCACTAAAAGCACTTTGAGATTACAGGAATGTAAAGTTGTGATGTCATTTTAGGCCTATTCAGTTGGACACAAATCGGATACAACTTTAAACTTAATCATCTCCTTTTAATCAATTTTTCAAAAACCTCCTTCATCATGCTGTTGTCCTCCTTTGTTAGAAGGAAGAGGAACAAAGTTCATGGACCAACAAAATTTCCGTTTAAATAACTTATTTTTGTCATTGTGCACACCATACAAATATTGCACTTCACAAAATCAGGACTTCCACAAGAACAGAGAAAAGGTTTGGACATTGAAAGATGACTAAATATTTTTAAAAGGATTTTGGACAAAATAAACACAAGATCTGTAAACCAAACATACCATACATTTTCAATCTCTGATATTACTGTAACAGTAATACAACAATTAACAATTGATTTTCTTCCAAACTGGATATTTTGAATTTCTTGCATCCTTATCAACTAGATAAAAGCAGAATCTCACTGTTTTGTGAACTATAAGCATGAAACAGGAATGAAAATGATACTTACTCAATGTAATTAAAATGCCCGATTTGACATATCGTATTTTTGCTGTTGGATAATGCTGTAAAGACAAACCAACATAAGATCTGAATATGGATTACTTATAATATATGCAAACATATTTCCAGATCTGATTCATGCTATATTTGCAGTTCACTTATTGAAAAAAAGCTAAATCCAACCGAGCCACTATGCTCATAGAGCCAGTGCTTATTCTCAGTTTCCATGGCGTAAGAAGATGAGAGTACATGACTCTCCTTGGGCGGGATGCTAGTCCATCGCAGATTAACTCCCCAGCACTGCTAGGAAGTTAACATCAGAGTAACTCCCCAGCAGTGCTGGTACTCATTTAACAGCTGAGTGTACTAAAGCAAGTAGAGTAAAGTGTCTTGCTCAAGGACACAATGCAGTACTCACGACGAGCTCACTAATTGTTACATAGTCCTAAATTAATAGAAGGCACAGTGGAAATAGGGGATTTATTCCTCATCTCACTTTTACACAAATTCATACTGAAAAGCACATGCACCCAAAATCAAGCCACTGTGCTAAATCATTCATAATATTAAGTTCCCTTGTTGAAAAAAAAGAACAATACTGAGTGATTCAACCAGAGATATCACCCACAAGAATAATACCATGATCAATGACTTCAAGACTGAATTTCTTCTAACTGGCACTCTTTAGCAATTAGCTAAAGCTGGAGTCTAATCTATTAAAGTTGGTGATGCTGAAATAAAACCATTTATTAGTGTAAAAAGTTTGGGTGCTTATTTGGACAATCACATGTCTATGAATATTCATATTGGGAAAGTTTGTTCCAAAGTTTATCACGGTCTTTATAACATTCGTCAGATTGCCAAATATCTTAATGTAGATTCCATGAAAACCCTTATTAATGCTTTTGTTATTAGTCACATTGATTATTGTAATTCACTTCTTGTTGGACTAACTGATTATCAACTTTACAGATTTCAAAGAACACTTAATGGTGCTGCTCGGTTGATTTTCAGACTACCAAAATTTTCTCACATTAATGCTGTTTTGAAGTCCCTTCACTGGTTACCAGTCAAACAAAGAATTGATTATAAAATTATATTACAAGTTTTCAAGTGCATTAAAGGCCTTGCTCCAAATTATTTATGTGAAATGGTAGTTGAAAAACCATCCCGCTATAACTTTCGTTTCAAGTCCCTATTTGTTAACTCTTGGCGAAGGGGCCTTTGCTTATAAAGGTCCTTGATTGTGGAATTTACTCCGAACTAAACTTAAATGTATTGATAATGTATTCCTAACCTCCTTCAAAACTAAGCTTAAAACTTTTTTGTTTAAAAATACATTAATCTAATGTGCAGCTTGATCCATTGTATTTCTATTTATGTTGTCATTTCTGTATATTTATTTTTGTTTTCGTATCTAATTTCGTTGTATGTAAAGCGCTTTTGAATGTTTTACAAAATTAGCTCTATATAGATTTATGTATTATCATTATTATTATTACATGGAGATATTCAGCATAATTTATGCATACCCTTCAAATCCTATGACCATTTAATGCCAGAATTTTGTTACTGTACGTAAATCAAAAACTCAAAGAAAGTGAGTCAATGGTTTTCTGCCGTGGTCCTCAGGACGCGACAGGACTAGTATTGTAAAGTCCATGCTCAAAACCCGCCATCTTTTACTATATTTTAAATTTTAATAAATGAAGAGAATATGGACTTCAAATTAAATGCTATTTATTGAAGGTTGTATTTTAATGGTTACTATGCTACAATCAATTACAGCAATGCTAATTATAGAAATTTATGACATTGTTTTTATTCGCAAAAGTCATGTAAATTGGCAACATTGAGGAATGTAGATAAAAACGCCCGGAGCCAATCCAATATCTTAATAACCAGGTCTAAAAAGTGAAATGAAGAATGGTATTATTTAGACATTTTTTACTGTTTCAGAAACATAATAGAAAAAATTTATTACACCAAAATGTTTTTTGAATAGTCACAAGAGAGAGTGAAGGAGAATAATATTATTTGAAATTTGAAATGAACGAGGCTAGTCTCACCAGATGTAGTGAGATAAACACCTCACTCGGTAGGCAATCCATGCTAGGAAATACTTGCAGTACTTGTATAGCAGGTTCTGAAACTATAAATCCATGGCAGGCCCTCTTTAAAGAGCTAAGCTATTGTTAGCGTCCATCACTTGCACACTGTATTCTTGCAACCTGTCAAATTCGGCGTGGGTAGAATTTCAGGAGAACCAATTTGCAGATTGTCTTTATTTATTGTATCTATTTTATTTTATAATGAATAAAATAAAACCTACATCACTTGGTTCTCTTGTCTAGCTTTACAATTTTAAGAGAGCATAAGCCCCCCCCCCCCCTCCAAAAAAACTAAAGGCTGTTTTCAGATTAGGAAGGACAGCTAGAGGCATAGGAATTAGGGCACACCCCCGGAAATGGTTTCTATTTCCCGGTTGCATGCATGCCTTATTTTGATGAAAGTGTTAAATTATTAACATAAAATTTAAGGAAAATGCATAAGATTGTTAGAAATTTTGTTCCATTTTGGCAACACTTACTGAGAATTTCTCGAATTGACAGTGATTTACTGGAAAGTGAAGAATTTTCCCGGAAATTGAAGATAATTTCCCGGAAATTAAAGAAGATTTTACCAAAGGGCTTCAAGCTCTTTAAATTCATGAAAATGAAGAAAATTTGGGTAAATATGAAGGAGATTTCCCGAAAATTGATAAAGATTTCCTTAAAATTTATGAAAATATCTGAGAAGTAGAATAATTTTTTTTTTTTTTTTTTTAGGGGAGGGGGGCTATGATTTTTTAGGGGGAGAAGCTCTGCCCTCTTAAAACATGCCACTGCTTTCTTTATTACTATCCATTAAAACCCATGACAGCCCTTTTTTAAAGGGTGTTTTTGTATTGTCTGTAACTAAATTAAAGTTATCAATGATCTAAAAAAAACACTGAGAAGTTCCAGACCTTTTATAACTGAAAGAATGTTTTTAATGCATTAATAAATCTTCTATTGTTCCATTAATGGAGAACATAGATTTTCTAAGATTTGACCTAATTATCTGCTAAGATCGCAAAAATTTTATGAGAAAAACAATTCCAACTTGAAATTGAAAACTGATTTCCATCTTTACCACAAACACATTCCAATATTTTTGCTATAATGCTGTTACCAAAATCCTTTAAGTTTCAACTCCTCCATGTCCTATTTCCAGCATTGACCTCATTGTGATAAAACACAACCAGTAACATTTTAGCATCACATTTTCTTAAATTAGACAAACTCCCTCTATATAAAATAAACCCAGTAACATCTTAGCATCACATTTTCTTAAATAAGACAAACTCTTTCTAAAAGGCATCCACCTACAAAATATAAAATTCTGGACAAAAACTTAGAACCCTGAAGTGTTTTCCTAGCATCATTAGTACAATTAATCAGTGAAAGTGTCAATTATAAAGGGGGGGGGGGGGGATTTTCAAAATGGCAGACACTACTTTGATATTTTTCAACCAGTCACTTGAAATATAAGAAAAACATACACAATTTTAATTTAATTTTTTAAGTTCTTTTAAAATGAGTGTGATGTAGAAAATACAAAAGAAATATGCATTTTGTAGCAGAAGATGTGACTGCTCCTTTGAGTTTTGACAATAATTGTAGTTCCTACCTGATATATCAAAAAAGAAGGATCCATATCTCTCTCCCCCCCCCTCCCCTCTTCCACCACTACTTACTCAACATCCATGATCTCGATGTTGAGTACTTTCTAATATACATATTAAGATTTGTGATGTATGAATAGTAAATAGTTCAACATCATCCTTATGCAAGTCTTAACAATTCTTTCAAATATTTCAGTCATGGCAAATCATCATATCATTATTTTCTATTTAAGTCTCCATTGAGGGTATGATGAGATTGCCATAAAATCCTAAAACTGATCTCTTGAAAGTTTAATAAGGGGGAGGGGCTGATGGTCCTTGTACCACACACTCATTCACAAAGTGGGGGAAGGTGGGACCACACTTTTCCTCCACAATGATGGGGACAATCTTTCAAAAACTTTCTGCCGGAAAGTGTAGGAACAAGCTCCCACTGTCAGGCCTGTAGCCAGAATGGAGCATGGGGTCTGTGCCCCCCCCCCCTCCCCATCGGTTGCAAAGGTATGTTTCCTCCCCCTCCTTTGAAAAATCAAACAAAATAGCACAATATGGAGAATCTGCTCCTTCTTTCCCCTTGTCAAGTGCTTTTGCCCCCTCCCCTTCCTTTGAAAAGTCCTGGGTATGGGCCTGCCTAATTTATTGTTCCACCATTCCCAGGAATTACAGCACAGCCTATTTTGGGGTAGGATCCTCAGACTGTAAAACACCATCAATGTGCTATAAACAAATGGAGAAATATAAGGATGGCACTCACAAGTAAAACATTGCTAAAGTGAGCTGTAAGGAAGGCATAGTTGGCACATGAAGCCCCTACCAGGTAGGCGGAGCTGTCAAGCAAACTGGTCCCCATCGAACCTGAAACATGAACATGGAAATCAATTTTGCATAAATCAATGAATAAACAATAGATCACCTCTAATACAGTTGCTTATATTAGGTGCCAGATTCAAATTTAGCTGATTAGCTGAATCACAAATGGTCCAGTCCGGTCCTCAGTACCGCCAACATGGAGGGTGAAAGGGAAAATTTCCCCTGAGCCTGTGGTCCTGTAGGGTTCGGATCATAAGGGACTGTACAAATTATATAGGGGCCCGGATTTTTGGTTTTCCCCCGGCCCCGCAATTCCTCTCGGCAGCCCTGATCCTGATTAGAAGATTAAAGCATGTGCAGTGAAGGAAATCTAAACTGTTTTTAAAATATGCAGCCATTAAGTAATGGCATAATGTATTATTGTTTTTGCTTTTTAGTGAATTTATAGACAATGAATCTAAGAAATAAGGTTTTTGATGCATATCACACAAATTATATTTGCTATTTCAAGTTATATAGGTCTTGTTGTAAACAATGAATTTACAAATCTTTGAGCAAAGACTATAGCAAGTATGCTTTCTAAATTTGTTTTAGAAAATCTTTTGAAATTGAAGAAAATATTTTTAGTTTCAAACAACAGCAATAAAATTTGAAGTATTTGCACTTGTTCCTATTCTAGTCAAAAACCAGTGTTATGTAATTGAAATAAACAGTTTTAAAATTGGATAGCTGTAATATGGTTGCAATTGGGAACATGTACTGGCCTGATGAAGAACTACTTGGGAATTAAATTTCAATTTTATGAAAAAAAGGTTTCCATGAAAAGTTTTTCCACTGTAGTTTATACCCTTACAGAAAAACTAGCTTCCTGCACGCTTGCCACAAGCTTAAAGCAAGATAAAAATGTTAGTTTGTCACAAATTAAACATGTTAGCTTGTCGCAAGCTTGCTACAAGGTAGATTTTTCTGTAAGGGTAGTTAAGCCTCCCAAGGTCTCTATCAGGGATGTAGCTACAGAGATAGGTAAACTTTGGTGTTGCATAAACATGGTGGTGCCAGAACATATTTATTAGGGGAGGGGGGCACAAATAAAATTATATGTAGAAGTATCATACCGCGAAACGTGTGCCACAACAGCATGGAGTTCCACTTGCCCCCTAAAGGGCCCCTGGTGGGGTCTAGGGGGATGCCCTGGTGGGGGCTCTGGTGGTTTTGGTTTGTTTGGTTTGTTGATGTTTAACGGCACCATGACAGTCAGAGTCAAATGTGTCAAGGGGGTGTTAAAAAGTTAAGGTGTAAGATTTAGGGCAGAGAGGAGATGGAGGATTGAGAGGGGGAAAATAGGGTGAAAATAGGGTGAATTTGGGAGAAAAATTAGGGTGAAAAGAGAGGGGTGTTTAAGGTTAGGTGTAGAAGAGAAGAGAAAGAAAGATTAGATATGGTAGAATAGGTTTTGTTGCGGAGGAAGTTGATAAAGTTAGAGATTTTTATTGGTGGTTTCTAATCTTCTAATCAGGATCAGGGCCGCCAAGAGGAATTGCAGGGCTGGGGGAAAACTGAAAATCCGGGTCCTCATATAATTTGTACAGTCCCTTATGACCCAGGTCCCGTAGAACCCCAGGGGGCATCTCCCCCTTTCACCCTCCATGTTGGAGGCACTGAGGACTGGAATGAACTGTTCGTGATTCAGCTAAATTTGAATAGGCACCTAACATAAGCAACTATGTTATAGGTAATATATACTCTATCATTGTCTATTCATTGATTCATGCAAAATTTAGGAAAAAGAGAAATCATGTGAAAATACCTTTCCCCTGATATCATTCTGAAGTTTTTATCTTTCCATCATTTTAATTCAAAAATAGACATTTCAAGTAATTAATACCTTTAGGCTTGTTATTCACAAGTAATTCTATTCACAAGTAATTCTAAGTCTTATAATAGAAATAATACAGAATACTGTATTCCATCTTTTATCCAACTTATAATAGCATATCTGAATATGAGTTTTTCAATTTTCTATTGTTTTTATAACTATTATACACACTTCATTGTGAACACAAATGCTTTGCAACATAACTTACCCTCAAGCAGTTATACCCCAAAGAAACTAAGAACAGTGAAGACATCATGTACTACACTCAGTGAGATTGATGTCATTCCAAAACTGCATTTCTATGACGTCTTGTTTTTATAAGAAAATAATCCCAAAAAGACTAAGGTCTCAGTTCTCCTAAAACATTTTGTTAAATTGATTGCTAGATGAAATTGTCCTCTATTTCTTAGAGCCATTGCCATTGCTGGCATTTCTAGACATGGAGCATGGGGGCACACCACTTCTAAAAAATGAAGAAGAGGCACAAATTGTTTTGATGACAAATATGCACCATTCTAGCATTAAAAATAAAATAGAGGAGTTGAATTTTTAAATTTGGAGTCAATATTTGAGGTACAATAGATTTATACAGGATGCATGTCTCTTCCCCTGATAATATGCTAGTGTTCAATAATTTGAATAGATGTCATATGGAGTTCACTTATTATTTTTGGGCAGGGATCTCAAATAAAAGTTTCTATTCACTGCATTCATTGTCATCAAAAGTTACATAGAGAATGATGCACTGTGGGTGCTTTTTAATATTTATTTGAATTGATATATCCAGTCTAACAAAGGAATTTTGTTTGAATTTCTATCAAAATTTTAAGATATTTATTCTTTTTCATTGTATATTGAAGAGAAAATCAAGATTTAAATTAAGGGAAAATTTCAGAAATCTTGTGAAATGATATTTTCAATAAGATTGGAAAATTTGGTGCCTTATTTCTGGAAAACTTATAGGTTAAAATAATGGAGGCCAGATAGTTTTGGGTTGGAATGTCATCCACACTAGGGGTCTGACAATTGGCCATACTTTTGGCAGACTGAATGTGACCAAATGTTTGTGACTGCAAAGTAGAAAAAGGGGTAAAAACATGAACTTTTTACCAAATAGAACAACTTTGGAATGCAAAAGTTTGCAAAGAAGAATACAAGTTCTTGCACTTTTTTCCGACCTATACAAACTTAAATATTCAGAGAGCAATAAAGGAAACTTTTGCATTATGTGTGCTGTTCAACCATATTTTTACTATACGTATCGAAATTCATCTGATAAAAGTTAATATTGCTTTATTATGTCATTTATTGGGAATCCCTATCATCATCAACTGGCCACAAATTTAGTAGTGATTTAGTGAGGCATAATATCTTGTTTCACATTTTGAGTGCATGCATGGATCAGTTATTTTGAATTTAATGTAAATTGCATGCCTATGTTACACGTTATTGAGGGGAAAATATTAATTGAAAAGGGACGTGTATTATCATTATATCAATATAAATAGTGATATTTCAATAATATGAAATATCACAAAGAGAATGCACATGAACTTTATAAATTATTATAAAATTAACTTTTATGATGCTTGATGAAGAGGTACATTTTTTATCCAGCACATTGCACTTAGTTTAGACATCATCTAAATCATTTTCTTTCATTACATAATAGGCTTATACAACTGTATTTATACATCTTATCAATCTCATGCTGATAAGAAAATGTTTGAATAAAATAGTTAAGTTCTTACCGTGTATCCATCTTGCTAAAGCTAATACAGACAAGATTAAAATATCCATGACAACTTCCAGTGGTTTTATTTTTTCAAAAAAATTACCTCAATTATGCACTCAGGTAACACAAATCTCATTAAGTGTATACTTTTTTCATGAAGAACATGAAAGCACTTGTGTTGAGTGACTGCATGTTATCGGATATAAGACGCAGGCTACCGTCAAAACAAAAGGTTGTGTGCATTGGCGTAGCCAGGATTTTTCACTAGGGGGTCTGATCCAGTGACCGAAAATTTGAAAAGAAAAAAAGGTCATCAGTCGAAAATCGAAAAATAGAGTGGGAGGGGGAGGGGGTGCATAAGTCGTTGCGGAGTCATGTATTTTTGAGATTTGCTTTGACCTAGTTGCTTTTCTTTCAAAGTTCATGTAATACTTGTATCTTTTTCTTTACTATTAAATTTTCATATTGATGGGGGGATAGGACCCTAGCCCAATGGAGGAGCTAGCCCCCTAACCCCCTCTGGCTATGCCAATGGTTGTGTGCAAGATCATGTAAAACCAGGCATTTTAGTCATTGTTAAAGAATGAAAAGTTTGTTAAGTAAAATTTTCCTCTTTTGTTGCAACAAAGAGAATAACGTAAGGGAACAATTGCCCTCCTTTGTTCATTACCTACTGTTATACAAGCAGCATAAAAGGTGCCGATCCTGCGAGTTCCGTGAATGACCTCAAAGGGAACACCAATCAGGATCTGGATGGAAATGTTAAATATAAGGTGCTCGATCCTGAAAGCAAAAGAAAAGACTGACTGTTAGATGTAAACAGAATAAGCGGAAGGATTTGATAGATACAAAGTAAAACAAAATACATAAACAGCCCAACTTATTCTCAAGAATAAAAGTGGTGGATAATTAAGAGAATACCAATGCTGTACATTAATAGAGCAGTAATATTTTGGGCATGGAATAGAAGCCAGGATTGCCACTTAATGTCCTTATGTCCTTCCCCACGTACCCCCTCCTCTAATTCTAATGATTTTTTTCCTGTCTTAGGTTAACAAAAACTGTCGGAAGGACAGTATGCTCAACTATTCCAAGCTAGTACTTAGAATGGGCTTAATGAGGAAAGTATATACAGAAATAGGGTAGGTAGCAAAGGCAGATGATTTCATATAACTTGAAATTTGAAAGATGCACTTACATTTTCATTTGCTTTGTTAATTTTCACAACATTTTACTACAAGCTTCAAAATATCTTTGCGTTTTCATAGAGATATTTTAAGACAAAAAAAAAAAAAGCTTAAGGTTACCTCACCCATGCAGTAACTCAGAAAACATGTACAAGCTAGCAGTTTTTGTAATCATAACACTTCGTTTAGTTCAATCAATTGAACAACAAAGAAAGGAGAGGCCCTAACTTGCCAATGTCAATGAAGGAATGTCCCCCTTTCCAACCTGTATCCTCTGCAAACCCTACACATTCCCATAACTCCATCCTGGATTGTAATACAACTTCCAATTTAAGAAAATATGTGTGTCATGCAAAGTTAAACAACATCAAAATGTACAATAACATTACAGCAAAATTATGCAAAGCAATATTGCTTAACGTATGACAAACTAGACATTGGAAACGATGCAAATCCCCTCACCACTAATAATGCATATTCCAGACTGTCCCACATTCCATCCCAGACCTGTCCTAAATGTCATCCCATGCCTATACTCCATGCAATTGCACCTGAAAACCAGATACTGTATGTCATTTCACCACTTGCATGACCAACATGCCATCACAACTGAAATCTAGATGACACCCCACCAAATGCCATTCCACCCTGTCACATGTCAACCCACCCTGTTCTACATGCAAACCCTCTCTGTCCTACAAGCCAAAGTACCCTGACCAACATTCCACCCCAACCTGCCCTACATACAATTCCACCCTGTCCCACATACAATTCCACCCTGTCCCACATACAACTCCACCCTGTCCCACATAAAATCCCATCCTTATCCTAATTCCTTTATCTACTTCATTATTATTATTATTATTATTTATAAAGCGCCTCTCCTGTGGATCGAGGCACTTTACAATCAAATTAATAATACATAGAAAAACTCTTAATATACAATATCAAAAAGTAAAAGAATTGCCGGACAATATACAAGCATAAAAAAATTGGTAAAAATCAAAAACTAGAATATAAAACAAGAAAATGAATACTATAGACAGCATAAAACTTAATCAGTGGGGAAAAGATGAGTCTTAAGGGCCTCCTTAAAAGTATAAACAGTTTGAGCCTGACGGATTGCAATAGGTAGAAGATAAGATCAATAAGATAAGATCAACTTATTTCGTCCACAACAATATATGGAAATTTGTCGCCCTGTAGCAAAACGTGCAAAGATATTTTAAAAATATATAAATATAAAAGTTTTAAATATAAAAGTTACATAAAAGTGTTTAAAAATAGCCCCAGTAAATTAGGAAAAATAAACATTTCGGTAAATATTAGTAAATGGGTAAAATACAATAACGCCCAAGATGTAAATATATATAAATAGGCACCATACATACATACATACATACATACATACATACATACATACATACATATATATATATATATATATATATATATATATATATATATATATATATATATATATATATATATATATATATATATATATATATATATATATATATATATATATATATATATATATATATATATATATATATATATATATATATATATATATATATATATAAATATATATATACACATACATACACACATACATACATACACATACATACATATATATATATATATATATATACATGCACACATATGCACACATATATGCATACACATATACATATACACACATATACACATACATAAATAAATAAATATAAAAATTTGACCTCAACATAAACCATCAGACCGCTATCAAGTTGAACAGGGAAATGGAGTTGGGTACAAATGAAAACCTGAATCTGTTATGCTTGGATCATACAAAGTCTTTTCCATGAACGGCAGAAAACATATAGTGGGAAGAGCGGATGTGTGTTGTCAGTCAATATTTTAGCTATTTTTCAGTGCATCATATTATTGTAGAGATCAGAGACTGACTTCAGACATATGTCATCACCAAAAACATGCCTTGCAACACTTACGATCTTCTCCAATTTACTAGTTGAATCTTTTGTAAGCAGCCCGAATATACAGATAATACTGAAAGTCAACACGCTTTGTATTACTGACTGGTAAAAGAGCTTAAGAATAATATTGTCAACTTTGAAGTATTTCAGTTTTTGTAAAAAATACAACCTTTGGTAAACCTTGGTTCTAGTTGCATCAGCCTGGTCTTTAAAGGTAAGTTTATGGTCAATGATAGTGCCTAGATATTTGTAATGATCCACCTGTTCAACAACCTCATTATCATGACATGTCCTTCTCCTTAAAGATTTGTTCCAGCAAATCATAACCACAAACTTACTGTAGCAAATAGTGAGACCACTTTATCTTAATTAAAATAACCACACAATAAGGACTTCATCCATTGCTAATATGATACTCAGCACCAACTTCCACAACAACTAAGATTTTCAGAATAAAGAAAATGAAGAGGAAAAATCTGACCTGACCTGGTTATTTATCAGGTTGGGTCTGACTGTTTGAAACTTTAAGGAGCAGAACAACTAATGTTAACCCTTATTGGAGCACGATCACATGACCGTTTCCTAAAATCAAACATGCATCTCCTTAGTTTTTTTACAATTCAATATCAGCTAGTTTTGATTGCACCAAGTAACAAAATCACCAATTTCATCCTCATACGGAGCAGTGTTATTACAAAGGTAACCAGTTATCACGGTATCATCAGCATATTTGATAATTGAGCAAACAACATGTTTACTTCTGCAATCATTAGTGTACAAGCAAGAGAGGATAGGAGACGGACAACAACCCTGGGGCGCACCTGTACTAATGGACCAAACATCAGAGCATAAGCCATTCATCTTAACAAACTGTGGTCTGTCTCTTAGATAATTTAAGATCCATAATGATAACCTACAATTGACACTCATACCTAACAGTTTGTTTATCAAAAGGGAAGCTGGATGGAATTAAAAGCACTTGAAAAGTCAACAAATGTAGCCGGAACAAAGGAATTTGGTGTTTCCATGTGTTCAAGAATCTTATGCAAAAACATTAAGACTGCATCATCAACACTTCTTTTGTCTCTGTAGGCAAATTGCATGGGATCTAAAATAACACCATTCTCATCTAGCAAAAACCTGAGAATAAGTTTTTAAAGTCATTTCATTATGATCCAAGTAAGTGCCACTGGACGATAGTCATCTTGGGTGGTAACTGTATTTGATTTTGGCACTGGAGAGATTGCGGATGTTTTCCAAATAACAGGGATCTCACCAATATCAATTGTATCTTGAAATATTTCAGTTAAAATTGGTGCTATCTGAGCAGAACATAACTTAATTACTTATACGATCTGGCCCCATAGCTTTATGTACATTAACCCTGGAAAAAGCATTTGAACGTCATCTACTGATAAAATAACTCTGTCAAGATTATTGCACATATCACTTAACATTGCACAGAGAGAAAGCTGCTTATCATTAAAATCAATCATTTCAAATCTAGAGTAAAATTGATTGAGTTCATTAACCTTCGAAGTCCTTGGTAGCATTTTTATTGAGTTTTTCAGTTTGTGACCAGTCATGTTAGACATAATTTTTCACGCTGCTCTACTATCGTTGCCTGAAATTTACTTTCAAGTTTCTTTCCGTAATTATATTTACAGCGTTTAGTTTCCCCCTTAATTGCCCTGTTTGGCTTTTGCTGTTGAATAATCTTTGTTATGGTAGGCCTCATGCTTCTGCTTAATCAACATCTTCAATTCTTTTGATATCCATGGTTTGCTGTTCGAGAATATCCTTCGTATTGTAGTGGGTACAATAGACTCAACACAAAAGGTAATATATTTATGGAAAGCTGTAACCTTCTTATTGATGTCGTCATCATGAAACACACTCCAGTCGGTGCTTTCAAAACACCCGCGTAATTCATCCATGACTGCATCTGACCAGTCATGGTATGTAACTTTTGTCGGTTTCTTTTGTTTGACCATCTCTTTGTAAAGCGGTAGTAAGTACACAGTATTATGATCAGAATTTCCGAGGGGTGAGCACAGCTTGACCTTGAATTTACATTTAACGTTTCCAAAACATTTGTCTAAAACAGCATTCCCTCTCGTACACTTGTCAATATATTGCTCAAAATTAAGATATCGACAGTCACATTGATTGAAACCTCCCATAATAAGTTGTACAGCGTCAGGATTTGATGCATTAATATTCTGGATCCTGTCTGATAGGGTATCAATAGCTTTACTATTGTTCGCCTTTGGGTGAATATAAACAACAGTACTATGAACATCTGACCAAATTCCCGGGAAAGATAAAAAGGCCTCAATCCGACGGTTAGTAATTCTATATCCTCACAACAATATTTATCTTTTACGACATAGTTATTGCACCAGTTATTAATGAAATAAAGACAAACACCATCTCCTTTAGATTTTTCCCAACCTATGAGTACGGCCAGCTCTAATAAGAGTAAAATTATAAATTTCAACTGCACTATCAGGTATATCAGGATTAAGCCAAGTCTCTGTAAAACACATAACATTAGAGT
This sequence comes from Chiridota heheva, assembly GCA_020152595.1. NCBI lineage: Eukaryota > Metazoa > Echinodermata > Holothuroidea > Apodida > Chiridotidae > Chiridota > Chiridota heheva. The sequence goes on from JAIGNY010003664.1 coordinate 732,555, forward strand.
CGCGAAACTCATGTTTAACTCTCGTTGCGACTGAAAGGTCATCCATTTTATTCTGGAGGGATCTAACGTTCTCAAGTATAGTTGTGGGTAGAGGCCGGGGTTTTATGCCTCAGATGTCTTATACGAACTCGGACCCCGCCTTTCTTACCTCTTTTATGCTTCTTAGATTTTTAAAGATTATTCCACAAACGTCGTCCCAGGACAGAAAAGGCGCAGTCCCTACTGACACGATAAGTTCTTGGCACCACAAGGCAAGTGACATCCTTGTTGGATCTTAGACCAACGCGTCCAGGCTCATAAATATGCAGCAAATCTTGAGGGTATGAAAGCGCACTGTTTTGAATGCAGTTGTACACATGTAGTAAGATCTTGAAATCAATTCTCTGCTGGATGTGCAACCAATGAAAAACATGCAAGAGGGGGAAGCGTGTTTACATGTCTATCAACACATAAAATCATGCATGCTGCACGAGTTTGAAGTCTTTGCAAGCGTTGAAGGTTTTCACGTGATATGCCATCAAGCAGGGAGTTGCCATAATCCAGCTGAGAAAGGACAAGAGATCGCACTGCACAAGTATCTTTATCAATGTACCGCAGGATTCTAAAAATATTACGCAAATAAAAATTACCAGTACGACATATTGTAGAGATCTGAGAATTCATATTCATACAAGGTTCAAACACGATACCTAAATTTTTAATGGATGATGAATCACAGACCCACCAATCTTCAAATCAAAGGAATGGATGAAATGCGTTTGTTTTTTGGATGAAATGATCAAAAATTCAGTTTTGGTATCATTAAGTCTAAGTTTGTTATAAAGCATCCAGCCTTTAAACGCAGCAATGCAATTTGACAAGCGAGCTTGGGCAGCTTCCCTATCACCTTGCTTTTTAGGATCGAAGCTAACATATAGCTGAGTGTCATCAGCATATATATGGTACTATGCAACATTGAAGTGTTTGAAAATGCGAACAGGCTGCGAATAGGCATTGAAGATTGAAGGACCTGCAACAGATCCTTGGGGAACACCATATTTCAGAGGATGGGAAGTAGAATAACTACCAGAGATACAAACTGAACTCTGTGATCACTAAGATAAGATCTAACCACTTTAAAACACAACCTCCAAAATCATACTCACACTGAAGCCTATTTATAGGAATAGTGTGGTCAATGGTATCGAAGGCTGCAGACATATCTAAAAATACAAGTAAAATAACTCTACCTGAATCTAACTCATTTAATATATCGTTCTTAACACGCAATAACGTAGTTTCTGGGATATGTGCTGGTTTGTAGGCAGATTGAAAATAATCAGTAAGATGTTTTGAATGAAGATATTCATTAAACCTAGAAACTGCAGGATATTCAAGGATCTTGCCAAGGGTGGGAAGATTGGATACGGGTCGATAATTTTTCAAAACGTCCGGATTGAGGGTGGACTTCTTGATAAGAGAATTAATTGCATTCCTAATGGATGGAAAACAACCAGCACTAAATGTATTATTTGCAAGAGACATGATTATAGGAGCCACTATATCAACACATTCCTTCAAGAGCCAGGTGGACAGTGGGTCAAAAGAACTTGTCTTGTTTATAAATATATATATATATATATATATATATATATATATATATATATATATATATATATATATATATATATATATATATATATATATATATATATATATATATATATATATATATATATATATATATACATATATATATACATATATATATATATATATATATATACATATATATTTATATATATATATATATATATATATTTATATATTATATATATATATATATATATATATATATATATATATATATATATATATATATATATATATATATATATATATATATATATATATTTATATATATATATATATATATATATATATATATATATATATATATATATATATATATATATATATATATATATATATACATATATATACATATATATATATATATATATATTAAATATTAGAGGATAAGTTAAGGGGGTCAAGCATGTCCCCCTAGTATGAAAGAGGACTGCAAAAGAAACATTTTTTCATTCCATTCATTTTCTTCCAAATTTAATTCCATTCATAAGATATTCAAATTTAAAATCAAGTAGAAATGACTGAAAAAAGACTACTTGTAGTGTCACGTCCTCACAGTCTTTATCATTTTAGTACATTTTTGTCTGAGATTTGGTAGGTTAAACACTATTTTGCTGTACAAACAAAGGAACTCGCTCCTATAAGATAAAACAGCACAATAATCCAGATTCCACATGCCTATAGTCTATTTTATCACATTTACCTTCCATTTGCTATTTATTAACCCTTGCCTGCATGCACTGGTGGACATGAGGTATCAGGGGCATAGGTGTAGGCAAATATGTGTGGGGAAATATGTTTGCCCACTTTTCTGACAAAAGTGCCTGTTTTGAAAATAAAAAGTTCCTCTCAATTACTGTCAAAGATGCAAGATTTTCATTTTATTTAACATTACAAGTTTCCCTTTCAAAATGAAATGTCCCTTAATTACTGGCCCAATAATAGTAAACTGGCGCCTTTTGTCAGTCCTGTGTACAAGGTGAAATGTCCCTTAATTACTGGCCCAATAATAGTAAACTGGCAGCTTTTGCTAGTCCCATGTACAGGGTGAAATGTCCCTTAATTACTGGCCCAATAATAGTAAAGTGGCGGCTTTTGTTGGTCCCATGTACAGGGTAAAATGTCCCTAATTACTGGCCCAATAATAGTAAACTAGTGGCTTTTGTTCGTTTCACGTACGGGGTGAAATATCCTTTAATTACTGGCCCAATAATAGTAAACTGGCGGCTTTTGTTAGTCCCATGTATGAGTTAAGGTAAAATGTCCCTTAATTACTGGCCTAATAATAGTAAACTGGCGGCCTTTGTTATTCCATGTACGAGGTGAAATGTCCCTTATTTACTGGCCCAATAATAGTAATCTGGCAACTTTTGTTAGTCCCACGTACGGGGTGAAATATCCCTTAATTACTGGCCCAATAATAATAAACTGGTGGTTTTTGTTAGTCCCATGTACGAGGTGAAATATCCCTTAATTACTGGCCCAATAATAGTAAACTGGTGGTTTTGTTAGTCCCATGTACAAGGTGAAATGTCCCTTAATTACTGGCCCAATAATAATAAACTGGTGGTTTTTGTTAGTCCCATGTACGAGGTGAAATATCCCTTAATTACTGGCCCAATAATAGTAAACTGGTGGTTTTTGTTAGTCCCATGTACGAGGTGAAATATCCCTTAATTACTGGCCCAATAATAGTAAACTGGTGGTTTTTGTTAGTCCCATGTACGAGGTGAAATATCCCCTAATTACTGGCCCAATAATAGTAAACTGGTGGTTTTTGTTAGTCTCATGTACGAGGTGAAATATCCCCTAATTACTGGCCCAATAATAGTAAACTGGTGGTTTTTGTTAGTCCCATGTACAGGGTGAGATTTCCCTTAATTACTGGCCCAATAATAGTAAACTGGCGGCCTTTGTTATTCCATGTACGAGGTGAAATGTCCCTTATTTACTGGCCCAATAATAGTAAACTGGCGCCTTTTGTCAGTCCCGTGTACGGGGTGAAATGTCCCTTAATTACTGGCCCAATAATAGTAAACTGGCGGCTTTTGTTAGTTCCGTGTACGGGGTGAAATGTCCCTTAATTACTGGCCCAATAAAACTGGCGGCTTTTGTTAGTCCCATGTACAAGGGAATGTATTCTCATTGGAGGGGTGCCCCTTTCTTAAAATGAAATACCCCTTTACTTTATTATCTACAGACTGACGGTCGACATATGCATATAACTTGGGAAGTGTCCCCCACTTCTCGAAAGCTTTCTTCACCTTTGATCTAGGGGCAAACCATATTCAAGAAACGGAGGGGTGTCAATGGTCATAATCTTCATCTGGTGCCAGAAAACATTGTCTATTATTCTTTTTTGCCCAATACAGGCCTGATCATAAGTGGTATGGAAAAAGGGCCCTTGACATTGATCAACACTGAAGACTGAGCTTTAACAAGTACTAAAATGTCATTGAAAATGAATCTAGCAGCCAATCCCCAAACCGGAGTTAATGAGACATTTGACGTCATTCTATCTGAGACAAGCCCCGCCTACCCGGTCATTTTTGATGAGTTGTGATTTGTTTCGGAATAGGTGCCTCAACTTCTGCGGTCTGTAAAAGCAAATCTGTTCCAAGCAGGGTTGTTTTTAAAGAAGCCCTTGGTTTGTTATTGTGTTAATTTTGGAAAAATAACAAATTGAAATAAATTTTTTGGTTCTTTTTAAGGCCTGGTAATTTGGCTATTAAAGAGAGGACAATAAAATCAAAAAAAAATCAGAATAGGTTAAAGCTTGCTATGCTCCTGACTGGTTTGGCGGATTTTGAAATTTAAGTGAGGTTTATTCTGAAAGATTATAAGATGCCCCACATTTTGATATCAAAAAAATGTTCAGGGGGTTTAAAAGCAGATAAAGAAGTGTACATTTCTCCCATTTTTTTTTCATTATTTCTGAGGAGTCTAGTGTGGGCCTATAGTGTTACTTCAGGAGTAGACAAATACCATACTTTAAATGGTAATTTCTAGCTGAAAAGGTTTAATTTTGTGAAAGTTTAACGGTAACATTAGAGCCTTACTTCGACCACAGATGAATTTCATTTCAATTTAAAATTTGTTTAGCAGTTGGCCTAGATGGGGTTTTTTTAAATCCAAATTTTTGATTTATTATTTTTGAGTCTAGGCCTAATTCCGTAATCTATTTTTAGGGATGTCACTCTCATATTCTTCAATTAATTTACATGATTTATCCAGATCATGGATCATAAATTTCACTTAAAATCCTGAGTTAATCACGGTCATACATTTAGTCTAATCCTTTTCACTGAGTGTAGGGTACCAGTGCATATGTTAGATTAGCTAAGCTTGCAACACTCGTAATAATGACTCCACGTGGGTATGTGTAGTCCATTATTTGCATATCAATCTGGGGGTGTTGCTGTCAGGTGATATACACCAATAGCAGTAGTACATTTGCCATAATTACACTGGCCTAGGAATATGTCTGTACTTGCCATGCTCCTGGTTGCTTTGGCAGGCTTTGCGATTAAATGTCATTTGAAAAATGTGTAGAAGGAAATTTGACATCACATAGTCAAAAATCACTGTTGCAAGAATTATGATACCTACATTACATGGGGAAAATTCATCTGGTAAATGTCTAAATTTTGTAGTGTTCTTTTCGTAATTTTTGTCAATCAATAATTAGTTAAAAAAGCCAATGAATATTATTATTTAACCTTTAACTAAAAGTTTTGCAAAAATGGCATTCATTGATCCACTCTTTGACCATGAAATTATCGTCGACAAATAAGATGTTTCAATACATTATATATTCATAAATCTGAGTGGGCGTGAATACGTACAGAAGAAAAGGAACACCTTTTAGTGTAGGGATTGACTGCTAGTAAAACCGTTGGTAATTGTTATAAATAATACATTTTTTCATTCAATTGTTTAAAAATACTGGATGTACCAAAGGATTACTTGGGGGCAAAATACACACAAATAAATTGTAATAAGGAAAAGTTTGACTATTGAATACTATTGGAGGAATATTACCCCATATACCCCACCTTCTCCCACCCCCATACCCTCTCATGCTCCACCTCTGCATGCAGGAAAAAATTTGAAACAGATATACATGATTCAAATATGTGAAATAAAAACATGTTCACACAGATTGATGTTAGTCATAGCCACCAGAGGGTTTTTTTCTAAAAGTTAAATAGGTCCTTACGATTCTTAAAAAAAACTATGTTAGTACTTGTACATATGGTGATTAATGTTAAACCTTTTTCTTACAGTACATGTATCTGTTGCGATTATCTGCAAATTTGACCCCCACATTTCTTACCTCTCCCCACCCCCATATACACACTTATTGTAATACGGCCGTTGGTGACCACCCATCTTAACCCAGTAACTCTTTAGTTTAAAATTCAGAAGCAAAGGGCAATGATGCAGCAGCCTCTTAAAACTCTTCTTAAAGTTCCCAACAAATAGCATTCCATCTGTAGAATTCCTTTAACTTTGACATTTTAGCTCTAATTTTGTAGTTTGCAGATGGAAATTTCCATGCAAAGCGATAGGTTACATGCATTCTTAATGATTTGCAAAGTTCTTTTAGCAGAAAGGAAATGTCACATGTCATAATCTAAGGGAGCAAAAATGTCATGCTCTTTTAAAACCATCCTGAAGAGGCATATATCCGACCATCAATTCTCTTTCCTCATTATTAAACCAAGTTTTGATAAGATCAAATTCTTCTTCAGTACAACTTGGTAGTATGCTTTCAGAAATGGAGTTCATAGAAAGTGGAAGTTCACATTTATGCTATTGGGCAGGTTGACTTTTATGAGAGAGTAATATTACCTCTTCAATTCAACTCTGTAACAGATGTGCCATCTTTGATCTTGCCAATGATTAAACTGACCATTAAATTGCTGTTGAACTCTGCTATCAAGGAGGCCAAATTAAAACTGAAGCTAACATTACATCTGAAGCTAACATTACATCTAGTCTGTTCTATTGATCTATTATTTTGTTTCCAATTAAATAATAAGTTATTGTATTTATATGAATTTGTTGTATAGGTAATAATGATAGATCTTTTCATGATTATAACAAAACGTTTTTCCATCTTAAATGATCTGTATATAACTTCACTAAATGCACACCTGGATTTTTGGGGCAAGGGGGAATCCCCCCCTCACTTTTTTAAGAATTTATTTGTCTTGCATGATGATTTATGATTTGTTCTATTTAGTATTTAGCATAACTTTGTGATCCCCCTTCACTTTCAGTAGGTAAATCCCACCCATGAGCACATTCAGCTAACCACTTTCCAGGCCTGTAGCCATAGAAGTTCATCCGAGCGAACAAACCCCGTTTCATGGAGAAAATGCCATTTTGAAATCTTAATTAACTAATAAGCACCTGCACTTTCAAAGTTTGTTGCCCTTTTATATGAAAAATGAGCCCCCTATTTAACCCCCATTTGTTAAAAAAGTGCCCTTTTGGAATCTAAATAAATAATAGGCACCTGGAATTTCAAAGTTTATTGCCCTTTGACGCGAACCAAAAAACCAACGGTTTTGTGGTTCCAACACACAATATGGATTTCAGTTTTTAACTATACTTGTATAAAACATTTTATTACACAATGGGTTCATGGAATTTCACAATGAATTAAATTCAACCATTTTTATCCCATTTAATATGTACATAATTACTTCCAACATTCCCCTAATTTTTTTAAAATAATAATAGTAATAAATAGTACACATCTGCAGTCCTGGGCTATCTCTGTACCACGTACAACCTGAATCCCATATACCGTTGTTGAGACAATGTGTTTACAAAAGCTCTTTTCACCAAAATCATTGTTAAGCCCTTCTCATTATGCATATTAATGAAATTCAACATTTTTGTACCATAAACATGTACACACTAGCTGACAACATAATTGCACCAAATAAGAAACATTTTAAGATTTTAACATTAAGCCTCACCTACTGGGTTATATGCACCACATCGCCACCAAAAATAATAGGGCATTTCTGTGGACTATGGGCTATCTGTGTATCAGTGGCGTATTCAGTGGGGTCCGGGGGAAACTTGCCCCCCTGGCAAAATTCCAAGAGTAAAATGTTAATAGCGGGATATACCAGTGTATGTTTATATACAATATATAGTATATATTTGGAAAATAAACTATACAAAATGAATATACGATTAAATATTGCCCAAATTTCTATCATTTTCGAGAAATGTTCTTCAATTTACTTCGTTTTGGGCAAATTTCTTTGCTTTCGAGGAAATGTTGCCAGATTTTACCCAATTTTTTAAAGATTTTCAATAATCTTACCAAAATTTCCAATAATTTACCCCAAATTGCCAAAAATTTTACGAACAATTTCTAAAAATTTAACCATTTTCAATTACTTATTTACCTTACCGCTCTCCTCTCCTGACTGTGGAGATTGAGGCTTCATAGGGTAGCTTCTTCCTGTCTCTTGCAAATTATGTCTCCTCCCTCCAACAATTCCACCCACATACCTTCCTCTCTTTCTCAACTGTCCTTTTCCAAGTTCTTTTCTCTTTTCCTGCTTCCCTCCGTGGCCCACGACAATGCGATTTTCATACAATAAACATTTTCTTTCCTCAGCACATGCCCAATCCATCTCCATCTTCTTCTACAAATTGTCTTGCTAATTGGTAATGTCTATGTTCTTTCATATTATTCATCATTGCTGATCTTCATTGACCATCTTATTTTCATGAATTTTCTTGGGCAGTTCCTTAGAAATATGTCCAGTTTATTTTGATCTGATTTATTGAACTTCCAGGTTTCAGAGCCTTAAAGTAACACTGATATCACAATAGTGTGAAAAATTAGTTTTTCTCTTGTATATTTTAAACTCCATGTTTTACTAAGTTGTTTTAAATGTGGTCAGTGCTAAGGAGATTCTCCTTCTTATGTCATCTTGGCTGCGTCCATCTTGAGACTGTTGTGCCCAAATATGCAAACTTAATTGTCCACATCTTCTAGCTTGTTATCTTGTTGCTCTTCCACTGTTATTCTTCATCCTCATTGTCTTTGTATTCTTTGCATTTATTTTGAGCCCAGAATAAATTATGTTCCAATTTCATGAATTTGAGATGCTTCCACTATACATTTTTCCTTGTTTCAAGTTAAAACAATATTATCAGCATAATCCAGATCTACAAATATCACCAGCATTATGCAGATCTAGCAATATCACCAGCATAATGCAGATCTAGCAATATCACCAGCATAATATAATCCAGATCTAGCAATATCACCAGCATAATCCACATCTAGCAATATCACCAGCATAATGCAGATCTAGCAATATCATCAGCATAATCCAGATCTAGCAATATCACCAGCATAATATAATCCAGATCTGGCAATATCACCAGCATAATGCAGATCTAGCAATATCACCAGCATAATGCAGATCTAGCAATATCACCAGCATAATCCAGATCTAGCAATATCACCAGCATAATCCAGATCTAGCAATATCACCAGCATAATGCAGATCTAGCAATATCACCAGCATAATGCAGATCTAGCAATATCACCAGCATAATGCAGATCTAGCAATATCACCAGCATGATCCAGATCTAGCAATATCACCAGCATAATCCAGATTTAACAATATCACCAGCATAATCCAGATCTAGCAATATCATCAGCATAATCCAGATCTAGCAATATCACCAGCATAATCCATATCTAGCAATATCACCAGCATAATGCAGATCTAGCAATATCACCAGCATAATGCAGATCTAGCAATATCACCAGCATAATGCAGATCTAGCAATATCATCAGCATAATCCAGATCTAGCAATATCACCAGCATAATATAATCCAGATCTGGCAATATCACCAGCATAATGCAGATCTAGCAATATCACCAGCATAATCCAGATCTAGCAATATCACCAGCATAATCCAGATCTAGCAATATCACCAGCATAATGCAGATCTAGCAATATCACCAGCATAATGCAGATCTAGCAATATCACCAGCATAATGCAGATCTAGCAATATCACCAGCATGATCCAGATCTAGCAATATCACCAGCATAATCCAGATTTAACAATATCACCAGCATAATCCAGATCTAGCAATATCATCAGCATAATCCAGATCTAGCAATATCACCAGCATAATGCAGATCTAGCAATATCACCAGCATAATGCAGATCTAGCAATATCACCAGCATAATGCAGATCTAGCAATATCACCAGCATAATGCAGATCTAGCAATATCATCAGCATAATCCAGATCTAGCAATATCACCAGCAATATCACCAGCATAATCCAGATCTAGCAATATCACCAGCATAATCCAGATCTAGCAATATCACCAGCATAATCCAGATCTAGCAATATCACCAGCATAATCCAGATCTAGCAATATCACCAGCATAATCCAGATCTAGCAATATCACCAGCATAATCCAGATCTAGCAATATCACCAGCATAATCCAGATCTAGCAATATCACCAGCATAATCCAGATCTAGCAATATCACCAGCATAATCCAGATCTAGCAATATCACCAGCATAATCCAGATCTAGCAATATCACCAGCATAATCCAGATCTCAATATCACCAGCATAATCAGATCACAATATCAGCATAATCCAGATCTAGCAATATCACCAGCATAAGCAGATCTAGCAATATCACCAGCATAATCCAGATCTAGCAATATCACCAGCATAATCCAGATTTAACAATATCACCAGCATAATCTAGATCTAGCAATATCATCAGCATAATCCAGATCTAGCAATACCATCAGCATAATCCAGATCTAGCAATATCATCAGCATAATCCAGATCTAGCAATATCACCAGCATAATGCAGATCTAGCAATATCACCAGCATAATGCAGATCTAGCAATACCACCAGCATAATCCAAATCTAGCAATATCACCAGCATAATCCAGATCTCGCAATATCACCGGCATAATCCAGATCAGCAATATCACCAGCATGATCCAGATCTAGCAATATCACCAGCATAATGCAGATCTAGCAATATCATCAGCATAATCCAGATCTAGCAATATTATCAGCATACTCCAGATCTACCAATATCACCAGCATAATCTAGATCTAGCAATATCAGCATAATGCAGATCTAGCAATATCACCAGCATAATCTAGATCTAGCAATATCACCAGCATAATCCAGATCTAGCAATATCACCAGCATAATCCAGATCTAGCAATATTATCAGCATAATCTAGATCTAGCAATATCACCAGCATAATCCAGATCAAGCAATATCATCAGCATAATCCAGATCTAGCAATATCACCAGCATAATCCAGATCTAGCAATATCACCAGCATAATCCAGATCTAGCAATATCACCAGCATAATCTAGATCTAGCAATATCACCAGCATAATGCAGATCTTGCAAAATCACCAGCATAATGCAGATCTAGCAATATCATCAGCATAATCCACATCTAGCAATATCACCAGCATAATCCAGATCTAGCAATATCACCAGCATAATCCAGATCTAGCAATATCATCAGCATCATCCAGATCTAGCAATATTATCAGCTTAATCCACATCTAGCAATATCACCAGCATAATCCAGATCTAGCAATATTATCAGCATACTCCAGATCTAGCAATATCACCAGCATAATGCAGATCTAGCAATATCACCAGCATAATCCAGATCTAGCAATATCACCAGCATAATCCAGATCTAGCAATATCACCAGCATAATGCAGATCTAGCAATATCACCAGCATAATCCAGATCTAGCAAAATTATCAGCATACTCCAGATCTACCAATATCACCAGCATAATGCAGATCTAGCAATATCACCAGCATAATCCAGATCTAGCAATATCACCAGCATAATCCAGATCTAGCAATATCACCAGCATAATCCAGATCTAGCAATATCACCAGCATAATCCAGATCTAGCAATATCACCAGCATAATCCAGATCTAGCAATATCACCAGCATAATCCAGATCTAGCAATATCACCAGCATAATGCAGATCTAGCAATATCACCAGCATAATCCAGATCTAGCAATATCACCAGCATAATGCAGATCTAGCAATATCACCAGCATAATCCAGATCTAGCAATATCACCAGCATAATCCAGATCTAGCAATATCACCAGCATAATGCAGATCTAGCAATATCACCAGCATAATACAGATCTAGCAATATCACCAGCATGATCCAGATCTAGCAATATCACCAGCATAATCCAGATTTAACAATATCACCAGCATAATCTAGATCTAGCAATATCATCAGCATAATCCAGATCTAGCAATATCACCAGCATAATCCAGATCTAGCAATATCACCAGCATAATCCAGATCTAGCAATATCACCAGCATAATGCAGATCTAGCAATATCACCAGCATAATGCAGATCTAGCAATATCACCAGCATAATCCAGATCTAGCAATATCACCAGCATAATCCAGATCTAGCAATATCACCAGCATAATCCAGATCTAGCAATATCACCAGCATGATCCAGATCTAGCAATATCACCAGCATAATGCAGATCTAGCAATATCATCAGCATAATCCAGATCTAGCAATATTATCAGCATACTCCAGATCTACCAATATCACCAGCATAATCTAGATCTAGCAATATCACCAGCATAATGCAGATCTAGCAATATCACCAGCATAATCTAGATCTAGCAATATCACCAGCATAATCCAGATCTAGCAATATCACCAGCATAATCCAGATCTAGCAATATTATCAGCATAATCTAGATCTAGCAATATCACCAGCATAATCCAGATCAAGCAATATCATCAGCATAATCCAGATCTAGCAATATCACCAGCATAATCCAGATCTAGCAATATCACCAGCATAATCCAGATCTAGCAATATCACCAGCATAATCAGATCTAGCAATATCACCAGCATAATGCAGATCTTGCAAAATCACCAGCATAATGCAGATCTAGCAATATCATCAGCATAATCCACATCTAGCAATATCACCAGCATAATCCAGATCTAGCAATATCACCAGCATAATCCAGATCTAGCAATATCATCAGCATCATCCAGATCTAGCAATATTATCAGCTTAATCCACATCTAGCAATATCACCAGCATAATCCAGATCTAGCAATATTATCAGCATACTCCAGATCTAGCAATATCACCAGCATAATGCAGATCTAGCAATATCACCAGCATAATCCAGATCTAGCAATATCACCAGCATAATCCAGATCTAGCAATATCACCAGCATAATGCAGATCTAGCAATATCACCAGCATAATCCAGATCTAGCAAAATTATCAGCATACTCCAGATCTACCAATATCACCAGCATAATGCAGATCTAGCAATATCACCAGCATAATCCAGATCTAGCAATATCACCAGCATAATCCAGATCTAGCAATATCACCAGCATAATCCAGATCTAGCAATATCACCAGCATAATTCAGTTCTAGCAATATCACCAGCATAATCCAGATCTAGCAATATCACCAGCATAATGCAGATCTAGCAATACCATCAGCATCATCCAGATCTAGCAATATCACCAGCATAATCCAGATCTAGCAATATCACCAGCATAATCCAGATCTAGCAATATTATCAGCATAATCTAGATCTAGCAATATCACCAGCATAATCCAGATCTAGCAATATCACCAGCATGATCCAGATCTAGCAATATCACCAGCATAATCCAGATTTAACAATATCACCAGCATAATCCAGATCTAGCAATATCATCAGCATAATCCAGATCTAGCAATATCACCAGCATAATCCAGATCTAGCAATATCACCAGCATAATATAATCCAGATCTGGCAATATCACCAGCATAATCCAGATCTAGCAATACCATCAGCATAATCCAGATCTAGCAATATCACCAGCATAATTCAGTTCTAGCAATATCACCAGCATAATCCAGATCTAGCAATATCATCAGCATAATCCAGATCTAGCAATATCACCAGCATAATTCAGTTCTAGCAATATCAGCATAATCTGTTTCATAACAAAGTTTAGATACAGTGGTGCCCTCCATTCTATGCTCTGTTCTGATTATGTTTCTTAATGTGAATATCTGTTCTGTTATTCCTCTCCCACCTCTGAAACTGGCTTGTTCAACTCTCAATGTATCATCTACAGCATTCTTAATCCTATAAATAATTAACCTTCTGAAAATATTGCTTCCAGTCGGCAGTCGTGAAATCACTCAGAAATTGTCACATCTTGTTAAGTCACCTTTCTTGGGCACTACCACGATTATGCTTTTCTTCCATGTCTTAGGAACCTTTTCTTTCTTCATTATCTTATTAAATAGCCCTGTTAATATTCTTCTAAGACTTCTCTACTACCTTTCCACATTTCTGTATTTATGTCATCTATTCCAGCTGCTTTACCATTTAAAAAAAAATTGTTAACACTTTTCTCACTTCTTGGATTGTAATTCTTCTTTCAGTAATCTGTAATTCTTCGTCATTAGCATCCAATATCTTGTCTAGCTCATCATTTATAGCCTCATGTCAAAATGCGCCCTTACATCAGTGATGTTCGGAAAATCCACATGTTAAAAAATCGAACATCTCAGGATGCGTGGAATGTCACCGGATCTTTGCTTTTGTTTTTAGCTGACGAGGCCCAACACCCTGTTTATAACATCAAGGCTAATTAACGTTAGAACTTTGCCGTCCGGCCGAGTGATTTTGCAACCGACACCAGTAACATTACTTTTCTTAAAAGAGGGCGCTTCAATGTTTTCCAAGTAAAGTGTCGTCGGATGTAAGGGCGGAAATTGGCATGCTACCATTGATTGGTTTACAGGATTTAAAATGATCCTTCCATCTATTCCTTATCTCATCCTCTCCTGTAATTAGTTATCTATTTCTGCTTGTTATTCCTTCATTTTTCTTTTCTTCCTTTATAACATAATTTCTTTGTAATCTTGTACAAGCTGTTCATGTCACCTCTGCTGCTTCTTCCACATCTTTTGCTGCATCATCTACCATTCTTCTTTTGTCCGTATGTACTCTCCTTTTCACCTCCTTATCCTTTTTCTTATACTCACTTTGTATGGTCTGCCTGATACATACAGATTTGGCATCTTTCATTTGTTGTTTTAAAAGCTTTATCTCTTCTAGTGCACGCCATGACTCTGCAAAATCCAGGGCTTTGTTTCAACCCTGTCTCTTCCTGAGTACTTTCATGGCTGTCTTGTTGTGTGTATTTTCTATCTGTTTCCATTCTTCATTTATACTTCCATTCCTCCTATTTGATGTAATCTTCTTCAATCCTCTCTCATACTCTTATCTTACTTTGGTACACTTCAGTTTAATAATAATTTTACCAAAATTTCCAACAATTTTTCCAAATTTACCTTCAATTTTTCAATTTCATGTTAATACTCAACAACAAATTTTACCTCCCAACCAGAGAGAAAGCATGCCCTGAAAGGTGAAATCCTACCAGTGCACAGTTTTCTCCCTCCCCCAGCTTCCTACATCTCTGGATACAGCCCTTTTTGTTTGATAGATAATTACTGTTTGCCCCTTCTGGCACCAAAAGCTGAATACCCTACTGCTGTGTACCACATATGAATTGAAACCCATGTATTGTTCCTGAGATACTGTGTTTACAAGTTTTTTTTCTTCAGCAAAAACATGTTAAGCCCTACCCACTGTTCATATTAATCAAATTCAACATGTTTGTAGCATGAACAAGTACACACAGGATGAGTAAAATATTTGTGGACCTCATTAGCATGCTGTGAAACATGAAAAAATTAAACCAATCAAAATATGAAACATAACAGATCATCCCAAAGCGGTTGTTCAGGACTTCTTTCAACCAGCATCAGATTCTGAGCATTTTGATATTTCAACATTAAGCCCATTGTTTCAAAATTTTACTTGGCACCATTTCATTCTTAGTGTAACAAACTCAGCCTCAAATTTCCGGAAATTTGAGGAAAAGAAGCAGGTAAAAATCAATTAATGAGTCCAAATGCAAGCAGCAAAAATGTTCAAACATGGTACAGAACAGATTTGAAATAATCTTGAGCAACTGGACTTTCAAAGCCAGTAATTTTTGTACTCTGTCAAGCTTTTCCAGTCTTCAAAAATGCGGAAAACTCTTCCCCATTATCGGCTGATTTCAAATGCAAGAATGTAACGCAACAAACATCCATGATGAAGATGTCAGTCTATGATTACTGACAACTTTTACTCAAGATGACCTCATTAAAATGACGCTGTTCTTTTGGCTCAAGCAGGACAGCCAACAAGCCTACTCATCAATATGCATGACATCAACACCAAAAATCAAGACAAAAAAAAGGGATCGAATTTTACATCTACAGACCAAGGGATTAAAATGACATTGGGAGAACAGTCCAATGTATCGATTTAGTTTTTCAGTCAATGATAATTTCCAGACTTTATATTTTCATTGATCTTTTGTTTAAAATACATGCTAGAACTATAATAACAAATGCCACGAGTGCATACACGACCAGTACTGTACACAAGAGAACTAACAATAACAATCTAGTTTAGTATTTTAGTGATTTTTTTTTTTTATAACTTTTCCATGGACAATTTGTCAGAGGAAGTGGGCTAAATCTGAACAGTTGGTTATGGGAGGGGGGTCTAGGATCGGCTTAGACACCAATTTCGGGAAATGGTCACTGGATTCCGGGAAATTTGAGGGCGACATTCGGGAAATCTGTTTTCAAAGTGTGGAAACACTGGTGCAGACCACAGTATACATGTTTACTTAAAATTCACGGACAAGTGAACAGACATGTGGGCTTAAATTTCAACCAATTTTGACCACCATAGGGTGACCTTAGGAATTTATTAAGTTGAACAGTTAAGTTTAGATAAGGACTTTAATATTTCTTTGCTTAATTATTCAAGGTTTTGGGGGATAGAACTTCTTCCGATTCCGGAGAAATTGTGTTCTACTCGTTAGGCTGATTTTTGCATTGATTTAGTATGGCAACAGCTTAGGCCATAATTGCCAGTTGATTTTGTGTGTCTTTCTGCATTTTTTTAAAAATGTTTTTAGATAAGATTACATTTTTATTTGAAGGCTTTGATTGTTGAATAACCATATGGAATATGTGGACTACCCTTCTACACATGACAATGTGAGAAATTTGGTATCTACAAGTTCTCGCATCTTAGGACAGGCACTTATGTTAGTTTTTGCATCGTCAGTGATAACTCACTTATGTACTTGTTAGAACGCCAAAATTGACTTGGAATTTGTTTCAGAAGTAATCATGAAAAAGGTAAGAAAATTAGAAAGCGTTTTACAATTGTCCAATCAGAGCTGAATATGTACTTTTCTCAAACTGTCTGGGTCCAATCAGCATGTACAATTCCCTGCATAAACCTATATATTGCAATACACACAGCAATTTAAAGACCAATCAGATCTGGCAATTTTCTAAACAATTGAAGAAAACTTTGTGAAAATTTCCCCAAAATGATGGAAATTTCACAAAATTGAAGCAAATTCCATGAAAATGCATTTTAATATTTTAACATTAAGCCCTGCCTACATCAAATGAAAATTTGTCAAAAATTGAACAAAACCTCTAGGAAATTGAAGGAAAAATCTAAAAAACCTAAAACTTCTTGAAAATTTCTAAAAATGAAGGAAATTTCACAAAAATTGAAGGAAATTTCCTGAAAATGAAGGAAATTATAAGAAAATTAAAGAAAATTTCCTGAAAATTGAAGATTTCCGTGAAAAAAGGGATGTCATGTATTCTGACTCTTCAAAATCAATTCGTTAGATCTTCATTTATTGGGTAGCCAAAATTGTAATTCCCCTCAACCCCAATAAAATTATGGGGGCCTTGGACCCCTGGCTCACCCGGTTACTATGCCACTGCGTGCGTGTTGTCTTTGTCAGTTTAGGTTTGGTTTGTTAATGTTTATCGGCACCGCGAAAGTCAGAGTGAAATGTGCCAAAGTTAAGAGTCAGTTAAGAGCTTAAAACTCTGTGTAGTACCATGCTGTCAGGTTGTTGGTTTGTGGGTACAGTTCAGTGGAGCCTACTGTACTGCTGTACATTGAGTATGCTTTTGCATACGTTACAGTGTGTACTCTTGTGCATTATTTGAAAAATGTTGAGGTCAAAAAAATAATAATATGAAAATGATCATGCACACTAATGTAAGTTTAAAGTCTTAGCTTTCATTTATCATAAACTGGTAAGTGTAGAAAATGACTGAAAAGAAACTTGTGAGAAAGCCCTTTCTAAAAAAAATGGGAATTGAAGGGTTAAAATGTGATTTGCAGTTCTTTGTCATGTATTTCTTGTTTGTAAATGTGTTGGTGTATCTAGGATTGCTAACTTGAGTAATAATTGTCTCAGATTGGGATCAATATGGGATTTGCAGTCTATTATACTGAATTTTTAAAAGAATAATTTATCAGTCTATTATTACATCTATTAGATTAAAAAATTCACTTTGGAGAGAAAATTGTCTTGAGATTATATTTTATATTCCAGTCTTTCACAAGATTGATTTATCAGTGTAGTAGATTTAAAATTTTAACTCTTGGTTTGGAGTGAAAATTTTCAGTCTTTCTTAAGAGTGACTTTCAATCTGTTAGGTTGGTCCCTAATCCCATACATTAGAAGACTGAAAATTCAAGATTTAATTTTTAATCTTCCCATTTACGAAAATAGCTTGCACAAGGTACTGTTGGTTTGTTGATTTTCAGAATTATGTTAATCTTAAAGAGGAAATCTCATCTCAAGATAATTGCTTGACTAGTCACCAATAAATTTAATACGCATGAGTAATGTCACTTCCTCGGCGGTAGATGATTGGCTTTTCTGGGATTGTGTAAATATTTCAACCAATCAGAAACAATGCTTTGTGGTTTATGTTCATCTCTGTGTTAACACAACTGGCCTTAAACTTTTCTTACATATTTTGCTGTGTCTATATTTTTTTATGTGGAATTATTTGTTTAAGTGGATCAGCTATTTTAAAAAGTAAACAACCTTAATTGCAATTGTAATAAGAATAATATGGCAACTATATTAATAAATTCAAAATTAGTCTGTTTTTTGTTTATTCTTATTTTTCTACTACTTCGTTATAATATTAATAACATTCCAATTGTAATACGAATATATGAGAACATTAATATCAATTAAGTTAAAATAAGCCTTTTCTTTGTATTTACTAATTTTTCTAATACTTTGTTATAAGATAAATGATAACCTTTTAATTGTAATATGCATAATTTGAAAACCATAATATAAATAAATTTTAAATAAGTCCTCTTTGTTTAAACTTATTTTTCTATAACTTCGTTATAAGATTAATAATAACCTTGCAATTGTTAGAAGATTAATAAGAGAAATATAATACCAATTAATTTAAACTACTTCTTTTCATTGTTTTCCCTCCTTTTTCTATTACATTGTTATAAGATAAATCAGTTAATATATCAATTATCTTTTATTATGTCTTTTAAATCTAATTCTACATTAAACATTTCCATTTGATCAATTGCAAATAATTGATATTTCTTTGTATCATTGATCACAATTTTGTAATTGCAGTTTATGCTGATTAAAATATTTATTTTATTTTAGTAGTATATTTTGATTTAGAAATATTTGGATCAAATTAAATTGATAACATATTTAATACCCTTCCTTTTGATAAGTAATATGTTTTTAAATGGGCGATGTTTTTATCAATTTTGACCGAAATTTTGCTGTCTATAAAGTTTATGATAGATTCTACAACAATCAAGTGTATGTCATCTGTACCTGCCTGTATACTTTTATCTAATTGTTCAAGAAGTTAAACCTCTATATGTATCTCAAAGTTTCCTCAGATCTTTAAGATATGCCTTTCATAAAGTCCATCATCAATTATGCAGCTTTGTGAACGTTCAACTTTTTTTTTTAAATCAAATTTACGGATATATTATAAACAAATGCAAAAGATTTGACCTACAAAAAAGTGACTTCTTCCACAATGTGTGACATATATATTCCTCTTCTTTCAAAGATCATATGCGTTAGTAATACCAATATAAATATCATATGCATTAGTAATACCAATATAAATACCATATGCATTAGCAATACCAACAGCAAATCTTTTGCATAAAACAAGACTCCATACCATTCTCTCCAGAACCAAATACATATTTGAATAAAATAACAGCATCAATCACAATCTCCCCGTTGTCTTCATAGACACTTATCAAAATCTCATGTAAATTTAATTCTTATGCAAAACTGAGGAGAGCCAAGTTGCTAAGGAAGTTCTCTCTCTCTCTCTCTTTATCTATCTATCTATCTATCTATCTATATCTATATCTATATCTATATATATATGTAGTCCAAAATTGTTTGTCCGTGAGGTGGAAAGGTAATCAATGTTCAAACTAATAGCGCCATTATCCACAACGGAGATATGTTTAGCAGCGCTAATCACTATTTTTTAAAGTTTGTTTTGATATTGATGCTAATGGAGGGGTGGGGGAGGATGGGGAGGGGTTGGGGAGGGTGGGGGAGGGATGGGGAGGGGAGGGGATGGGGTTCTTTATTATTGAATGCTCTTTGATCTGAGTTTTGGGTAACTTGACTTGATATTTTTTAGGGTTATGTACATATAATGAGATTATTGTCAATCTCTCTGAATTTCTATCTGTCCTTCAGTATTATTTCATATGTTTATGACAAACATTGCAAATCGATAACTTATCCTTAGACAATTTTTACAATAGACCCGGATTTAAAAATATTTTGTCAAAACGATTTTTTCCTGAACATCCTCGCCCCTCTATTGCAAACCTTTCTCTAATCTATCCCAAAATTTGATTGCTTGTGGTTTGTGACAATCACATCACTAGGCATCAATCATTATCCTAAATATCTTTTCACTATATCGTACTATAAATAAGAATCAAACAAGCAGCAAGAAGTGTCTAATATATAACCTCCTATTTGTGGTTAATTAAAGGAATATATATTCTTATTTCCCCCCCTCCCCCTCACCCCACTAAATCACCACAATAATGATTTCATTTAAGTCAAGTTAGCTTTTTCATCAATTTGAACCTGCAAAGTATCCACAATAGCAGACGAACAAAAAATGATCTGCAATAGTTAGCCTGATAAAGTTGATGTTCGAATCATGTGTACGCCACCACGTTCATGTATTCGCCCCCATGACACCGCAATGAAATCGCTGCCCTTTCCTGCTCTTATATAACAGAGACTTACATACTGCCATATTTCCAAACAAAGTTCAAGCATACTTCCCTTGGAAATGCTTGAAAATATTTGCGAAAGCTGTCTTGAACATCTCCTGAATTTCAAAAACATTTTCCTGTTTGTTTTATGTCGCTCGAAAATCTCCAAGGCTTTCAAAGAAATATTCTGTCTAGCTGCCCAAAGATCATCAACACTCATATCACTTAATTCGTGGTAAATGACGCACTACCCCAAGTTTGCACAAAATACTCCTCTCATTTAGGCATAATTGAAAATCATAAGTATTTTATTTTCCCATTTTACCATGTCAACTAGCCATTTCCCATATTTTCCATTTTGTTTCTCTCAGAAACGTGGCCACTAAGGGGAGGAAATTAACGTAGGTCTATGCTTCTGTCTACACCAAGTGAAAATTTTCATAAACAAATTATTATTCCAAAAAAAGTTTTATGTTGAGATTCTAGAAAAGAGTGAATAAGAGGAAAGCCTGTGTACATTAAATGCTTGGGTGCAATCCTGGGAGCTTTAAATGCTTGGGTGCTTATAAAGCCTGGATGCTTTAAAAGCACATGCACTTTCAAAGTTTAGATGCTTAAAAGGATGGGTGCTTTAAAAGTTAAAAGCCTCCATGGGTGCTTTAAAAGCCTGCATGAATGTTATAAAAGCCTGCATGGGTGCTTTAAAAGCCTGCATGG
This sequence comes from Chiridota heheva, assembly GCA_020152595.1. Taxonomy (NCBI): domain Eukaryota; kingdom Metazoa; phylum Echinodermata; class Holothuroidea; order Apodida; family Chiridotidae; genus Chiridota; species Chiridota heheva. The sequence goes on from JAIGNY010003664.1 coordinate 754,229, forward strand.
GTGCTTTAAAAGCCTGCATGGGTGCTTTAAAAGCCTGCATGGGTGCTTTAAAAGCCTGCATGGGTGCTTTAAAGCCTCCATGGATGCTTTAAATGCCTGCATGGGTGCTTTAAATGCTTGCATGGGTGCTTTAAATGCTTGCATGGGTGCTTTAAAAGCCTGCATGGGTGCTTTAAAAGCCTGCATGGGTGCTTTTAGAAGTCTGCATGGGTGCTTTAAAGTGGTCCTGCCATGGGGGTTGGATCTTACGTTAGATATGTTATTTGGATTATTTGACTTGCAAAAATATAACTTTTTCTGCACAAAACCCCATCGGTTGCAAGAAAATCTCAAAAAAAAATGCATTTTTCATCAACTTGATGCAAAAACCCATAATAAGGTTCAGTACGCAATGACATCATTTTGGGAACAACTGTATGTAAACAATGCATCAAATGTATAAAAATATTACATTTCCCAAGCAAATATTAAACAAAATGCTGCAGCGTTGTGTAGTTGGAAGGATGCAGTAATATAAATTCTCAAACTAAAAGTCGTTTATCAATGGCAAAGGACAACAAAACGAGACAATTCTGGACAATTTCAGGGCTTACTGGGTACAGTGTCATATTCAGCACACGCCAGATTGTTACCCCAGTTCTGTTTGATTTAAACAGTAGCTTGACTGGTCTCTGATATGAAAATTTAACTGTTCCGCGAGTAATATATTTTCAAATGAAAGAAACAGAGGAGGAAAAAAATTGAAATAAGACTCAAGAGAGATTCATAACCTCTCGCTCAAAAAACAAAGCCTTAATTGACTGGGCTACTTAATCAGTTAATAATTTGTATGATTTATTTTATACATAGTGGGAAAAACATCAACAAAAAACAAACACAAAAATAAAACTAAATTATAATTATTACTAAATTATGATTATCCTGTCCATATGCCAAGCTGTCCCTTTTAGCATATCAAAACTTAAAAAATAAATTAATAACATTTTCACAATTTCTTCAAAAACTTTCAATTCAAGTGCAAAAACAAATGGAATTGCGTAAATGTACTATTCAGTTCACGTAGGCCTGATGACTTAATGTCAAGTGACAGAGACTTGAACATTGATACATAAAACTTAATATTTCCATGAGACGTAAAAAAAAAAAAAAAGGTAGGTGTTGTTGCATTCACTTCAATTTGATTATGTTTAACAAAATATTACTTGTGAAACAGTAAAAATTTTATGCCGAGTACGCAAGCTTTGTACTGTAGGACCATGTAAGGGCCTGTGTAAGGGTTGTAAGCCTGATCCTTCTTACTTGTCTGTAAGCGATTCAAATTCAAAAGGAACGACATCCCTTCATTATGAGAATGTTCTTTATTTATTTCCAAATCATTAAATTACAAATAAAGATCTAAACAGCCCAAAAAACTTTCAAAATCAGACGCTATTTGTACGTGGTTAGTATGTGTGTGGTGCATTGTTTACAATCAGCAGTCCCTGAAATGACGTAACAAACTGTTATGATGTCACAAATCCTTTTAATTTTTTTGGGAGAGGAAGAAATAAATGATCAATTTCTAAGTCCTTTTTCATCCTGAAAATGGACTTGATGGATTATTGAATTTGTGGATATGAAAAACCTATATCAGGTTGAATCTCAGCTTTTTAGAAGGCATGGCAAGACCACTTAAAAGCCTGCATGAGTGCTTTAAAAGCCTGCATGGGTGCTTTATAAGTCTAGTGGCTGAACCTTTGGTTTGGTAAGCTAGTGCTCTGGCTTCGATGCCTGGTGGGTCTCCATGGAACCTGAGTGCACCACAACTGGTTAATAAAAAGGCCATGGACATTGACTTGGTTGTCAATGTTATGTGGGACCGTATGTTGTACCTGTCTTCTCGTCCAAGTCATATTAAGAGTTATATGTGATGGCATTGCTATCATAATTGATTTACGCAGGTGACGGACCCCGTCATTGTAATTGTGTTTTTAAAAACCTGCACAGATGCTTTAAATGTTCAAGTGCCTACATGGGTGCTTTAAATGCCAGCATAGGTGCTTAAAATAAAAGCATGCCAGCTTTAAATGCCTGCATGGGTGCTTTAAATGCCTGCATGGGTGCTTTAAATGCCTGCATGGGTGCTTTAAATGCCTGCATGGGTGCTTTAAAAGCCTGCATGGGTGCTTTAAATGCCTGCATGGGTGCTTTAAAAGCCTTCAAGCATGGGTGTTTTAAAAGTCTGCATGGGTGCTTTAAATGCCTTAAAGCGTTGGTGCTTTAAAGGCCTGGGTGCTTTAAAACCAAACCAAGGTTGACTCTGTTAAACTGTTGAAAATTTCAGCTATTAGAACTTAAAAGTTAGTGTCGTTTATCATAAATGTAATGAGCATGGTGGGTCACTGAACTTACCTTCCAAAGATCATCAAGAATAAAATGTAAATTGAGTGATTGCCTATACATTTCTTTGCTTAATTTGTTACGTGTAAAAAATACTACAACTAAATATCATATGACTGCTATGTGATTGTATCAGAAGTATCAGCTGTTCAGTAGAAGTGCACATCAAGTATCTTGTAAGCTAACGGAGATGGCCATTCTAGAAATATGCGGTATTCTAAAATCGACACTGAATCGTAACTTCAAATGGGATACAGGAATATTATATCTCATCTTCAGATCTTTCCATCAATATTATCCTCAAAATAAAAACATCATTATGTAGGGAAATAACAATTCAGTCTTAAAAGATAAAGATCATTTCAATTTTAGTTATTCATGTTAAAGTGAAAGAATATATTTTGTGAGAATATTGTTTAATAAAAAATCAGATATGAAAAAATTCATCACCATTTAAAGATTATATGTTCAGATGGCAGATAATGGAATTGATTAGTTGCCAGGCAACAGTGCCAAAAGAGAGTAAATGCATGCCCTACTTTAGAGATTTTTTAGGTAAATGTTTAAGAATTTCTCCATTATTGAATGCTTGAATGTATAATGTATGCGTATTATCAAAAGCAAGAAATTGAAATTTGTATAAATTGATAAAAGTATTATCATATGATTTGTTCTTCAATTTATATTGATGTTTTTCAACGAATTTTGTCCCTAAAAGACATAGAAAGATTTAGTACCTAAAATATGCATTAAATCAATAATAGATATTTCAATGGCATCACATCAAGATATAGAGCATGATTTTCCCAGTACATGAATCAAATAGGTCATTCAGAATATTGGATAATGCATAATTAAAACACTAAATACAGGAAATATATGTCAATAAACTCATTAAAGGGAAAAAATATTTACGATCAACTCAAGTATGCACTGAAGAAAAAAGTGGTTTCCGAAGGAGACCAGTCAAAAATATTTCAAGATGGGAAATAACTAAAGACAAGTTATCTTTGAAACAAAATAAAGTAAAATAAAGTACAATTTTCTCTTCACTTTCTTTATTGACCAAGTATCAAAAAACATGAGTTCACAATTAGTTATTAAAAAGAAGTGGCCATCTTGATATAATGTCCAGCACTGGATGCTTTCGGGATGTTAAACCTTGCTATGCTATGCTATGTAAAAAAAATGATTACATAAATACTGGATGTACACGTGAAAAGGGCAGGGGTTGCAGAAGGATTTCAGGGCAATGGAGCAGAAAATCCAGCAAGGATTAGTACAGATTTCTAATAAGGAAATGATCTGAAACAGAAAGAAAGAGACACTAAGAATAGGGTTGTAACAAATGTTGGAATCTACTTTATGGGAAGAGCCTTTATTTACAAATTAGGTAACATTTAAATAAGCAAACAAAGTAGTGCCATGTATGTTTCATCTAGTCTTCTATGTAGGATTTTGTGAGTGGATTTTGATAAGTGTGTTTATAAGACTGAATATAATAATTTCCTATTACTTTTAAAAGGGCACCCCCTGTCCCCGTCCACCCCTTACTCTAGGACAAGGGGTACAGTGGCCCCAACTGGCCTCCTTGATTGTCCCCTTGCCCCACATGTGGCTCCCTGGAAAATGGAGATTCATTCAAACGTCGGACATCACAAATTGAAAAAAGTTGTTAATGTCTAATTTTGAATTGATTTTCATGGGTTTTTTGGCCATTTTAATGATATCTAATAGATGTCTGGGAGGTCCTAAAATAAAGAACCAAAGGGTTCCTTAGAGTAGGAACTTTTCATGACATAGACAATGCCATTTTGTGATACTTCCCATGATGCTTTGTTATACTAACATTAAAGCCTTAAGCAGTGTTATAGATTTCAAGTTTTAAATACCTCTGCAAAAAATATCTTTGCCAGGCAAAACTTAAAACTTGGTGATAAACTTTTATTGCTTTTATAGGTAAATATTATCCACTGCAATTGTATATGTTTACCATGCCATTTTTTAAATATGAGGAAAAAAATCAGGAAAAAATCAGGGAAAAAATGAGGAAAAAAGCTAGGCTTTTTGGCGCGAAGCAGTCATTCTGAAATTCAAATATTTGTAACAGTATAAATTTGTCGTTGAAATTGCAGATACCAAGGAATAAAATTATACATCGCAAAATCTTACATTCTATTTGACCAAATGGTCTCTCATTTAATCTTTCAGGACATATTATTATAACAAAATATAAACAAAACTGTTGCATGATATCTATTATCTCAGGTATAGTGAAGGTTCCTTAAAATAAGACCTAGCTAGCTCTCCTGGACTGATAGAATCAAAAAACATGTAAAATATTTTGCCTGGTAGTTGTTAAAAATCAATGAAGATGTCAAAGTATAAATTATATCTTTATTATTCAGCAATTTGTCTGAGCTTCTGTTTACAGTAACTGGCACACTATCTTTTAGAAATAAAATATTCAATAAGCATCTCTACCAACCATGACATGTTTGATCCAAAAATGGCAATTTAAAATCCTAGTTGTTAAATGGAATCAAGATATATTAAAATTTATGGACAAAAACATTGATTCCGAACATATTCCAGATAATCCATTATACAACATGCTCCGTGACGTGACACGCTAATTTCACATCGAAAAGAAAAAGCTGAAATCAAGAGAGTGCCCAATCACGAATGACTCAGTTACCTTCATCAAAAATGTATCGAGAATTAAATTAAAGAAGCATGGATTGGCAAGGTGGTTTGTGTCACAAGGATTTTTGTTTTACAATTTTATCATCACAAAGATGAACTTGATAAGGATTTATCTCTGCTTATTTATATCCTTCATAAAAAAGTTACCAGACATTGCAAGGATTTTTTGTCACGTTTACCTGCAGTGAATTTCAAGTAGCAAAATTGTTCAACTTGCAAAAGCGTACTGGGTGAAAAACATATGCTGAAAAAGCAAAACATAAGAACAATCTTCATCCTATTCTTTTTAGTCAAATTAATTTTATTGGCACACACAGTAGGGTGCTAATCAAGTTTCTCTGCAGCAGGACCGTTATAAGGCCTCAGTTCTGGGCAATCTCTTGCTTAATAGTGTTCTAGATGCTTGGGTTCTGAACGAGATATCTCAAGGTCGTGATGAACAAATACAAATATATTTTACCCTTTTTTATTTTTCAAGTATACATGGGCATTAAGGTGCAATATTTTGTCCAGGAATATGTGGTCTAATTATTCCACCAGAAATTTAGGACCACCAGTAAAAATGTTTTTTATGTGACATCTAGCAATGAACCTTAACCCTTTTGACCCAAATGTCTCAAACTCAGAAAATTCTAAAAAGCTTTTGATCAAAAAATAAGGGAGTATCATTATAAGGACCAAATCCCCATGCCCCAGCCCCTTGCAACAAATCAAAGAAAAAAATGTAACAAGGGTATATGGAGAATTTACACAAATGCCCCCTTATTAAGTGTTTGTGCCACCCCCACTTCATTTCCTGTGAAACATCTTTGCTAATAAACCCAGACCCAAGTGCCCACAAATTGTAACAAAAAGGAGCAATCAATGAGACTTGTAATTTACAACAATAACTTTGCAAAATGCAGCATCCTCACTTCTTGGTCGAGTGCCCTTTACCACTATTGATGACAAATATCAGCCAACAATTTTAACCTTTACTTTTAAATGTGTTTAAACTGAGATGAATGTGTATTTCAAGGGGAAAGAAAATAAGGAAATTCGATTTAAGGCCTAACAAATAAACATGATCTACAAGCCTGAGAACTAAAATTATACACAGCTTGACCTCTAGATAAAAATAGGAGAAACATCTAGAGTAAGATCTAGTATCTGAAGTTATAACGTGATGTATTCCAACTCACACCCTCCCCTGTGGGATCACAATTGTTGATATTTGCACGTATTCCAACTCGCACCCTCCCCTGTGGGATCACAATTGTTGATATTTGCATGTATTTCAGCACACACCCTCCCGTGTGTGATCACAATTGTTGATATGTGCATCACAACCAAATGATTCTATCAAATGAATGACTTGTCAACATACATCCCAGGGCTGACATCATCCAATCCAAGGCCATCTCTACAAGGTCAAACATACACGTTTTCTTGTTGCCAATTTCAATTAAGGAAAAAGAAGTATTGCAGAAAAAATATGTGTCTCAGGTCGAGAAAAATAAGCTTTACTATGTTGCCTTGAAGAAAACCCTGTTAAAGAACTTACCTTTCTAGATGCATTCTCTGCTTCTTATATTTCTTCCAAACTTTGTATCAACATATCAAGCATAGGAAAATTCTTGCCTGCACTTTCTGTTTAAATCTCAATTAAAATCAGACATAAAGTACTTCAAATTAATACAAAAACAACACTAATGTACATCATATGCAAATTTTATGCAAATTTTATGCACTTACCCAGCATGTAAAAGTGGATATGTACCAAACCTCCAAAACTGCAGTTGATTCACTGGGCTGTAAATCCACACGCTGCTGTTTGATAGCGGCCCGCCAAAGAGCATTTCCTTGACCGTCAAGTTGTGGGTGTGGTTTGAGCGGTTGGACTGGAATTCTTTCGTAAAGTTAATGATGTAAAAAGCTATCTGAAAGAAATAAGTGTCACTACATTATTACAAGATTTCAGCATTTTAATTAGTTATTATCTCTAAGAATAAGCTTTTCTATAGTATTTTGGATCAAAGCAATTGTTGCTGAATTTTCACGAAAAGTTGTACTTGATGAGTAAGTATCCAAGGGGGGAAATGGGGTGGGGAGAGAAGGGGTATGTTCCCCACAAACAAATTAAAACAAAACCCAAGGGAAACTCTCCCTCCCAAACTTTTGAGGGTGAAATCTGCTTAAACCATTACAGCTTTATACATCCAATAATCATGTGGTTAATGGTATCATTAAAACGAGTGTAAGATTTCATCAGAGCCGTCTTCCAAATGTGACCCCCCTCCCTGACAAACAAAAGGTCAGATCTGACTAATTCCCTAAGCAGGGGGAAAAAAAAACCTTGAATTTAGGGATAGGGCACATAATTGAGGTTCATTATGTATAATTCATCTAAAAATGAAAAATTCCAATACTTTAAATGGGATTTTTGATCACAATTTAATGCAATTTGCAAACAAGTGGTGGAAAGATGACCATGCAGCAGTATAGCCCTTTGGATTGGGAGAGGAAGGGGGGGGGGGGGGAGGGGGTCATAGAATGAAAAGCAAAAGCATTTGTGATGGCATCAACTCTTTTCTAAAATTTTGTCAAAATAGCATTACTTAAACTGTTCAAGGCTATATTTGACTAAAGACCAAAAAATAGGTCATTGCTTCAAAATCAAAGTTTTGGACCATTTTACCTTCTGGGGTGCATGAAGGGGAGGGGGTGGGGTTGGGGTCAAACAACCTGGTCAACATGCCTTGCCTAGCTACACCCATACTCACCCCTTTGGGTTGTCTGTACCTGATAATAAGCTTGTGTAATCATTCTTAGAGAATAATGGATATTCATCTAAATCGGATGAGCTTTGTAAGTATAAAAGGGCAGGGCTGCTGAGAGAATCAGAGGCTCCTGGGTCAAACTTACATTTGGGGCTCCCTGATATTTCAAAAAAATCTCAACAGCAAGAAAAATAAAAAGGTCTTGACAAAATATATTTTACAGAATTAAGTTTGTAAACTAGAGCAGGGCCAAGAGAATTGCCAGACCCCAGAAAAGTAACATTTGGGGCTCCCTCATATTTCAAATAATTCTCAACAGTAAGAAAAATAAATAGGTCTTGAAAAAATTATCTCACAGAACAATAAAAATTCATCTAAATTAGATTACCTTTATAAAAAAGAGCAGGGCAGGGAGAATTGCAAGACCTCCACCAGGCAAACTAACATCTGGGGCTCCCTCATATCTCTAAAGATTCTCAACAGCAAGAAAATAAAAAAAGTCTTGAAAAATATATCTTGCAGAATAATGGAAATTCATCTCTAAAGATTCTCAACATGGGGCTCCCTCGTATCCCAAAAAATTCTCAACAAGAAAAATAAAAAGTCTTGAAAAAACATATCTTACAGAATATAATGGAAATTGATCTAAATTGGATGAACTTTGTAAACCAGATCAGGGCTGGAAAAATTACGAAACCCTGACAAACTAACATTTGGGGCTCCTCATATCTAATTTTTTTTATCAACAGTCAAAAAAAATTGAAAGTTTTTGAAACAATATATTTTACAGAATAATGGAAATCTAATCTAAATTGGATGAACTTTCTAAACTAGAGCAGGGCTGAGAGAATCGTGATACCCCTAGCAAACTTACTGTTGGGGCTCCCTCATATCTATACAAAAAAAAAATAAACAGCAAAAAGAAAAGATCTTGAAAAATGTATTTTACAGAATAATGGAAGTTTATCTAATTTAGATGAACTTTCTAAACTAGAGCAGGGCCGAGAGATTCATGAGACCCCAAGCAAACTTACATTTGAGGCTCCCTCATATCTCCAACAATTTTCAACAGCAAAAAAAAATAAAAGATATTTTTAAAATATATTTTACAGAATAATGCAAATTTGTCTAAACTGGATGAACTTTGTAAACTAGGGCAGAGACGAGAGAATCACGAGACCCTGGGAAAAGTAACATTCAGGGCTCCCTCATGTTTAAGAAAATTCTCAAAAGCAAGAAAAATAAAGTTTGTGAAAAATTATATTTTATGGAAATTCATCTAAACTGGAAGAACTTTGTAAACTAGAGCAGGGCAGGGAGAATCATAAAATGCCAGGCAAACTAACATTTGGGGCTCCCTCATATCTCAAAAAATTCTCAAGAGCAAGAAAATAAAAAGGTCTTGAAAAAATATATCTTACAGAATAATGGAAATTCATCTAAATTGCATGAACTTTGTAAACCAGAGCAGGGCTGACTGAATCGCAAGGCCCTGTGCAAACTAACATTTGGGCCTCCCTCATATCTTAAGAAAATATCAAGAGCAAGAAAAATAAAAGGGTCATGAAATAATATCTTACAGAATAATGGAAATTCATCTAAATTAGATGAACTTTGTAAAGTAGAGCAGGGCGAGGGAAATCACAAGACCTTGGGGAATCTAGCACTTGGGGCTCCCTCATATCACAAAATAATCTCAAAAGCAAGTAAATAAATAGGTCTTAAAAAATAATCTTACAGAATAATGGAAATTCATCAAAATAGGATGAACTTTGTAAATTAGAGCAGGGGCGAGAGAATCGTGAGACCCCACCCAGGAAATCTAACATTTGGGGCTCCTTTATATCTCAAAAAATTCTCAAGAGCAGAAAAAAAGGTCTTTAGCTATTTTTAGTCAAATTTATAACATTTTTGCTATTGTCAGATTGTCAAGCATAGGTTTTTGCCCATGTAATTATATTTTAATTGTCATTTTAGTTTTTTGGTCCCAAGGGCAATCACCCACGCCTGTCCCCTCTTGGCAGCACTGTAAAAGAGGGGTTTCTTGGGTGCAAGGCTCATTCATAGCGAGGACAAGGACCTCATTGTGCAATCAAAATTAGTATTCATAAAACTAAAGTTTTTATTGTTTTCAAGATTGATTGACAGGTACGAGACAACTCTATAAAGATTTGCGAGAAATCTTTCTACATAGCATAACTAGATGACCCAAATGAGTTAAAATTCTTCTCTGTCCCTTGAAAAATAAGCAAAAAAACAAAAGAAAAGATATTGTAAAGTCTTTCGTTTCAATTGACAGTTTGGTACACCCTCGCTATAAGGAGATAAATATCTGGCACCTTTTTAGCTACACTAGAACTCAAAACTTTTAGATGTAGGCTACTTAGTACTCAATGAAGTTCTTTATCACATTAATTTGGGATTTAATTTCTTACATCTGTGATGACCTTATTTTCATATCATTAAAAAAATTCTTAATTTGCTTTTGGGAGAAAAGGAAAGATATGTTCCTCTATAAGATGGCATGGAATGTGATACAAATGTACTGGTACCCTTTGCTGATTCCTCCTCCCAATAACCCCTCCCCACCTGGATTAAAAATACGTAAGGTTTTGAAAAGCATTTCCCCCTACTATGTGGAGGAAAAGTGTGGCACCGTGTCCCTCAACACCCCCTCTACTTTCGGAAGGAGAATTACTTAATTCCGACCCTCCCTGGATTGAACTTCTAGTTACCAAGCCTGCTCTGTCCCTCATTCAATTAATATTAATTGAATGAATGTTCCTTTGATCTTCAAAAGTTAAGATACAGATAGTAGGCAGGTCAATATACCATCAGACCCCCAACAAATTCCAACAAAAGGTCTGTCCATGGTTTTAGAGCCTAGTTGATGTTGAGAGTGACAGAAAAAAAGTCTATCAAAATCTGATACCCAGAAGTGGGTTAAAACTGGATCACATCCAAGATGGCCGCCACTGCCCCAAAAAACTCAGATAAATGGCTGTAGCGTCCTTAATATTTGAGATAGAACAGTTAAATTTGTTTCTCCTCCATGGTCTTGAAGGTGAAGGGATTCATTGCTGCTAAATAAAGTCTGAACTGACAATTCAAATCTTAAAAATCCAAGATGGCTCCCAATATGGCAGCCAACAATGAACAATGAAGGCACCATGGAGTACGATACCATAACACCTATACTATTTGATGTACTGCAACAGTAGTGGAACAGTATTTGATTCTAATGAATAGTGCCAGGGGCCATGAAATATTTACATCACTATTTATTTATTAACAATGAATAAGATAAATTCAAGATGGTCACCATTATGTTGATAGAGAGGTGCAACAAATCTGGACACTTTCTATTAGAGTAAGCTTTATAAAGATGTTTTAAAATTAAACATGTTTATGAGTAGACTAAAATAGTTAATAACAAAATGTAACATAAACCACAAAAACCTGTCAAATGACAACTTTGGTTACTAAACCAAAACGTGAGGGCGCAATTTTCTAGAAACTCAAAAATATTTTGACCAGTTTGGAGCGCCACAAAACTTATCTTATGCCAACAGAGCAATTGTACTTAGAGAATCACATTTAATCACTATAGGTGGCAAAGCTAGTCAAACTTTTGTTTACCGGGCAAGAATTTTAAGGTTCTATTGTTTTTTGGGGTAATGATGAAGCATAGTTGACCTCAGTTCTGAAAATGCTAACTGTCACTTTTTCACCTTCTCATTTAAGTCTTCATACATGTCCTCTTCCTCTCAGAAACTTTGTTGTACGGATTGTCATATGACACAAGTTTACATGATCCACCTGCTGAGCAACAAGGAAGCCCATATCTTTTGCAACTGCAACATAGAGTAATGCAACCAGTAATGCAGTTGCACTGTACCATTTTCAGTAGTGTCTGGTGCAGCATTTGTATCAGACATTATGGAGACGAATTGGTTGCTTTTAAGTCTCCAACCCCAGGCCAAAGGATCTATATAACTTCCCATCCCCATCCAAGTCATTGTTTGATAATAGACTCTAAGGCAATGAAATTTGGTCAAAGACTCAATTGGTGGCAGACGTTCTGGTGACACAAATGATTACCAGAGATTACTTTTTAATGAAAATACCATAACACAATGCTAAAGAACATGTGCTTTCCCCACCAAACTTAACAGCCATTGCTTGGCTGCCAAGGTTTTATATATCAGTGCAGACCTTGTCATGTAAAATAAAAGCATTTGCACAGGATTGGAGTAATGGATCACCATTCACAAGTTTTTGAAAGACTGATTTCATAGACACGTGAGTTAAATTGCATTTTGTGAATTTATGTAGGAATACAATTTGTGTGCATAACTCGCTTTATGTGATCAATGTTGTACACCTTTGTAATGCCTCTTGACTGATTGTCTGATCTAAAATAGAGTAGTTTCCCATCTATTTTTTAGTAATGGAGAAGAAGAATCAACAAGTTAGTGTCATCTCCTATCAGCATTGTAAAATGTACACATGTAATGTTGATTGCGGTCTTAGCAATTTCCACATCAGCGTCCCCTTCTTCCTGAATTACTGTACAATCCTCTCTTCAGTTCGTCACTTATTAAGCTGATTAGTTTCTGCTTGGTAGATTCCCTTAAAAGGTACTCTTCCTTCCTTCCCTCAAATTCAGTTCCCCTTGTGAAGTTCACAATCGGGTGATTGGTGGTTTGTCCCAGTCTCTGATGTGTGTTATCCTTAATCGATGGGCCTGCTTCATAACCATCAAACATTACAGTTGCTGCCCCATATTGCCTACCTGTGAAGTCAGCATACGCCTTTGCTATTTTGCCATAGTTATCCCCCTTCTCCACTTCCAACTTGTGCAGTAAGGAAGCCCCGTCAAGCACGCACCTTCCAGTCTTTGGGATGACATCTGATATCGCTTCACTTGATGGTATCTTGTTACAATGGTCAGCAATGGCTTGGGCTGTTTGAGGCTTGTAAGCCTTTCTTAAGATATTTTTACTCTCAAACAGGAAAGGTGGGTATGGACTCAGTTCCTATCCCATCACCTCCTCAAGAGATGATCTCCTTTTCTGGACACTACAAGGAATCGCTGGAACAGTAGGCTAGGCTCAATGGTTCTCTCAGAAGCAATCTTGACATCAAATAAATTTCCCAGGATCTTGGCTTTCTCATTTCTTTTGAAAAAGAAAGAAAATACAGGCTGTCCAATCATTCTTTCCATGACGCTTCTTCCTGTCTTCCAACGGACTCGTATTCATGCACATTGACGTTCTCTTTTGCAACTATGCCTTTGATAACATTTCTCAACGAGGGGTCAGAGGAGAAAAATGAACATGAATTTAGCTTTCCTCTGATCTCTGACAGGTCTGTCATGTCTCTTTCAATCCTAGCATTGGTTAAATCTCTGTGCTGTTCGCTCGTGGTGTATGTGAGATTACTGAACTTCTGCATGGCAGTGTTGAACTCACACATTGAGGAATTAGGGACATTGTCCACAATGCTCGTTGTTCTTCCGTTATCTTACTGCCATGAGCAAAGCTGCCTGTGAGTTTTGGTGACCTCATAAGTGTTTGCTTGATGACTAGATCACAACAGAGCCCAGCCAAAAATTGATTTGTTTGATGAATGACAAGAGAGCCATTTTGAAACTTCTTGTAGATATCTGGGTATTTCTTCTCCAGTTCACTCATCTCTTGGATAAAGAGGTATGCAGACTTTAGGTACTTGTCTTGGTTGGATTACTTGCATGTTTTTGCCGACGCCTTGCCGGTATTTGCTGCAGGAGGATACAATCATTGCCCACACAGCACCAATCACCTTCTGATATCCTAGCCACAACTGACTTGCTTTGGATTTGAGCACCAAGCTCAGCTTTTTTTCTTGTCAAGTTCCTCACTAATCCCATGGACTGCCATGGATGTCACATGACTTTCAAGAGTGTTATCACCCTTCAACATGAATGAATACATTGTATCTGACTATAGGCGATGCTATAGCTGCACAGTACGAGCCTAACTGTAAGCATGTTTAAAACAACTTGTCCACATATGATAATTCAATACACATCATACGTGGAACTAATACTTATCAAAATTAAACACCTGAAGGAGGTACTGACTGATTTCCTACGACACTGGGATGAGGGGGGAGGGGCACTCACCTTGTTTTAAAGAATTGCGATAACCTATGTGCTTTGGCTATTAAATAAATTACATTCATAAGTTGGATCAATTAGAATGCTTTATCTATATTACGGTACAAGGCCTGTATGCGTCTTGAGGGGGAGGGAGTTGGGGAAGGGAGTTGGGGAGGGGAGTTGGGGAGGGACTTGGGGAGGGGACTTGGGGGGGGGAGTTGGGGGGGGGGTTGTGGGAGGGAGTTGGGGGGGGGAGTTGGGGGAGGGGAGTTGGGGGAGGGAGTTGGGGAGGGGTTGGGGTTGGGGGGGAGTTGGGGGGGGAGTTAGGGGGAGGAGTTGGGGGAGGGAGTTGGGGAGGGAGTTGGGGGGGGAGTTGGGGAGGGAGTTGGGGGGGGAGTTAGGGGAGGGGAGTTGGGGAAGGGAGTTGGGGAAGGGAGTTGGGGTAAGGGAGTTGGGGGAGGGGAGTTGGGGGAGGGGAGTTGGGAAGGGGTTGAGGAGGGGGGCAGTACCGTCACTTATTTTGGCCAATTTTTGGAATGTTGGTTACTTCACCGGACCAGGACAGTAGTTCCTCTCTAAAAAGTTGGGGACTGGTTGGGAGCAGAGGGAATTCAGGTATAGTGCTCTAACCACCCTCCCTCCTCCCGCCTAGACAGAGTCCAACATCCGACCAAGATGTACATCCTAAATCCTTAAACATTGCAAGGCAAATTAGTAATTCTCTCCGAAACTATGTATCCTATTTTTGTTAAACGGCAAAAAGTGTGTGTGTGTGGGGGTGTGTGGGGAACACAGCCTCTGTCCCCGGGAATTACAGATCTGATCCAGACTGTCTATTGGCACTAGTGAATTATTTGATCCTTAAAACCATGGAGTATCAACAAAAATTGTTGCTCTATTCCAAACATTAAGAAAGTTACAGCCATTTTCCTTATATTCTGAGTCCAACAGTTTCAGCCATCTTGGATATAACCCAGTTTTATCCCACTTCCGGAAGTCAGGTCATAATTATCTTGCAGGAATGAGTTGCCTGATTCATAAAATCATACAGTATTAAAAAAATCAATTGTTTTATTCCAAACATTAAGTAATTAAGTTACAGCTGTTTGCCCTTAGGCTATTTTCAGGGTGCAACGATGGCAACCATCTTGGATTTAATCCAGTTTTAACCCATTTCAGGTCAGTTCATCATTTTCTTAAAGAAATGAGTTGCCTAACCATTAAAACCATAAGAGTAGAACCAAAAAAAATTGTTCAATCCCAAATATTAAGGAAGTTATAGCCGTTTAACCAATTTTCAGGGTTGGCAATGGCCATCTTCGATGTAACCCAGTTTTAACCCACTTCCCGAGGTCAGAAATTGATAGGCTCTTTTTCTGTCACTAAGAGCATCCATTAGGTTCCAAAACCACTGAAAAACCTTTTTATTGGAATTTGTTGGGGTTAGGTGTTGTTTTTTTCTCATAAATTACCCCGCCTATAAGTCTATGACTCAAAAGACTTCCATGTTTACAAAATGTGTATATTTTCTCAGAATTAAATTTTCTTCGCATACACAATAAAATTGTACTCATGTTTTTATTCAATTATATATGATCTTTTTTCTTTTTTTGCGAGTAACAGTGACAGTATTCCAGATGACACACATTGCAGTTATTCACTGACCAAAATTCATGAAAATTACAAACAACTCATGCCTACCATCGGCAAAAGTGAATAACATTTACATTCATTCCACAATGACTGCATGCATAAAGCTGTGAAAAGTAGGTGTCACATGTAATTAAAAACAGAAAAGTGATGACAAAAAATATAGTTCAAGTTTTTCATTCAGAATTCTTCATAAATCCATCAGTTTTAAGTACTTCAGTGCTTTGCTAGGCACTCAGTTTCAATCACACTAATTTTACATTTCAAAGAGAAATTTACAATTTGTGATTATCAGGAGACAAATGGAAATATCAAGCAAGAAAAGGAATTCAAATTAAAATGCACTCTGGAGCACAATAGATGCAAAGCTGCAGCCTGGGTAATAATTTTCAAATGCACATTCATTCTTCATGGTTAAAAAACTTAAATGACATTTCTGAAAGACTTATAAAACTGAATCTTCAATTTGTCAGTCTCTTCCCAAATTTACAGCAATTGGTTACACAGCTTCTATGTTATTCACATTTCTACTTATTCTAAAGGTATTTGGACAGGTACAAATGGACTATTATACTCACAGAATGGCTGTATATAATTACCAAATGAATGGGCATATTTTCATAATTCTGACACTTTAGCATACCAAGGCCATCTCCAGTCATTTGATGGCATGGCCTCTAAAGCATCTCAGTCTGACTCTTTGTCTAGTTCCCCAAATGGGTGATGATGGCCAGGGATGGAACATAGACCAAACTATTTAATACATTGGTGTAGAAAATGGGGGGGGGGGGCATGTAGCCCCTACACTTTTCCGAAAAATGACAAAAGTGTCCATCAATTACTGTCAAAGGTGCAAGAACTGGTAGAATGTGTGCACACTTTTTATACAAATATTAAAAAAGTGCCCTTTTAAAATGAATGGAAGTTCTAAGGGCTTGAATCATTAATATCATACACAAATAAAAATGCACAGGCTCATGCAAAAGAAAACATTTTCTTATAAGTTAGAAAAATTGAAATAGATTATAAAGAAATACATAAATATTTTAATCTGTATTGGGTGTTCGCCATCATTTTTTAGAGGGCGTAAAAACAAAATGGCCGCTCTCATGTAAGTTTATATCGGTAGAATTAATGTTTGAATAAATTAGAAAATATGTGTTAAAATGTTTTGTGCGTTGTGAAATTTCTTCAGATGATTTATAATTATTTCTGTCAAATTTAATGAAGAAAAAGCCAGACTTAATGTCTCCTTTAATTTCTGTCACACTAACGATTAAAAACCGTAACAACAAATACTTGACACCTAAAAGCTAAAGATGTATGCACACACAAAACAAGATATTGAATCTTTATTGGTAAAATTGCAGTGATAGACCCAGGTTAGTACAAGAATCTGCAATAAATCACAACTCCCACACAAGAACTTCACTCATTGCCCTTTAAAATATCAATTAAGAATCAGCCAGATCGAATGACTCAAATTAAATGTCAGATGTTTTTGACTTTTGGAAGAAGACAAAAACTTTTCATTCATCAGCTGCAAATAATGACTTTTAATGATTAAAGAGTGATGAAAGCCTGTAATATCTTCAGCATTTTTCTTAGGTTCAACAAGATATACTTGAATGTATCCATTACAATACAAATTTGAATTATGTGAGAAAATCTGAATTGCAAAAAAAGATTGTCTAGGACAACTGACTGGACTTCAGATTGTTTGTATGGAGTCTTATACAAGGAACAAGAATAGGAACACAATGTTGTCAGTGGGTAACTGCCAGTTTCTCTTCTATAACCTTTGAATTTACTACAAACTATATTTAGATTAAACAAAAAGCTGTGAAAGTTCAGCAGATAAATGAGATACAATTTTGTGGCTTAACCCAGATCATAAATGAAATGATGAAACTATAGGTGGTGGAACTGTCCCGAAACTGCCCTGATCAAAATATTTGTCCGACAATGGTCCGACCAAGGTTATACAATAATTATTCTTGTGATATTAGGCCTATTCAGTATTTCACTATAATGTTCTAATGTATAACTAACGAGCACTCTTCGTTTTTGTAAGAGTTTGCGATTAATATTTCACGAAAAACTATTTCAGTATAGCGTCGGTACGCAGTGTTACACACACAATTATTACGGTAAAGTCCTTAAGACCAGTGCACCCTAATTGCTTTAACATGCATGTTTTTAGATTCACAGGATGAATAAAACATACTTTTTTTACAAGTCACGTAAAATGTGTCAAATGACGCAATCTTTTACAACGGAATTCTAGGTTGTGCGTTAAATCTTCGATTAACTTCCATACAAACTTCCCATTAAAAGAGGTCATGCAAATATAAAGTCCTTACAAAAGCTAAAACCACAGTTTCCAAAAGATTCGCCCCAAGATTCCCACCGGGGCTTTGCCCCTGGACTCCACCAGGGCCCATGGACTCCACCAGGGCCCCTGGACCCTATGCCGTTTGGGTTCATGTTTCATATAAACATGGTCAGCCCAATAACTTCAACCTTTTGCCGCCTCTGTAAACTCATTTTTGCCCCTGGAGTCCATCAGGGCCAGTGGACCCCATGCAATTTGGGTTCACGCTTCATATAAACATGGTCGGCCCAATAACTTCAACCTTCCGCCGCTTCTGTAAAATCAATTTTAGTTAATCAATTTCTGAGAATTTTGGGACTTGATTGTCTTGCGTTTTCATAAGAATAAGAAGACATAGGTGTGTGTAGGAAGGGGTGGAGCAAGACAATTACCCCTCCCCCTCCCCACAATTAAAAACAGTCTTTTCGTGCAGCCTTATATATATTAAAAAAATGAGGCCAAGTTATGCTAAGGCTATATAGTGTTGATAACATAACATTTTGGGCAATTTCTATTTGCCAGAACAAAATCACATGCTTGCAGGCCTACATTCAGGCTTTCATGTGAAAGGTGACATGGTTTAGTCACATCTATGCATGAGCCGCGGAGCAGTATTTCAAATGCACGTTTCAAACGACTGATCTGAAAGTCGGAAATACACAGTCATTGGTAAATAATTCATCTCTTCGGTTCTTTTCTAACTTTAACCCACCTAATTTTTACAAATTTCACCATTGAAAATGTTCATCTTGTTTCTATATAAACATCAGAATTCAGCAGAACAATATCAATATTTTATGATCCTTCATACTGCAAGTCCGCAGAGTTTACTCTGTATAAATTGAACTTAGGATTGTGAAATAAAAGCTGAGAGGTTATCAACTGCATAAAATTTAAAAAAATTAAACTGAATATAATCTGCAAAATACCCCAATTATAGCTAGTCTGGACAAAAGTGTTTCAAAAGTGCTTACATAAAGATGCATCATAATTTAGCTCATGATAAAATGGAATAATTTGAAAACAAATCTATTTTTGCATTCTACTCTATTAGGATTTAAGTCATTTTCCATTTACGTAACTAATTGCTCTTGGTAATAGCTTTTGCAGAAAATATTTTCAGCCCAAGTACATAACATCTAACCAAATATGCATTCTGATTATAAATATATTTCTAATATCATTAGGAAGAACTTTTATGTAAGGAAAATGTCAACACCAATATTGAATGTCAAATATCACTGGAAGTCATTCAACTGATTTTGAAATTAACAGGACAATTATTTTGATGTAAACTTTTATTTTAAGATTTAATATTATCCACCCCCTTGTTATGCTTACCATGCCATTTCTAAAATATGAGGAAAATCAGAAAAAAAGCTAGGTTTTTTCACACTAAACAGACATTTAAAAATTCAAATACTTGTAACAGTATAACTTTGTCATTAAAATTGCAGATCCTAAGGAATAAAATTATACATCGCAAAATTGTACATTCTGTATGACAAAATGGTCTCTCAATGAATCTTTCTGTACATTTCTATCGCAAAATATGAATAAACAAAATGGCTGCAGGATATCTACTATCTCTGATATTCTACAGGTTGCTTAAGATAGCACTTCTCCCAGACTGAGGATTAAACGCAGGGCCGTAATTCTCATCTGGAAAGTTGGTGGGGAGGGGAAAAGGTGGGGGTGGGTAGGGGGGGGGGGGGGCATGGCCTCTTATCCAAAAAGTGAGGGGGGAACAAGAGGCAAATTTTCCCACAATGTACTGATCTTTTAAACTTCTATGGAAATGGGGATATGTCCCCCCTCCCCCTCCTCTGCTTTCTGCTCTGGGGACTCACAGCCCTGCCCTGTGAAGTTGTTAATTGTGTACTTAACACATACATCAATGTTTTACAATACAGAGTGAGGACATTGGAAAGAACCAACCGTTCTGAGGACAGTGGACTGTTTAGTAGATTCAAGACCCTCAGTACTTTCAAATTATATATATTTTGAGTGTGTGATAGTTAACGACAATACATCAAGGTGTAGAAAAACATTGTGTATTGGTAAATTATACTCCTCCAGAATGCAAAATGATCAAAATATACACATACCTCATGAAATCTTTACCACTACCCATGGGTGGGATTTGCCAACTGAAAGTGGGAGGGGGCCAAAAGTGCATGGGGTCAGTGGCGGTGCCAGGTACCACTACCTAGGGGAACAATTTGCCAAAAAACTTTTCAGGGATCACGCCCTTGTCATACAAAAGTAAACTGATTGAGTTGTGTCCCTGTCCCAATATCCATAAACAATACAAGTAATTCTGCAATAACATTTCCGTGGAACATGTACTCCCCGACAGTTTCTTCTCAGATTAAACAAATTAAAAAATTGATCTTGCCGAGAAGTGGGGATCCTGCCCCCTCCCCCCCCCCTACTCCCTCCAGTCCTGCCTATTGCATGAATAGGGAATCATGAAATCATCTTAAAATGCCGGAAAAAAATCACCATACAAAAGATATAAATTCAGAAAAAAAGTTGGGGAGGCAAATTCCCCCCTCCCCCTTAATTGCTCTCCAATTCCTGCCTATCCTGCTACCCCACTCCACCCATCAAATGCGGATGAAAGCTATGGGGCCGTATGTATTTTTTGTTTTGCATTAGTGCTCAAGGTAGAAAATTTTAAATAAATCAGCTAAATTTAATGGCATCCAGATGCTTCAAATGCACAAGTATCAATAAAACCTGAGTATGATAAGGTTTACATCCAATGGTGCAGCAGCTAGGGTCTTTGGGTCCTGTGGAGAATGTGGCATTTAGGCCCATAAAACCACAAAAGTTTTAATAATCAAAGAAAGCTTTAAATACCCTTTCTACTTTATTGTTGTACGCATGGGCACAATCTGAAGTGCACAAATGATGTTGAATCTAACAATGAATTAGACAAAGCAAGTTACAATTAGGACTTCCAAAGTTGCTACCAAAAGCTTCAATCCATGATTGGCTGGTCATAAGGGCAAGGGGTGTTTTTTGTATTGTATAATTAAAAAGATGTTCAAGTTTTGCCCATCCCAATCATGTTTATCCTCTCCAACTAAAATCCTTACAGCCCCCATATATATATATATATATATATATATATATATATATATATATATATATATATATATATATATATATATATATATATATATATATATATATATATATATATATATATATATATATATATATATATATATATATATATATATATATATATATATATATATATGTATATATATATATATATATATATATATATATATATATATATATATATATATATATATATATATATATATATATATATATATATATATATATATATATATATATATATATATATATATATATATATATATATATATATATATATATATATATATATATATATATATATATATATACATATATATATACATATATATATATATATATATATATATGTATATATATATATATATATATATATATATATATATATTGGTATAATTTTATAAAAACAAATTGGTGAAAATACTAAAAAAGGTCATTGTTATTACATGCTCCCTTTTTACTTAAAATAGATATATTCCTACACCTCTTTCCTTATTACCAGAACTGTTGTGTCCTTCCTTAATAAGCAAAAATAAGAAGAAAAAAAATTGTGTTCCAATAGAACAGCTTTCTTGGAATTGTACCATTTTACCTCATTCCTTAAATCATCAAGAAACAAACTCTTCAATTGAAAATATGATGAATAATATGCTTCAGTTACCAGGGAGTGAGTTTTGATTGATGGGGTGAATCATAAATAATTCTGCTCAGTTTTGCACTTATGTCGAGCAGGTTACTCTTGCAGCACACGTAACACTTTAGTACACAAACATCCATCAGGCACCTGTGAAGCATGACCATGATTACCATTATTTTCCTTTTGGGTTTAAAATGATTATGAAACTAGATTTTTAAACCAGACAAAAATACTTTAAATTGTTTTAAAATACTTGCTAATAACAACCTTGAAACTGAGCGGAGTTTTCAAAAAGCGGTGCCAGATAATTTTCAAAATTGGGATGGGGAGCCAAAACCCTAGAAAAAAATTTAGTTTTCATCATCTTAATTGTTTTGATGGAAAGTAAATTTGATTTGACCGAAAAAGCACCAGGACCAAAACTGGACTTTCTGAAAAGTGAGGTGCCATGGCCCTGTAATCACCCTTACCACTTCCAGCACCACAATTGCAAAATAAAACACATGCAAACAACACTACAAATGACATGAAGCAAAATGTTCTGGCCTGAACAAAGTAAATTAGAGCTCATTTGATTTTCATATAGTTAATAGTTTGATTATTATGAAGTTAAAAAATCATGGATTTTTGCAATATATGATTATCTTCCCTAAATTGGTCTGTAGTATCTTTGCAAATGATCTACATGTACATGATGAAGAAGGATTGTATGCTTTAACTATAAGATCCACTGAGAGCCTGGATGGATGCAGGGCCATAGCTAGTGGAAGACAGGAGGGGCAAATCCCCCTCCCCTTTCCGTGATTAATACTGCAGAATTGTATCATTCTATTGACACTGCGTTATACATTTCCCCACAAATTTGGGGCATTTTGCCACCTCCCCCTCCACCACACACAAACATTGGGCTTGCTTCAGTCCTGCCAGGATTTAAGATCCCTTTTTAGACATAGTATTGGCCTCTGCAAAAATATCAATGTTAGGGAAAAGTATGTTTATCATTCACATAATTTGGGTTATTTCTGACTCAATTTCATCTCTTTTTTGATTTTTGCTCTCTTTTAATTTGCCTGTGCCATGTGTTCTTATATAAATGTGCCAAACCAAAATATAAGGGAGAGGGGTCCACCTGTCCCCTAAAGATTTGCTAAATATTGCTTTGGGTATTAAATTAATAGTTAAATGAAAAATATGTTCGTAATTTGCCACCACCAATCACATTTTCCCTGCCAACTAAAATATCTCACAGTGGCCCGTAAACATTTTTCATTTACCTCTAGAGAAAAAGAAGTAGATGTATTATGATTTATCATTAATGGTTAATTGATAGGTTGCAATAACTAAGAGACATGTCCTGGGATCTCACAAAAACTTACAATCACTGGGCTAAGAAGCCGTATATTAAGGGCCTATCACTATATGGGACAATGGCAATTCACGTTTCTCTGTCCATCAACGCATTTTGTTATTATATTTTTTTTATGATTTCTTTATCCAATTGCTGCCCTCTAAGGGGTAACATCTGTGGTCAAGAATTTTCATCATAGGGTGGATTTATTATAAAAGGAGAAAGAATGCAGCAATTAAAAAGTATTCAAAAATTATATATTCAACTTTTAGAAATTCAAGTTTAAACTTCTATTAGATATCTGTAGAAATGACTGAAATTAAACTAAGAAGTAACACATTACAACCTCACAATTCCTCAAACATCTATGTGCATTTTACTGCATATATTGGGAGAGTAGTAAAGCAGTCTGAGGTAACTGTTATTTATCATCTGAAGAAATTTTGAAAAGAGATATATTTATCAACAGTTCTTAACGGAAGAGGGGATGATGTCACTTTTCCTGTAAAAGCCTTTAATTCTCACACCAGTCATTTTCTGGCATCTTTTAACTCCTAATCTCCCAAAAGTACTATTTCAAAAGTCAGACTGCCAAACCTAAATAAGTTTTATTCACTCCTAAGTTACTACATATTTCCATCTTAATATCTTTCAGTCTTTGTTGTAATTTTCTTAAATATAAACATTTAAAAACCCGCTCCTTCAAACACAGATGTGGTCAATTTGACACAGACCTTTTTTGAAGGACACTCAATCAATTCTTGTTCATGTAATATATAATCAGCTGGTCTTCCAAGTAGTTGGAAAAAAAAGGATGAAATTTTGCCATGATTTAATATTTGATTCTTATTTGGTTCTTATCTTGATTATTTATACCTTCTTCCTTGGTAAATTTTTAAATTTAGTGCAGCGGAAATTGTAAAATAGCAAATAGCAGTTTCAAGGAGCAGTTTCTGCTATGAATGGTTGGAGAGGGAGGGAAGGTGGGGTCTAGACTTCATAAACAGTAGGGAAGGCATGTCTCTCAATTCTCTGCACAATTCCAGCACCGCTGCTACATCCCCTAAACAGAAGAAAATATATCAAACAGTTTTTGACAGTTTTGTCTGTCTTTTTATCTTTTATTATACAAGATTGAAATGTCTGAAGAACAAAATAATCCATCAGAACAAACTTTAATATTACCCTAACTTTTCTATGTTTATCTACATTAAAAACTTTTTCAATGAATATTTAAGATTTTGTATGTCTTAACAAACACATCAGCCATTTATATAGTCCCTTGTTTGAATTAGTAATAACTGAAAAAAACATTGACGCTTGGGCTCAAAAGGAAAGAAATGTTACCCTTCAGTCCACAAACAATCAAGTTTTGATTGATTGGGTTATTCATGAATAATTCTGCTCACTTTTGCTTTCATACTGACAACCCCTGAGCATGCAAAGCACTGCAATACTACAAACAATTCATACATGCTTTTTTTCTAAGCTACAGCAACATGAAAAGTTTCATTTTAAATTTGATTTAAATAAAATAGAATGCATGTAAACAAAACTACGGTTTGCATCCTTAAATTGTTAAAGCTCTATTTCACATTTACAAAACGTTTTGAGACCTATCATCATTTAACTTTTTTTTTAAACCCACCAAGAAGTTTACTTAATTCAGCTTTAAAACTGTCACTAAGAAATTAAGTTTTGAAGTTGTCACAAACAAGTTTAGTATTTAAGATGTCAATACTCTAGGTTTTAAACTAAGTTTTTTAGCTGCATCCAAGTAGTTTGGTTTTGAAACTCTCACTAAGCAGCTCAGTATTTAAACTGTCACTAAGCAGCTTAGTATTTAAACTGCAGTTTATTTTTAAAACTGTTACTAAGCAATTAAGTTTATAAACTGTCACGAAGCAGTTTAGTTTTTAAACTGTCACTAAGAAATTAAGTTTTGAAATTGTCACTAACAAGTTTAGTATTTAAAATGTCAATACTTTACTAAGTTTTTTAGCTGCATCCAAGTAGTTTAGATTTAAAACTGTCACTAAGCAGCCTAGTATTTAAACTGTCACTAAGCAGCCTAGTATTTATACTGTCACCAAGAAGTATTGTTTTGAAACTGTCACTAAGAAATTGAGTTTTTAAACTCACTAAAAAGGATAGACTGTCACTAAGCATAGTTCTTAAACTGTCAATAAGCAGCGTAGTTTTTAAGCTGTTGTTAATAAGTGTAGCTTTTAACCTGTCACTATGAGCAATTTAGTTTTTAAACTGTCACTAAGTACTTTAGTCTGAAATTGTCACTAAGCAGTTTATTTTTGAAACTGTTTTACTAAGCAGTTTAGTTTATAAAGTGTCATTAAGCAGTTCAGTTTTTAAACTGTCGCCAGGCAGTGTAGTTTTTAAACTGTCACAAAGCAATTTAATTTCTAAACTGTCAATAAGCAGCTTCGTTTTTAAACTGCCACTAAGAAGCTTAGTTTTTAAATTGTCACTAAGCAGTTAAGTTTTTAGGCAGTCACTAAGCAATTTAGTTTTGCAACTGTCACTCAGAAGCTTGATTTCTAAATGTCACTAAGCAGCTTGGTTTTTAAAGTGTCACTAAGTATAGTTTTTAAACTGTCACTAAGCAGATAAGCTTTTAAACTATCACTAACAAGTAGTTTTTAAACTGTAACTAAGCAGTTTAGTGTTTAAACTGTCACAATAAGGAATTTACTTTTTAAACTGTCAATAAGCAGTTTAGGTTATAAATTGTCACTAAGCAATTTAGTTTTTAAACTGTCAATAAGCAGTTTAGTGTTTAAACTGTCACTAAGCAATTTAGTTTATTAGCTTAGTTTTAAAAAAAGCAATTTAATTTTTAAACTCTCACTAAGCAGTTTAGTTTTTAAACTGTCACTAAGTAGTTTAGTTTTAGAGTGTCACGAAGCAGTATAGTTTTTACATTTTAAACAATAAGCAGTTTAGTTTTTAGACTGTCACTAAGCAGATTATAAAACTGCCACTAAGCAGTTTAATTTGTAAACTATCGCTAAGCAGTTTCTTTTTCAAACTGTCATTATACAGTTTAGTTTTTTAACTGTCACTAAGCAGTTTAGTTTTTAAAATGCCACAAAGCAATTTACTTTTAAACTGTCACTAAGCAGTTTAGTTTTTAATGTACAGTTACTTGGTAATTTAGTTTATCAATTGTTACAATTATGTAAAGTGTTTGATTTAAATGGACATCTCAGAGACTGTAATTCATCAAAAATTCTTATATCAATCATCACACATGAGCATAAAAACTAAAGAAAATTGTCCTTATATGAAAAGTTTTCCTCTTTAAAATACCAAAATGGTACCATAGAACAACTGTTTTCCTTTGATGCTTCTCATACTGAAGGTAAGTTCATGACATGGTGTCATTTTGAGTGTTACATAAGGTAATGTATCTACTTTTTATGAGTAATCTCCTCTTTGTGAGTTCATTGATTCAAACAAATGTTTTGAGGAAAATTAAGGTTCCATCAAATTCAGATAAAAGTAACACTTTATAATTCACATTTGACAAATTTAAGTGATGCAAAGAATTATCACCATTAGATGAGAAAAGGAGACATGAAGGAAGGGATTGCAACAGCACTGGTAAAAATAGAGATACAATAATTATACTTGTTTTATATTTTGTTAATACAGTTGTGGCTATGTAGAAATTGCTCCTTAAATAGTTAAGAAACTATATTGTAAGTGACATATTGTGTGTGATGTAATAAGAAAAATAGTTTAGAAAACTGTGTGAGCAGAAGGATACTTTTTAGGCTCATAGCAAAGTAAAGCCCCATGTGACCCTCTACATCACCTATAGTGTAACATAGTTATACATAAATTCTTCAAATGCTGATATGACAATTGAGTTACAGTTTGAGGACACTTCTATGTGAAAATGATACGTTTGTTTCATACTCGTCAAAGAAAACAGAGGCATGCATTCAACATTTTGAAATCTAGTTTTCTCAAAAGAAGTTAAACAATAATATGCAATTATATACCAAAATGCTATATGGCATTCCATTTACATAACCTTGTTTATTCAAACCCACCCAATGTAAACTTAAAATACAAAAAGCTTTATCAATAAGCATCAACCTAAATATTTTACATGTGTACACACAGTGAGTGCGCCAGGCTCAAAGAACTGGGAGGGATATTGTATGACTTACCCCTACCTTTCAACATTTTTCCTCGGATTTGAATGAAATGGACAATCGATCATGTGATCTTGGGGAGAAGTGGAGGAACAGTCATTGTTTCATCCCTGTGATGTCGCTATTATGGGACTTACACCTACCCCTCCCCATTCACATTTTCTTCAGTGAGCTTAACAATTTGTAAAGGAAAGTTACTTCATTAGTTGCTCATCTTAAAAAAAAAATAATATAGGTAATAGAAGCAACATGGATGGTAGACACCAGGAGAAGCTGTTGATAAACTTTGTCCTACTGCTTTGGTTTGTCAAAAACTCATCAGCAATGCTCACCAAAAGCTATGATAGATTCCTAGAGCTTGTTTGAGCCTGCAGGCAAGCTCACGTGAGTCTATTTATAGTGAGTTTTGATTTGTAATGTATGAATACTGAATTCATTGCTCACCTGTAAAAAAAAAGTAATAGAAGCAACATGAATGGTAGACATCAGGAGAAGCTGTTGATAAACTTTGTCCCTGCTGCTTTGGTCAGTCAAGAACTCATCAGCAATGCTCACCAAAAGCTTTTAAAGGTTACCATGTGCTCATTCCAGTCTCCAAGCAGGCTCATTTCAGATTCATGGCAAGCTTGTTTGAGCTTCTAGGTGAGTTTGTATGAACTATAGTGAGTTTTAATTTGTAGTGGATAAATACTGAATTCATTGCTCACCTGTAAAAAATAAGTAATAGAAGCAACATGGATGGTAGACACCAGGAGAAGCTGTTGATAAACTTTGTCCTACTGCTTTGGTCAATCAAGAACTCATCAGCAATGCTTACCAAAAGCTATTAAAGGTTACCATGTATGTGCTCATCCGAGTCTCCAAACAGGCTCATTTCAGATTCATGGCAAGCTTGTTTGAGCTTCTAGGTGAGTTTGTATGAACTATAGTGAGTTTTAATTTGTAGTGGATAAATACTGAATTCATTGCTCACCTGTAAAAAACTTAGTAATAAAAGCAACATGGATGGTAGACACCAGGAGAAGCTGTTGATAAACTTTGTCCTACTGCTTTGGTCAATCAAAACTCATCAGCAATGCTTACCAAAAGCTATCATAGATTCTCA
Source organism: Chiridota heheva (assembly GCA_020152595.1). Lineage (NCBI taxonomy): Eukaryota > Metazoa > Echinodermata > Holothuroidea > Apodida > Chiridotidae > Chiridota > Chiridota heheva. The sequence goes on from JAIGNY010003664.1 coordinate 782,645, forward strand.
TGAGCTTGTTTGAGCCTCCAGGCAAGCTCACATGAGTCTATTTATAGTGAGTTTTTAATTTGTAATAGATAAATACTGAATTCGTTGCTCACCTGTAAAACAAAACTAAGTAATAGAAGCAACATCCATGGATAGTAGACACCAGAAGCTGTTGATAAACTTTGTCCTGTTGTTTTGGTCTGTGTCAAGAACTCATGAGCAATGCTCACCGAAAGCTATTAAAGGTTATCATGTGCTCATTCAAGTCTCCAAACAGGCTCATTTCAGATTCATGGCAAGCTTGTTTGAGCTTCTAGGTGAGTTTGAATGAACTATAGTGAGTTTTAATTTGTAGTGAATAAATACTGAATTAATTGCTTACCTGTAAAAAACTAAGTAATAGAAGCAACATGGATGGTGGACACCAGGAGAAGCTGTTGACAAACTTTGCCCTACTGCTTTGATCTGTCAAGAACTCATCAGCAATGCTATTTAAAATTCTTTGGTGTACTGGAACAGTTTTGATGATTGGTGTCTGTGAACCAATGTTGACACAGTATTCAATTGCAACCTTTGGTCTGATGGCCATAGCAAAACTTAACGATCTCTTGTCACTGAGCTGTTTGTGAAACAAAGAGAGTGGACGGAGTAAATATACAAATGGAAAGCAAACATGGAAATATGAAATATTGTAAAAAATAAATGTTACGTGCGGTACTGATTCACTGCAAAGTTATGTCGTGCAATCAAAGTTTTATATATGTGAAAACAACATGTGACTACAATAAATGTCTAATAAATATCAAATCAATGTCTAATCAATGTGAAACCACATAATAAGACAATAACATATCAAATAAGCAAATACAACAAGATACTAAGAGCTAGGCATTTACAAACTTTGCAGCACACTTGCAGCAAGCTTGCACAAGCTAAAATTGTTAGCTTAGCACAAGCATGCTGCAAGCTAGTCTTTCTGTAAGCAGCATTGAACAATATTACTTCATGGTTTGTTTTCCCTTTTAAAATCTAATATATCTCACCATTTCCCAATAGCCAATGCCTGCCATTCATGAAGAGAGAGTAAATGTCAAATTAAAAATATAAAACTCAAACTGAAAGACAGTAACTAAGGTACATTGCACAAAGCAAGAAACAGAGACAAAAATCAATAACTAAATTAAGGAGTCTTGTACGACTCACCTTGGAGGACCTTAGAACTGTAGAATACCTTTAAGCCTTAAATGCTGAAGTGTACAATTATTCGACTCTTGGTTTTGCTATATTTAGAGACTTACTTAAAGATTTCACCCATTTCACAAAGGGTTGATTTTTATATAATTTAAAAGAACTTCTGTCATTCTTTCAGATTCATTAATTAATTGAGGGGGAAGGGGGACTTTTACCAAGATTTTAGAGTAAATTTGGGTCAACAATGGACAATTATTTAATGTTTTATGTCAGTCCTCCAGTGTCTTAGCAGCATAAACCTCCATGTCTTAACAACTCTGTCAAGGTAACCATTTGATTATTGAATTCCCAACCCCATAAACATAATAGCAAGAGAGTTATCAAGACAGGGTTCAAGATGACAAGTTAAGTGGATGATATCTCCCCAATAAATGTCTTCCTATGTTCATGAAATGTGCTAGCTGCAGGGCCCACTTACCTCCTCCCTTTTCCAGTCAATAAAAGCTTTTCTATAATAAAAAAAAAGTTGCATTTGAAATCATTTTTAGTACAAAATGTTTCCTTGATTAATGTTTTTAAGTCATGTTTCTCAACAAAAAAATTGAAAACAAGAAATGAAATTTGAATTTGAACTTTCACTGCACTAAAAGCGTGAAGGATTTTTTAACGAGTGTGACAGTTGGACATGGTGTTTGGGGGATAATTTTCAATGCATCCAGGACCAGATTAACAGCTTAATGGGCATGGGGTTGAGCTCTGATCAGAGGCCTAGAAAAGCAACTTTTGAAACACAATCAAATGTTTTCCTTGTTTTAGATATTGCAAAACTGTTAATCACATCGAAGGTGTCAATTTTTTCAAGAATTTTGTTTTTGATGCACAGGATGGATAAGAAACTATAAAAAGACGCCTAGCTTATATATTATTTTCTTACCTCATCCGTATGTAATTTCCCAAAAAATATTGCATATACAACTTTGCACACTATTGCAATGGGATTTATGCAGGCCTATTAGGCGATCTTATTTCACAAACAAAAAGTCTATGACATAGAGAAGCACAAAAGTGGTACGAAATATTTTTCACAATGCTTTTGTGGGCCTATTTTTTTCCAGAGGAACTGGGGCTGCAACCCCCTCAGCCCCTATGTTAATCTGGCCCAGAATACATAAAAACTTTTTGACAACATTTTTAAGGAGGGTGAATAATTGCAACTATCTGCACAGTACAAACTGCCTCTCATGATACATTCCAGTTATGCAAAACTAAAAAAATCATCTAATGTAGATGACCCCAACCTTACTTAGTGATATCCCACAAAATTGCTAAACACCAGGCTTAAAGGATTATTGTAGGGGGTCAAGCTCAATCATCTAGTATAAAAAAAGCCTTCTTTAAAGCAAAAGGCAAATACATCAATATTGATCCATTAATATTCAAATTCAGAGTACATTTTTAATGGCTGATATCAGACTAGTTATGATATCAAATCCTCCCTCACATTCCTCCAAATTTGTTTTTGTAAAACTATTGTATTTTTGCTTGGATTTTGCAGTTTAAAAACCATTGGATATATGTCAGGAAAGTAGTAAAACAGATTCTAGTGAGGAATCTATAATTTACAAACTGAAGATATTTTGGAGAAAAATTAAATTAGTAAAAAAGCTAAATTAATTGTTTTAAAATGCATAGGAAATTGTGAGGAAGTAATGAGGGCACCAACCTTATATGGCCCACTTTTCACACAAATGAATTCTAAACAAATGAAACACCATTTTTTTTTCTTTTATCTTAAGTCCTCTTTCATAATAGATTAACTTGATTGTCCTCAGAACTAATCCTTTAACTCAATTTAGTATTAAATCAATATTATGAGGACATATATACCTCACAATGGAGGGGGAAAATAACAAATATTAGAAAGACACAAATTCTTTAACAATGAGTAATGTATATGCCATATCTCCATCCCTTGATTAGGACTGTCAATTTTACATACGATTGTCATTTTCAATTTTTCATGAAAATAAAATATTTAGGATTTGCTTTGAAAATAAGTGTTCCTTAATTTACTACCCTTTTCTTGCATAAAATGTAACTGAAATAATTTTCAATAAGAAATATGAAATTAAATATTCTACATCAACATACGCTGGTATATACAGTATTCCTCTTCTAATGCACCATACAGAAATGTGAAAATACATATGGGTTCAATTTAAATGTCAAATCAAAGTGGTAAAATTCTAGTATAGCATTCCAACTTTGGCAAAATGTGTTTCTTGTAATACAACTTTATTCCGTTATTGAAATACTGAAAACTATTTTAAAAGTTGATGATTTTATCAATTTGAATTTAAGTAATTGTAACTAAAAATATTATTGTTAAAGTTTTGTGCAAAAACTGAATTTTTAGTCCAAAAATTAAAATTTTGATAAAAGATAATAATCTAAAAAAACACAAAGTAAGCTACTTCATTACTATATATAGCAATTTACCACTATACTAGGAATTTTCCAACAGAGTTGACTCCATGGCATGGTATCAATTATTTATTTTCAATAAGAATAGTACATGTAAAGCTAAATGTTGTAGAGAGGTACCCAAGGATATTTCATTCGAGAGAAACGAGCTGAATCAAAGCATGAAAAATATTAATAATGTAGAGTCAATCTGTGATATAAATGATAAAAACTATCTCTGGTTGTGAGGCTAAGAATGGAACAACAAAGATCACTGGAGTGTTAGTGACAGTCTGGAAGTGAAGTATACATGTATGCACTAGGTGACTGCAAGAGACTTTAGTTGGGGGGAAAAGCATGACCGGGGGACAAAATATGACCACATGCCATTATTGTGCCCTGACATCTATGACATTGCTACTCACAGCATCCTCACTCAATATTTCTTATTCAAACCACGCTTAAACCATTCCAGAGATTAACTCTGTACATACATATGTACTGTGCATGAAAAATTGTACACTGTATGTATGGAGTGTGGGGGCAGTGATGCATGAATTTTTGGTGGCCTTCAGATGTTTAATTTACCAACTTGTGGAAAATCAGAAAATGGCTGATGTAAGGGTGCAAATCAATAGCATTATCTTTTTAAAGGAGACATAAAGTCTGACATAATCCTTATTTCATATAATAGAATTGAAAATAACAAATTTTCTGACCGAGTTTCATAACTCCTGAAGCATTATAACACATTTTTTGTACTTATTAAGAACTTTATTGCTACTACTTAATAGTACCATGGGAGATGCCATTCTGATTTCAAAACATGTAGATTATGATGTCATCAGCCAGCAGGATGTTGAAATGCTTTGTATTTTTTTAGAATTTTCTTCAAATTTTCTAGCCTATGAAAAATTGTTTTTCTTTTGTAAGGGTCAAAGAATTTTTTGTGTACACATGAAATTATCAAAACATGCTGTTAAAACTTTGTGTCACATCATTTTGGAATAAAAACTTTCATCACATTTACAAAGAAATACATTATAATTCTTATGTCCCTATTGGGGAAAATAGGTCATGCACAATATTTCAATACAGAATTGAACAAAATGGCAGCCCCCATGTGTTGATTTTAAACATGAATTACTTGAGATATGCATAAGATTTTGACTTGCTGTTTGTGGCAGTTGGTTAAGATTTGTATCCTTTATCATCAGAAATAATGATTGTATCAGACTTTGTCTTTTTTATGCACTTGTGTGACTCACACCTACACCCCTACACAAGGTGAGTCATTACACCAAAGTGGGTGGACAAAACATGTACATTGACGCACCCCTCAGTCACTTAGGTGACTGACATGCACCCTCTTGCCCCTATGGCAAGCTGCCCATGAGTGTATGCAAATAATTTGAACTTTTTGAAGCACTACTGTAGCTGGTATCTATCAGGAATGATGCAGATAGAACAAAGGATGGTAAAGAACTTAACATGGCAGTAGGTAATTAATGATTAAAAGCAACACAAGATGAGCGAGACGATGTATTGAAAAATAACAATGAAAGACAATACAACTTGTATGTTACAGGATAGAAAGGAAACATGTTCATCTTATATGCAAGATTACAATGAAACAATATGATGAAGAGAATTTCAAGAATTTTAGATTTTCAACAACTTTTGGGAGATAATCTAAGTTTAATTCAAAAGATAAATCCTCTCTTGATCAGCAGCTGCAAGAGAAAAAAGGATGCTTGGTTTGGTTAGGAAAAATGTATGTTTTCTTGGTAGAGAGGTTGTTCTTAATTTGCATAAGCAGTTAGTCAGGCCTCACCTTGAGTATGCTATTCAGGCTTGGAGTCTCTTTTATAAGAAAGATAAGTTCATTTTGGAGCAGGTTCAGTGAAGAGCCACTAGACTTATTCCCGAAGTAAGGAATCTCTCTTATGAATCTAGGTTACAAATTCTTAGTTTGACCACACTTGATTTGAGTATTCGTGGTGATATGATTCAGGTTTCTAAATTCTAAATTCCTATCTGGTATTGATGCTTTGACTTTCTGTTATTTCTTGCAGGTTTAATTCAGCTAATCCTCATGTAACATGTGATATCAGTTTAAAGTTGACCAAAGAGTTCTCACAGTTAGATATTCAGTGTTTTAGCTTTTCACAAAGAGTTGTTAATGAGCGGAATGGTTTGCCCGAGTGGGGTGCATGGTTAGCCCCACCTTTGTTCACAATTTCAATGTTTACATCGATAAGTTCTTTACTAACTCTGGGCATCTTTGACTTTTTCTTTATTCTTATTTTTCATTTAAGATCTTGCTTAAATACTTTCCTATATAATTGGATATCATACTATTTTACGCCATTACTGTGATTAATTCAACCGTTATAGATACTGTTACATGCGACGTTACACAAGAAATCACAGACGTCCAGCAAGCACCTTAAATTGCACAATAACCATGTCATACAAAAGTTGGTGGCGCAGTTCCACAAAATTCCACTTGCTTGACCACTGAACTAATCCTGTAAAAGATAAATCATCTCTTGAGCCATGTAGGTGTGTACTAAGTGGACTGAAGTAATACAGTACCACAAATCTAACACAGTACATCTCGAACATGAATTTGACAATTGATCACGAAGCCACTAAGCTTCCTCAATATTAAATCTTTTGCAAATTTGTGTACAATTTCTGTTGATTGACTATAGTTCACAAAGAAGGTGATGTTTTACAAATTTACAAATCTACTTTCACAATTTAATGGCCTAATTTCTTTTAATAAACAATGAAACAAGAAATCTTTTAATAAATTCGAAGACCATAATCAATATTTTCTTTAATACTAGTGTGCCCCCTAATATAACAATCCAAAATATCCAGCAAAAGGTTTAGAAACCATGAAAACCTTCAAGCCTGACTAAACCTGTAATCCTTCTCAAACATTGTTTGGCAAAAACAAAGCAGTATTTCATGTTGGTTTGTTTGACATTGTTCTGCAGATATAATGGATACCCTTGAAATATAAAACTATGTTTCAATTCTTGTGCCAACATAATTCAAGATTATTTTCTCATATTTTCTGCCGATTTATTGTGCATGAAAGTGATATGTTGCAACACGTCAGCTATTTTTTATTGTTGATTGAACTTCAACTTTTCAATTCAGGAGATTTGCATTACGTTCAAAACTCGCTACAAATTTTCAGTCCTTTCCTCTGCAAAACCTGCATTTGAGCAAGTATGAAGTTTAGATTCTTCTTAAAGCAATTAAGAAACTACCACAGAAAACTGAACAATTTCACCATTTGTAATCACACTTCTTTTTATATGTAAACAAACAAAGCAGCTAGTTGCTAAGGACCATCTTTCTAACTAGAGTTAAACCATGGCCAGATCATGTGTGTAATCACAGTGCAGTGTGGATTTTGAAAGGAATTTTTGATTAGTAAGTCTTTAACACTTTGTTGGGTTTGAGCTAGTGCAATCATAAAAACAATTATAGTCGGAGTTATACATCACAATGTGCCACCATTGAACATGAAATCAAGGTTAAACAATTTGATCATACGACTAAAGGTTTAGTTTCATGTGGAGAAATGAAATTGACATTAAAAATATGTTGATGCAAAACTGTAACAATTCCAAACCAATGAGCCATATTTGTCAGATTCTGCATGAATGCAAATAAGATTTTTTACAGCAATCTTCAACCACAAAATATATCTGACCCCTATTGTCAGATTCTGCATGAATGCAAATTAATAAGATTTATCACAGCAATCTTCAACCACAAAATATATCTGACCCCTAGGACTGCTAACTTTCGTTTAAGATCTTGTTTTAAAATGTCAAAGCCACTCACCTTGATTTTAACGTTTGGCATTCTTTCATTACTGTTCTATTGTTGGTCCATAACCATATAATGTGAAAAATAATTCATGAAATTAAGGTAAGAGCTTGAACAAATTATTTTAAGTCAGCATTTCAGTCATGTTGTATCTTGTCTCTAAATTGTTTATTAAGTTAAATATTTACTCATTTGATTACATTGAAGCTCAAAGTTTAGCATATAAATTAACACATGCACTTTTAAGCTTTGATGATCTACTTTTGTATATTTAGGTCTATATACCTTTTATTTTGATTTTACCAATTTCAGAAAAGCTTACCTTATTGTTAAGGCATACAGGATTTGCAGGCACCCCCAACTTTTGTCCATATTCATATCTTTTGTATGGTGATATTTGTAATTTTATGATTTTTCCCCACACATTTTTGGTAGGGATCTTTCATTTTGTGACTTAGCCCCCTCCCTCTTTTTGGATGCCAAATCCCACCAAACATCTTTTAAATTGTCTACAGTAAACAGCAAACACACAGGGGGCAAACTTTAATGTGATCCAATTTGTAAGCAGGAAAGTGGCTCAAATTCAATTAGTCAATTAGGTGAAGCAGTTGTTAACTGTAAGTTTGTATGTGGATGAGTAAAAATAATAGGTGTGACCCCCACCCTATCATACAATGAGAAAGTATGAAGGCTGTATGGTCTTAATTGCAGTAAATTCACTAAAAGGGTACCTTTTTCAGTTAAAAATCATTCCCAATTAAGTTAAACATGATCCAATATAGGTGATATTCAGTCCAAACGTAAACTATTGGTCCAAAATTGACCATAATTCAGTTTTATAGGTATCACAATACTTTTATGGGAATCTTGCAGGGAGGACAAAGTTTCCTCAACATTTTATACATTTCAGAATATGCCACTGCTTCATATACACCATAATAATCTATTTTGTACATTGATAATGTAATGCATTACAACCTATTACATCTACAGTTCTTCAAACCTCCAGCAACCTCACCCACCTTTGTTCCATATCTCATATCAATTTCCAACTCACATGTCACATCTGACCCATTTCCTGGAGGTATCCATGTTAATCAGGTCCCAAGGTACACATACTTCTCTTATATATTTCCTTTTTGCCATATTTACCACCAACAGCAGTCCATGTCTCTTGAAAATGATGCAAGTTGAATTTATGCATCATATGTTTCTGCTTGACATACATATAATTTTATAAACAATTCTTCATCCCTATATTTTGGTATCATGTGATATTGCTCATTTGATCCAGATTACCATAAAATGGGGATTTTGAGGGTGGCATAGCCCACTGGGTTAACTAAATAACAGTGGTGCAGCACAGGGAATCCAATTGGAATAGACTCAATTATCTTTCATTTTATACTGAAGAAGACAAAGTTTATTATTAACTAATAAGTTTAGGAAAAAAGTAAATCCATTGGCAAAGGCAATATTCCAGAGAGGACAAGAAGACAATCCCTGCAAAGACGCTCAACAAAACAAAAATTGTGATTTTTTTTTATAATCTGCCAAAAACTTTGTAAGTACGGAATTGTTGGGCTGCCATGGAGCCAACTAAACCCCAACATTTGAGGCCGACAATAAAATTTAGGGTTAACATTCAAATTTTGTTCAATGTTGTGGACACAACATGAGCACAACAAAGAATTTTGGGTGGACATAAGCACAACATTTCCTGACAGAACACCAGTCAGCATGACAACCAAGTAGGCCGATACAGGCATGACATTGTGACTTATGTTTTTTTTCTCCTTACATTGAAAGTAAATTAAGGATGAATTTTTATTTAGTGATCTCAATGATGTATTTTTGTATAAGTAAGTAATTTTGAGGTATAAGCATTATACGACTTGTTAGGTCAGCAACAAGCAAATTAAAGATAGTTAAATAAGAATCTCAAATGAATGCCAAAACAACAAAGAATAAGGAATAAGACTTCGTCTTCAAGGAAAAAAGTTATATTCTGTAGCACAATGATAATTAAAATGTTAGATGCACATCACACATGATGAAGAAAATCAAAAGATGCAAAGTTACAATCATCATATTTTCAAAAACACAAGTAGAACTATATCTTAAATGAGGCAGCCTCATTCCAACCGACTAGAAAACAATGAAGTTATCCTTTACCAACATAAAGTTTCACCAAAATAAAGCACTGCATGCCTCCTCTGAGGAGGATACATACTCAGTTATGTCCTACAAAGCAAAGTTTTCTTTTGTTCCTCGGCCCTGTCATTTTGCAATTAATACTTATGCATGAATTAGCCTAGTAGCTGGAAACACATTTTGGGAAAAAATGGTAGGTTTTTGTCAATAGATAAACAATTTTCAACACGTCAAAAGAGAAAACTACTAATTGTTCATTTGATATAAGTGCTAGCTGAAAAGAAACATTTGTACCTTTAGAGATAAAACACTTGAAATAACACTAAAGAAGAATCAAAGAAATTGTGAAATTATACAAACTTCTCATCATCCCACACCATCCCACCAAATATCAACACAAGATCAATTACGGTTTTCCCATAAAAAGAGATGCAACATGTGTCATTTAATCAATTATTTGACCTCTAACTTTTTAGGTACATGACCCAAATTATAGGGGACAAACTTCTCATCATTCCACCATATATCAACTCAAGATCAATTACGGTTTTCCCATAAGAAGAGATGCGACATGTTCCTATTTACTCAATTATTTGACCTCTGACTTTTTAGGTACATGACCCAAATTATAGGGGACAAACATCTCATCATCCCACACCAACCTATTTTCTCTTTTTAATCAATTATTTGACCTCTGACCTTTTAGGTACATGACCCAAGTTATCAGGGACAAACTTCTCATCATCCCACCAAATATAAACTCAAGATCAATTACAGTTTTCCCAGAAGGAGATGCAAAGTGTTCTCTTTTCAATCAATTATTTGACCTTTCACCTTTGGGTGAATGCCCCAAGTTATAGGGGAACTAATTTCATCACCTTCCACCATCCCACCAAATATCAACTCAAGATCAATTATGATATGGTTTTCCCATTAAAAGAGATGCAAACCTTTGTTTTTAATCAATTATTTGACCTTTCACCTTTAGGTGAAAGACCCAAGTTATAGGAGAACAAACTTCTTATCACCATCCACAATCCCACCAAATATCAACTCAAGGTCAATTACAATTTTTCCATCAAAAAAAGATGCAAACTTTTCTTTTCAATCAATTATTTGACCTTTCACCTGTAGGTAAATGACCCAAGTTATATGGGACAAACTTTATCACCTTCCTTCCACCATCCCACCAATTATCAACTCCAAATCAATTACACTTTTCCCATCAAAAAAAATGCAAACTTTTCTCTTTGTAATCAATTATTTGATCTTTAGGTACATGACGGCCCAAGTTATAGGGGACAAACTTCTTATCACTCTCCACCATCCAACTAAACAATAACTCAAGATCAATTATGGTTTTTCCATAAAGAGATATGTAAACTTTTTTCTTTTGAATCAATTCTTTGACCTTTTAGATTTTTAGGGGGACAAACTTCTCATCAGCCTCCACCATCCAACCAAATATTAACTCAAGAACAATTAGTTTTCCTATAAAAAGAGATGCAAACTTTTTTCTTTTGAATCAATTCTTAACCTTTTAGGTACATGACACAAGTTGTAGGAGACAAACTTCATCACCTTTCACCATCCCACTACAATTTTTCTCAATATCAATTACGATTTTCCTATCAAAAGAGATGCAAACTTTTCTCTTTGTAATCAATTATTTATTCTTTGGGTACATGGCCCAAGTTATAGGGGACAAACTTCTTATCACTCTGCACCATCCAACTAAATTTTAACTCAAGATCAATTACGGTTTTTCCATAAAAAGATATGTAAATTTTTCTATTTTTTATCAATTATTTGACCTTTGACCTTTAGGTACATGACCCAAGTTATAAGGGGGACAAACCTCTCATTACCCTCCACCATCCAACCAAATATTAACTCAAGATCAATTATAGTTTCCCATGAAAAGAGATGTAAAATTACTATTTCAACATGCATCTGCCAATATTGCAATGGAAGAAGAAGCTTCACCATATACATATCTGGCGTGAGGTAGGCGCGTTTATAGTCACTGTAGGTCGTTGGAATTTGAACGTTTTTTGCAACTTGCAGTTAGAATTTCGTGCCTGGAGAAAGTTGTCAAAATACTATGTTTATTAAGTCTTTTATTTTGCTTAGATTTACAATTTTTCAAGAGGAAGTTGATGTTCAATAGCTTTGTCCTGAAATAGATGAAGAATAAAAGAATATTCTTTAAGGACAAAAGTTGAAATTTAATGTTTATTTTACTTGCCCTGACATTGCAATATTGCTTGTGTGAAGTACATACATAACGTTAGGCCTAAACTGTGTATTAACACTAGGCCTAGGCCTAACGAAGAATCTTCTACTAACCTTTTTATTGACCTGTTTGTCTTGTGCGAGTGATCATTTTGAACTATTTAGGCAAGAATTGTATGATTTTGATATCTTATCATACCATTGTTTAATAATAATGTTTGGCATTTTTGATGGGTTGAAAACGGAAAGATTGGTAGGATAGGCTACTAGATTTTTGCCCATCATAGAGGGAGGATTTGAAGCCTAACATTACAACCTAACAGATAAGCTTTAGAGTAAGGCTCCAAAAACCTACATGTATGTTGGGCTATATTTCACTTTCCATCTGTGCTGTTTCAATTGATCATGACACGAGGTAGCATAGTCAAAGTTAAGTCACATAGCTTAGAGTGATTTTATCAATGAAAATGTTTTTGCCAATTAAAAATTGTGATAGCTAGAGCACATTTAGTTGATCCTGCCTATATGGCCTAAAATTTAACAGAGTAAGTAAAATCATTTACATTTCTTGAAATTTTTAGGTTATTGATTTAGGATTAATACTTAAGGGTAATGGAGTTTGAGCAATGTTTTAATTGGAACATATTTTCTGGAGGTGTAAAGTTATTGGGTGTGTGTACACAGTTTTGTGTCATGTGTACAAAGAAAACCATACAAGCAATCATGTTGAATCTTGGTGGGAGGTAGTACAAATCTACATACTTCCCTACTCATTCGCTCTTAAGTCTCTGTTTTAGAGTATGAACAATTACATACATACAAATTTTACACACTTAAGCAAATTCAATGAGAATCAACGTGTGTTTAAAAAAAAAAGTTGCCCAGAAATTCAGGGCAACTTGATTTTTGGCATGAAGACTTCTACATCTTAACATGAATCAGCACACTGAAACTTGAAATGGTTTTACACCTTGTAAATACCGTAATAACTCAATTGTGCTTTCCTAAAAGGATACACATTTTTCGTTCAAAAATAAAGTTTTGACAGATTTTCTTGATAAAAATGTGATAGGCACATAAGCATTTTTCCCAACCACTAAGAAGACAGAACGGTTGCGTAATAAAATGATTGACATAATTTATCTGCATCGTCTTTGTAACCTTGAGCATATGAACGCATCGATGTGCATCCTACTTGCGTTACTTATGCTGGCGCATACAATTTGTATGTATTAATATTAACAAAAGAACAAGGGCGTTGAGGTAGTTAAATTTGAATAATTATAATAGAGCGTAACAACAACTGTCGCGTCTTGTAACGAACAGGCAATGTGTTTGGTTTTTTGTATCTGCGCCCGTTTTGGCCCCTCCTTTTTCAAGTTATACATGTGCGTGTGCAACATTAGATGCAACGCTAATGTCCTGTGCACAAAATACTGAATTTCTTCCAGAAAATTGGATTTTCTTTTTTTAAATCCTTTTTCACAAGGAATTCGGGAAATCTACCAAAACGTAAGTTGAAAAAAGTTGTTCAGCTTTATGTCCGTATGGTTATATTAGGCAAAAGTTAAGGGTGTCGGTGTTTAGTCCTTTGCTGTTTATTCAGTTTGTGGGCTACATGCACATGTGCATTCTGCTCTCATTTCTGACTGCAGCAGAATAGGGAGAGCATGTCTTGTCTTGGAGCTAACCAGTTCTGCCAGCTAAGTTGCTTTACTTTATCTAAGTACTTTTATATTCTCTTAGTACCTTTACTATGTACTTATGCTTATTATGTCACTGTCGTACCATGTACACTTTTACCTTGTGTCTCTATTACCTTTGCGTATATTGTTTACTGTATGTACATCAATCATATGTACCATAGGCCTACTTTGTCTATCAACGCATTGCTTGTGCCAAAGCTAACTCACCTACTTGGTATACAATACTTATTGCAATCATTTTTTGTTGTACATCCAGAAAAAACTAAAAGCTATCAAGTTAAAACTTGGTGGGAGGGTGTAGGGTTATGTGAACTTATGTTCTGCACAAGTTGGGTCATGTACCTTAAAGGTCAAAGGTCAAATAATTTATTGAAAATGGTGAAGTTTGTGTTGCAATCATTTGGCTACGGCAATACTGCCTACGGGAAAGCCAATGCATATTACGTACCTAATTATTCACATGAGCATCACCTGCCCTGCCGACTACGCAGGTAGTCTTGTCTGCTCATTTAATCGGTCAATCAACCAAACAGCAATACATTCCTAACTCATTTGGAATGTTCCTAACTCACTTAGATTGCTGCTGTGGTCATGTTGGTACATCCTAGCAACCATCTACCCCTGGTGCAGGCAGATCCAGCTAGGAATACACATAGCTTAGGGATACCAACAGGCCTCCTTGTATTTGCCATTACATGATCATTTCATACTACAGTACCAGATGTAATTGGATCAATGTTACATTGGGTAGTAGTTATACAGCCTAACACACATGTGAGACTTACACCAGCATGCACACTCTAGACATTTCACTTCGTCACACTTCCGTATATTCATAGGGATCCTCGTTTTTTTCTACAGGACCCCCATGGTGACAGCGGCTTCCTGGGCCACGCCACATCATCCAAACCAGTGGACAATAAGGTCAGTCCCCACAGATACTTGGTGGGATGGTGGACGGTAATATAGGGTTGTGTCCCGCACATAATGGGACATATCACTTAACAGGTCAGGGGTCAAATATTAAAATTCTTATTTTTGGTCGATCACGTGTTATGGAGAGACTGTAAGTGCAAGTGGGTTGTTACTTGGTGGTTGAAAGATGAAATAAAGTTGTATCTCAGAATAATGTGAAATGTCGCTTTCTGGTCAAAAATCGAAGAAGTCAAATAATTTGATTTAAAATGGTAAATTGTGGTTTATCATGTGTTATGCAAATAATGCAAACTGTGCAATTGAGTGGTTATACTTGGTGGGTTGGTGAAGTATGATAAAAGGTTGTATTGAAAAAGATGGACATGTCACTTAAAGGTAAAAGGTCAAGTCAAATATTGGTAAATTTTGCATTGCTTTTCCTTGGAAAAACGTTATTACCTCCGTCAACGAAGTTAGATAGAGATTATGTTTTCACCTCTGTTTGTGTTTGCTTATCATTAAGATCTCAATAACTGATGATTGGATTTTGATTACATTTGATGTGTGGCTTTGTTACTGTTTCAGGATCTTCGGGACTTATTGTAACAAGGAAAGGGCAGAAATTGAGGGGTGGAGTTGTTTTAGGATGAGATCTGTGAAGACTTAAATAGTTGAAACTTTTCATTGGATTCCAATAAAATGTCGTAAACAATTAATTTATGCACTGAAAAGATTCGAACAAAATCAGTAGTGGTTTCTGGTATCAAAGAGAACCAAAACAATTGGGGCATTACATTTTCAAAAAGTGCGGCATTTATTTCAAATAATTTTTAATTTCGGAAGCATGAATAAAATTTTAAAAATTGCAGAAATAGTATATAAAGTGTATGGACCCCTTAACTTTTCTGCTTCAGTTTGGTTTTCTAAACCATGAAAAATAATTTCTTGAGTACGATTGATCATTTTCATAAAAAAATGCAAAGAATCATTGTCTAGAAGTAAAGGAATGGTACACTTTCATTATGATTAAACCCACCCCTCCTGGCATATTTTGCCATAAGCCAGAACTAGAGCTTCATTCTGACTGTAATAAATTTTAAAAGTATGCCATCACCTGCCTCTTTGAAATGGCTGCAGTCAGGTCGTAACTACGCTAAACTTCACTCTATTTTTCGCTTTGTTCCCATTTTTAAAAACAATTAATTTTGACCAACAAGTAATTTTTCAGTCAATTCTTGTGTGCACAGCAAGCTCTGTAGTGGTTTGGTACTTCCCTCAGTTGCATTGTCTGAGGTTGTGTGTAGCTATTGTCATACATTCCTTTTGTGTTCCAGGTTAAATTCAGTTCTGTGTGTTGTGGAATGTCTTGATTGGTTCTTAGGTTTTTGCTGTTTATTCAGTTCGTCCTGGCCACATGTACATGTGCATTATCCACTCATTTCTGTCTGCAGCAAAAGAGATGTATCATGTGGTACATGGAGCTAACCAGTTTGCCAACTAAGTTGCTTTACTGTAGCTAAGTTGCCTTACTGTAGCTAAGTTGCTTTACTGTAACTAAGTTGCTTTACTGTAGCTAAGTTGCTTTACTGTAGCTAAGTTGCTTTACTGTAGCTAAGTTGCTTTACTGTAGCTAAGTTGCTTTACTGTAGCTAAGTTGCTTTACTGTAGCTAAGTTGCTTTATTGTAGCTAAGTTGCTTTACTGTAGCTAAGTTGCTTTACTGTAGCTAAGTTGCTTTGCTATAGCTAAGTTGCTTTACTGTAGCTAAGTTGCATTTACTGTAGCTAAGTTGCTTTACTGTAGCTAAGTTGCTTTACTGTAGCTAAGTTGCTTTACTGTAGCTAAGTTGCTTTACTGTAGCTAAGTTGCTTTACTGTAGCTAAGTTGCTTTACTGTAGCTAAGTTGCTTTACTGTAGCTAAGTTGCTTTACTGTAGCTAAGTTGCTTTACTGTAGCTAAGTTGCTTTATTGTAGCTAAGTTGCTTTACTGTAGCTAAGTTGCTTTACTGTAGCTAAGTTGCTTTGCTATAGCTAAGTTGCTTTACTGTAGCTAAGTTGCATTTACTGTAGCTAAGTTGCTTTACTGTAGCTAAGTTGCTTTACTGTAGCTAAGTTGCTTTACTGTAGCTAAGTTGCTTTACTGTAGCTAAGTTGCTTTACTGTAGCTAAGTTGCTTTACTGTAGCTAAGTTGCTTTACTGTAGTTTACTATAGCTAAGTTGCTTTACTGTAGCTAAGTTGCTTTACTGTATCTAAGTTGCTTTACTGTATATGAGTTGCTTTACTGTATCTAAGTTGCTTTACTGTAGCTAAGTAGCTTTACTGTAGCTAAGTTGCTTTACTGTAGCTAAGTTGCTTTACTGTAGCTAAGTTGCTTTACTGTAGCTAAGTTGCAATACTGTAGCTAAGTTGCTTTACTGTAGCTAAGTTGCTTTACTGTAGCTAAGCTGCTTTACTGTAGCTAAGCTGCTTTACTGTAGCTAAGCTGTTTTACTGTAGCTAAGTTGCTTTACTGTAGCTAAGTTGCTTTACTGTATCTAAGTTGCTTTACTGTATCTAAGTTGCTTTACTGTAGCTAAGTAGCTTTACTGTAGCTAAGTTGCTTTACTGTAGCTAAGTTGCTTTACTGTAGCTAAGTTGCTTTACTGTATATGAGTTGCTTTACTGTATCTAAGTTGCTTTACTGTAGCTAAGTTGCTTTACTGTAGCTAAGTTGCTTTACTGTAGCTAAGTTGCTTTACTGTAGCTAAGTTGCAATACTGTAGCTAAGTTGCTTTACTGTAGCTAAGCTGCTTTACTGTAGTTAAGCTGCTTTACTGTAGCTAAGCTGCTTTACTGTAGCTAAACTGCTTTACTGTAGCTAAGTTGTTTTTACTGTAGCTAAGTTGCTTTACTGTATCTAAGTTGCTTTACTGTATCTAAGTTGCTTTACTGTAGCTAAGTAGCTTTACTGTAGCTAAGTTGCTTTACTGTAGCTAAGTTGCTTTGCTATAGCTAAGTTGCTTTGCAGTAGCTAAGTTGCGTTACTGTAGCTAGCTTGCTTTACTGTAGCTAAGTTGCTTTGCTGTAGCTAAGCTGCTTTGCTGTAGCTAAGTTGCTTTACTGTAGCTAGGTTGCTTTGTTGTAGCTAAGCTGCTTTGCTGTAGCTAAGCTGCTTTAATGTAGCTAAGTTGCTTTACTGTAGCTAAGTTGCTTTACTGTAGCTAAGTTGCTTTACTGTAGCTAAGTTGCTTTACTGTAGCTAAGCTGCTTTACTGTAGCTAAGCTGCTTTACTGTAGCTAAGTTGCATTACTGTATCTAAGTTGCTTTACTGTAGCTAAGTTCCTTTACAGTAGCTAAGTTGCTTTGCTGTAGTTTAGTTGCTTTGCTGTAGCTAAGTTGCTTTGCTGTAGCTAAGTTGCTTTACTGTAGCTAGGTTGCTTTGCTGTAGCTAAACTGCTTTGCTGTAGCTAAGCTGCTTTACTGTAGCTACGTTGCTTTACTGTAGCTAAGTTGCTTTGCTGTAACTAAGCTGCTTTACTGTATCTAACTTGCTTTACTTTAGCTAAGTTGCCTTATGTAGCTAAGTTGCCTGACTGTATCTATGTTGCCTGACTGTAGCTAAGTTGCTTTACTGTAGCTAAGTTGCTTTACTGTAGCGAAGTTGCTTTACTGTATCTAAGTTGCTTTGCTGTAGCTAAGTTGCTTTACTGTAGCTAAATTGCTTTACTGTAGCTAAGTTGCTTTACTGTAGCTAAGTTGCTTTACTGTATCTAAGTTGCTTTACTGTAGCTAAGTTGCTTTGCTGTAGCTAAGTTGCTTTACTGTAGCTAAGTTGCTTAACTGTAGTTTAGTTGCTCTACTGTAGCTAAGCTCTTTTACTGTAGCTAAGTTGTTTTACTGTATCTAAGTTGCTTTACTGTAGCTAACTTGTTTTTACTGTATCTAAGCTGCTTTACTGTAGCTAAATTGTTTTACTGTATCTAAGTTGCCTTACTGTAGCTAAGTTGCTTTACTGTAGCTAAGTTGCTTTACTGTAGCTAAGTTGCTCTACTGTAGCTAAGTTGCTTTACTGTATCTAAGTTGCTTTACTGTATATGAGTTGCTTTACTGTATCTAAGTTGCTTTACTGTATCTAAGTTGCTTTACTGTAGCTAAGTTGCTTTACTGTAGCTAAGTTGCTCTACTGTAGCTAAGTTTTTACTGTAGCTAAATTGTTTTACTGTATCTAAGTTGCTTTACTGTAGCTAAGTTGCTTTACTGTAGCTAAGTTGCTCTACTGTAGCTATGTTGCTTTACTGTAGCTAATTTGCCTTACTGTAGCTGATTTGCTTTGTTGTAGCTAAGTTGCTTTACTGTAGCTAAGTTGCTTTACTGTAGCTAACTTGCTTTACTGTAGCTAAGTTGCCTGACTGTATCTATGTTGCCTGACTGTAGCTAAGTTGCTTTACTGTAGCTAAGTTGCTTTTTACTGTAGCTAAGTTGCTTTACTGTATCTAAGTTGCTTTGCTGTAGCTAAGTTGCTTTACTGTAGCTAAGTTGCTTTACTGTAGCTAAGTTGCTTTACTGTAGCTAAGTTGCTTTACTGTATCTAAGTTGCTTTACTGTAGCTAAGTTGCTTTGCTGTAGCTAAGTTGCTTTACTGTAGCTAAGTTGCTTAACTGTAGTTTAGTTGCTCTACTGTAGCTAAGCTCTTTTACTGTAGCTAAGTTGTTTTACTGTATCTAAGTTGCTTTACTGTAGCTAACTTGCTTTACTGTATCTAAGCTGCTTTACTGTAGCTAAATTGTTTTACTGTATCTAAGTTGCCTTACTGTAGCTAAGTTGCTTTACTGTAGCTAAGTTGCTTTTACTGTAGCTAAGTTGCTCTACTGTAGCTAAGTTGCTTTACTGTATCTAAGTTGCTTTACTGTATATGAGTTGCTTTACTGTATCTAAGTTGCTTTACTGTATCTAAGTTGCTTTACTGTAGCTAAGTTGCTTTACTGTAGCTAAGTTGCTCTACTGTAGCTAAGTTGCTTTACTGTAGCTAAATTGTTTTACTGTATCTAAGTTGCTTTACTGTAGCTAAGTTGCTTTACTGTAGCTAAGTTGCTCAACTGTAGCTAAGTTGCTTTACTGTAGCTAATTTGCCTTACTGTAGCTGATTTGCTTTGTTGTAGCTAAGTTGCTTTACTGTAGCTAAGTTGCTTTACTGTAGCTAACTTGCTTTACTGTAGCTAAGTTGCTTTACTGTAGCTAAGTTGCTTTACTGTAGCTAAGTTGCTTTACTGTAGTTTACTATAGCTAAGTTGCTTTACTGTATCTAAGTTGCTTTACTGTATATGAGTTGCTTTACTGTATCTAAGTTGCTTTACTGTAGCTAAGTAGCTTTACTGTAGCTAAGTTGCTTTACTGTAGCTAAGTTGCTTTACTGTAGCTAAGTTGCTTTACTGTAGCTAAGTTGCAATACTGTAGCTAAGTTGCTTTACTGTAGCTAAGTTGCTTTACTGTAGCTAAGCTGCTTTGCTGTAGCTAAGCTGCTTTACTGTAGCTAAGCTGTTTTACTGTAGCTAAGTTGCTTTACTGTAGCTAAGTTGCTTTACTGTATCTAAGTTGCTTTACTGTATCTAAGTTGCTTTACTGTAGCTAAGTAGCTTTACTGTAGCTAAGTTGCTTTACTGTAGCTAAGTTGCTTTACTGTAGCTAAGTTGCTTTACTGTATATGAGTTGCTTTACTGTATCTAAGTTGCTTTACTGTAGCTAAGTTGCTTTACTGTAGCTAAGTTGCTTTACTGTAGCTAAGTTGCTTTACTGTAGCTAAGTTGCAATACTGTAGCTAAGTTGCTTTACTGTAGCTAAGCTGCTTTACTGTAGTTAAGCTGCTTTACTGTAGCTAAGCTGCTTTACTGTAGCTAAACTGCTTTACTGTAGCTAAGTTGCTTTACTGTAGCTAAGTTGCTTTACTGTATCTAAGTTGCTTTACTGTATCTAAGTTGCTTTACTGTAGCTAAGTAGCTTTACTGTAGCTAAGTTGCTTTACTGTAGCTAAGTTGCTTTGCTATAGCTAAGTTGCTTTGCAGTAGCTAAGTTGCGTTACTGTAGCTAGCTTGCTTTACTGTAGCTAAGTTGCTTTGCTGTAGCTAAGCTGCTTTGCTGTAGCTAAGTTGCTTTACTGTAGCTAGGTTGCTTTGCTGTAGCTAAGCTGCTTTGCTGTAGCTAAGCTGCTTTAATGTAGCTAAGTTGCTTTACTGTAGCTAAGTTGCTTTACTGTAGCTAAGTTGCTTTACTGTAGCTAAGTTGCTTTACTGTAGCTAAGCTGCTTTACTGTAGCTAAGCTGCTTTACTGTAGCTAAGTTGCATTACTGTATCTAAGTTGCTTTACTGTAGCTAAGTTCCTTTACAGTAGCTAAGTTGCTTTGCTGTAGTTTAGTTGCTTTGCTGTAGCTAAGTTGCTTTGCTGTAGCTAAGTTGCTTTACTGTAGCTAGGTTGCTTTGCTGTAGCTAAACTGCTTTGCTGTAGCTAAGCTGCTTTACTGTAGCTACGTTGCTTTACTGTAGCTAAGTTGCTTTGCTGTAACTAAGCTGCTTTACTGTATCTAACTTGCTTTACTTTAGCTAAGTTGCCTTATGTAGCTAAGTTGCCTGACTGTATCTATGTTGCCTGACTGTAGCTAAGTTGCTTTACTGTAGCTAAGTTGCTTTACTGTAGCGAAGTTGCTTTACTGTATCTAAGTTGCTTTGCTGTAGCTAAGTTGCTTTACTGTAGCTAAATTGCTTTACTGTAGCTAAGTTGCTTTACTGTAGCTAAGTTGCTTTACTGTATCTAAGTTGCTTTACTGTAGCTAAGTTGCTTTGCTGTAGCTAAGTTGCTTTACTGTAGCTAAGTTGCTTAACTGTAGTTTAGTTGCTCTACTGTAGCTAAGCTCTTTTACTGTAGCTAAGTTGTTTTACTGTATCTAAGTTGCTTTACTGTAGCTAACTTGCTTTACTGTATCTAAGCTGCTTTACTGTAGCTAAATTGTTTTACTGTATCTAAGTTGCCTTACTGTAGCTAAGTTGCTTTACTGTAGCTAAGTTGCTTTACTGTAGCTAAGTTGCTCTACTGTAGCTAAGTTGCTTTACTGTATCTAAGTTGCTTTACTGTATATGAGTTGCTTTACTGTATCTAAGTTGCTTTACTGTATCTAAGTTGCTTTACTGTAGCTAAGTTGCTTTACTGTAGCTAAGTTGCTCTACTGTAGCTAAGTTGCTTTACTGTAGCTAAATTGTTTTACTGTATCTAAGTTGCTTTACTGTAGCTAAGTTGCTTTACTGTAGCTAAGTTGCTCTACTGTAGCTAAGTTGCTTTACTGTAGCTAATTTGCCTTACTGTAGCTGATTTGCTTTGTTGTAGCTAAGTTGCTTTACTGTAGCTAAGTTGCTTTACTGTAGCTAACTTGCTTTACTGTAGCTAAGTTGCCTGACTGTATCTATGTTGCCTGACTGTAGCTAAGTTGCTTTACTGTAGCTAAGTTGCTTTACTGTAGCTAAGTTGCTTTACTGTATCTAAGTTGCTTTGCTGTAGCTAAGTTGCTTTACTGTAGCTAAGTTGCTTTACTGTAGCTAAGTTGCTTTACTGTAGCTAAGTTGCTTTACTGTATCTAAGTTGCTTTACTGTAGCTAAGTTGCTTTGCTGTAGCTAAGTTGCTTTACTGTAGCTAAGTTGCTTAACTGTAGTTTAGTTGCTCTACTGTAGCTAAGCTCTTTTACTGTAGCTAAGTTGTTTTACTGTATCTAAGTTGCTTTACTGTAGCTAACTTGCTTTACTGTATCTAAGCTGCTTTACTGTAGCTAAATTGTTTTACTGTATCTAAGTTGCCTTACTGTAGCTAAGTTTGCTTTACTGTAGCTAAGTTGCTTTTACTGTAGCTAAGTTGCTCTACTGTAGCTAAGTTGCTTTACTGTATCTAAGTTGCTTTACTGTATATGAGTTGCTTTACTGTATCTAAGTTGCTTTACTGTATCTAAGTTGCTTTACTGTAGCTAAGTTGTTTTACTGTAGCTAAGTTGCTCTACTGTAGCTAAGTTGCTTTACTGTAGCTAAATTGTTTTACTGTATCTAAGTTGCTTTACTGTAGCTAAGTTGCTTTACTGTAGCTAAGTTGCTCAACTGTAGTTAAGTTGCTTTACTGTAGCTAATTTGCCTTACTGTAGCTGATTTGCTTTGTTGTAGCTAAGTTGCTTTACTGTAGCTAAGTTGCTTTACTGTAGCTAACTTGCTTTACTGTAGCTAAGTTGCTTTACTGTAGCTAAGTTGCTTTACTGTAGCTAAGCTGCTTTACTGTAGCTAAGTTGCTTTACTGTAGCTAAGTTGCTTTACTGTAGCTAAGTTGCTTTACTGTAGCTAAGTTGCTTTACTTTAGCTAAGTTGCTTTACTTTATCTAAGTTGCCGTACTGTATCTAAGTTGCTTTGCTGTAGCTAAGTTGCTTTACTGTAGCTAAGTTGCTTTACTGTATCTAAGTTGCTTTGTTGTAGCTAAGTTGCTTTACTGTATCTAAGTTGCCTTACTGTAGCTAAGTTGCCTTACTGTAGCTAAGTTGCTTTACTGTATCTAAGTTGCTTTGCTGTAGCTAAGTTGCTTTACTGTAGCTAAGTTGCTTTACTGTATCTAAGTTGCTTTGTTGTAGCTAAGTTGCTTTACTGTATCTAAGTTGCCTTACTGTAGCTAAGTTGCTTTACTGTAGCTAAGTTGCTTTACTGTATCTAAGTTGCTTTACTGTATCTAAGTTGCTTTACTGTAGCTAAGTTGCTTTACTGTAGCTAAGTTGCTTTACTGTAGGTAAGTTGCTTTACTGTAGCTAAGCTGCTTTACTTTATCTAAGTACCTTTATGTTCTCTTAGTGCCTTTACTATGTACTGGTGATCATGCACATTTGCCTCACTGTAGCTGAGCTAACCCAAACCAGTGGACTAAAAGGCTAGTCCAATAGTTTGGACTTTTTGTTTGTGTACTTTTAGGGCAGTTTTACAGTTTTTAAATGAGTTTTGGCTGAAGCCTAGTGTTAAATATTTAACACCAAAATATTAACATCCCTTACTTTGCTGTTGGGAAAACAAAAAAATAAGCATTTGCATTAGAGTCAACTATCTATTAAAGATAATCCATTTATTTGTCTATAAAAGTTAGTATATATATTGCTTATTTGGAATAAGCCTACCTACCCAACAAAATTGCTACTTACAATTGCAATTTCCTGCTCATTGAAATATTTAGCCTCTGAATTAAGCCCCAACATTTAAGCATTATTCGGCCCCGAATCTGGTTCTCAATGTTAGGCTTATGTTTGTTTGTTTGTTTGAAGAGGGCTTAAAGGCACCATGACAGCAAGGGTCAAATTGTGCCTGAGAGGTTAGATCATTCCAGAGGTAGTAGGAAGAAAAGAAAATAACGGGGGGGGGATAGAGAGAAACAGGGGCCTAAAAGCCAGGAAGCTGGGATCGAGAGAGAGAGTCCATGGGTAAAAAAAAAAGGGCAAAAGTAGAGAGAGGGGGGTGGGAGAGGAGGACTAAATATGGTTGTAGAGGGAATCATGATGAAGGAAGGAGATAATTTTATCTAGAGGGTTTTTCTGACAGAGCTCGGCTATTGATTTGTGGGGGATGGCGAGGGGAAGCTCTGGGAAGGTTGAACTAGGGGCAGGCAAGAAAGATGTGGTGGACTGTGAGGGTGCAATGGCAAATGTTGCAGGAGGGTGGGGGAGCCAATAAGGAGGTGGGAGTGAATGAGGTGGGTGTGACCAATTGTAAGGCGGGTAATGTGGATGTTTTCAACACGGGAGAGACTGTGGATGGTGGTTTTGATCGGAATGGTGGACTGGATGATGTGGAGTTTGTTATCAATTAGGGAGTCCCATGAGATTTGCCAGCAATCACGAACAAGGGAAGCGATAAGCGGTTTGAAGTCAGAAAGGGTTTTGGGGTAGGGGGGAAATTGAGGGCAAGCTTGGTGGCTGCATCAGCTCTATCATTGCCAGAGATGCCAACATGGCTGTGTATTTAGAAGAAAAGAATACTTTTCCTGCAGAGGGGGGCAAAAGCAGTTTACGGAGGAGGTGGGATGTGGGGTTTTAAGATTTGAGTAAAGAAGGACAGAGTTGAAGTCGGAAAAGATGGCAAAGTGGTTGAGCAGGGACTCGAGTACTCAATAAACTTGAGAGCGAGTAGGATGGCTTTGGCCACAGCCAAGAAGATGGACGAGTAGTGGGAAGCTTGCTATTGAAGGTGATGTCTTGAATGACAGCAGCAGCAGCTGTTTTGTCGGCTTCCTCAGAGCCAGCAGTATAGATGGAGTTATAGTTTGAGAGTTGATCTTTGATTTGGTTGTGGAGGTTGATGAAGAGGTTCGGGTAGGATTGGGTTTTGTGATGAATGGAGAGGCCCAGGTGAATAGAAGGGAGGGGTGGCCCAGGAAGAAAAAGTGGGCCAGGAGAAGGTGCCAAGAGTGGCGGGCTTGATTCTGAGATGGTGGAGGCCGGGTTTGATGTGCAAGTTAAAGGGAGGGATAGGGTTTTAGTCCTATCAAAGAGGGTGGAGAAATTGAGGTACCTAATAAGGTTGTAAACAGGGTTCTGGGTGTTGGTGAGGGCTCTAAAAGTATAGGAAAGGCTAAGCTTTTTACACCTTAGCAGAAAAGGGGGTTTGTTGCCTTCAACGCAAAGGCTGGTGATGGGAGAGGTCCTGTAGGCACCTAGACAAAGTCTAAGGACTTCATTTTGGATGGTGTTGATATGGTTGAGGTATGAGTTGTGAGTGGCACAGTAGACAATATTGCCATAGTAGAGCTTGGCAAGAATGGTGAGCCTGAAGATTTTGAGGAGAGCATGGGAGTTTGCACCCCAAGTGGTGTTAGAGAGGAGGCAGAGAAAGTTGAGGGAGCTGTTGCATTTCTGTTCCAGGCTGGTGAAGTGTTGCTTGTAGGAGAGCTTGGGGTGTAGGATTAAACCCAGGAACTTAGTGTGGTCAACTTTAGGGATGCGATTGCCATTGAGCACAAGGTTCGGGTTGGGGTGGAGGTTGTTGAAATGACAGAAGTGCATGCAGACCATCTTGTCTTTGGAGAATTTAAAACCATTATTGTTGCACCAGTCTTACAGCCGGTTGAGGCTGAGTTGGAGCCTATTTGGGGGAGAGGATGCTGCCTTGGGGGACCCCCTCTTCCTAGAGGTAGGGTTGGAGAGGGTGTGGCCAATACGAACTTGGAACTGCCTGGATGAGAGGAAGTTTTGAATAAAGATGGGGAAGTGGCCTCGGAGGCCGATGGTGTTAAGTTTGCAGGTAATGTCATATTTCCAAGTAGTGTTGAAGGCTTTCTCCAGGTTGAGAAAAATGGCAATGAGGTGTTTTGCATAATATTCCCTGATAGCATTGTCGAGTGTAATTAACTGGTCCAGGGTATTGCGACATTTGCGGAAGCCGCTTTGGTGAAGGAAAAGGATTTTGTTGGTCTCAGGGAACCAATTTAGTCTCTGGTTAATGATCCTTTCCATAATTTTACAGAGACAGCAGGTGAGGGATATGGGGCAGTAGCTGGAGGGGTCAATACTGTCCTTCCCCGGTTTGGGGACGGGGATGATGATAGTTCTCCTCCAGATAGGGGAAAAGGAGTGTGAGGACCAAATGTGGTTGAGGATGATAAGTAGGGTAGCGATAGCCTTGTTGGGAAGGTGTTTTAGGAACTGGTAGGGGATGTTATCTGGGCCCTTCCAGCGTTGTGGATGGCTTAGTTTAATTTAGAAAGGGTGAGAGGAGTGTTGTAGCTCTCGGTGCTGTCGGATGGAAAGGTAATACTCCCGGCTTCGTGGCGAGCTTTTTTGGCTTTGAAAGCATTGGGTTACTTGGCTGAGGACGAGATGTTGCTGAAAGTGGTGAGGTGGTAACGATATCCTTTTTCGTGGTGAGGAGAGATGGGAGACTTGCCTATTCTGCCGTGGAAGCTGTTAACCATATTCTAAATCTTCTTAGTGGGGTTGTTGGTGGTGAGAGAAGAAATGAAGTTGTTCCAAGTGTTGGTTTTACTGTCCTTGATAGTGCACGTGGCTTTGGCACGGCTGATGCAAAAGAGGTTGAGGTTGTGGGTGGTCGGGTTTGTTTTGAAGTTCCTGAGGGCCCTTTTCCTGTTCTTGATGGCAGTTTTGCAGTCATTGGTGAACCAGGGGTTTGAGGTGGTGGTTAAGAGGTACATGGGATCCTCACTCTCGAGAAAATGGGGGGAGAGGTGAGAGTCGCAAAGGTTTCAAAACAGGGCCAGTCAGCCTTCTTAAGGTTCCAATTGGGGGAGTGGTCTGTGGGGGTTTGAAACTTGGAGTGAATAAAAAGTGGGTAATGGTCACTACCACAGAGATCAGCAGTGACCTTCCAGCTAAAATCAAGGAGGTTGGGGGAACAGATAGACAGGTCAATACAGCTGAGGGAGCCTGTACGCGGCAGGGTGAAGGTAGGTTAAGGACTTAGTGTTGAGCAAGGAGAGGCTGTGCTGTTGAAGAGTGTTTACGACGAGCTTGCCTCTGGGAGTGGTGGTATTGGAGCCCCACAGGGGGTTTTGGGCGTTGAAGTCACCAAAAAGGATGAAAGGGGAGGGGAGCTGAGAGATGAGGTTGTTGAGGCTGGTTGGCTGAACGTTGGCTTTGGGGAAGATGAATATTGCAAAGAGTGAAGGTTTTGTGGAAGGAGATAAACATACAAATGGCCTGAAGATCGGTGTGCACATGAACAGGGCTGTGTGGGATATCGTGTCTAACGAGAATGGAAACACCCCCCTCAGGCCCTGTCGGAGTCCTCTTGATGTTTATGGTAGCAAGCGAAGTTATTAAGGGAATAATGATCAGTGGTTTTCAAGGTTTCTTGTAGGCAGAAGAAGACCGGGTTGAAGGTGGTGACCAGTTGGTCAATTTCTTCAGAATTGGCCTTAAGCCTACTAATGTTTCATTGTATAATGTTGTCAGTGTTAATGTAATTGTTTGTGTTGCATGCCATAAGGAGGCAAGGGAGTTATCTGGAGGAAGATCTGTTGGGTTTGAGTTGGCTTGTTTTTTCTTTGGATCTGTGCCTGTTTCTTTGAGAGCGGTTGTTTCTGAGAGTTGAGTGAGAAGTATGTTCGATGGGTTTGGTAATCAAACAATCCATGTCCACTTCAGTGTCATACATGTGGGTTTGGATGATGGGCTGTTTGTTGATTGGTTGTTTGTTGGCCAGGTTGGCTTGAGTTTGATGTTTGATGGCATTAGATCTGTTGGGGTAAGGACTGGCGGGGGTCTGTAAAGAGGAAGAAAGGTTGGGAAGAGAAGTGGTGGTGGAGGTGGTTAGGGTAATGGGTGTGGTTGGGTTGTTGGCAATGGTGATGGGCTTAGGTCTGGGTAAAAAGAACCAGTTTTAGTTGTGTTAGGGGGGCACGGTATTGGTGTTTGAGGAGATTGGTGTGAAGGGAAGCGAGGAATTGCTTCCTGGCCTCCAAGTAAGTGGTGTTGGGATTTCAGGGTTTTCAGTTTGGTAATCTGCTTTTCCTGAAGCCAGGTGGGGCAGTCTTTTGAGAAGGAGGGATGGTTGGCTGTGTGAGTATCGTTGCAATTAGTGCAGAGTGGGGTGTTGGTGCAAGAGGTGCTGTCATGGTCCGGGGCTCCACAGTTGCCACAGTTTTATACCACGGCCATACCTCTGGCACTTATGACAACAGAGAAGGTTGGGAATGTAAGGGGTGACTGGGACTTTCAGATAGCTGGCAGTGATGTGGGAGGGGAGAGTTGGTGTGGAAAAAGTCAGGAAAATGGTATTGGTGGGTGTTTCGGCACCATCTCTCTTGAGGACGAGACGATGGGCTTCAGTAATGTGTTGGCTGGCAAGTTCCTTAATGAGGTCTTCATTGGTCAAGTAGGCAAGGTCTCTGGTTCTGATGACGCTTTTGCTGGAGTTTGGGGAATGGTGACTGTAACGTCGATACCAGTATTAAGTATTAGCTAAGGTAATGTGGTGAGGAGAGTGGTGGCTTAAGTGTCCTTGGTGCAGTGCACTAGGAGATTGCCGGATCTGAGGGTAGAAGCCTTGGGAAGGGTACAGACAAGGCTGTGGAGTGCCTTGTCTATGAGGAAAGGGGAAACTCTTTTAAAACTGTCTGGTTTATTGGTGGCCTGAATGATTAAAAAATTGGGGACTGAAGCTAAGGAATGGTCAATGGAGGTAGCAGGTGGGTCACGGGGAGGGAAGAGAGGGTCAAGGTCAAGGCAGCATTTAGTTATGATGAAAAAAAATTTCAAGGGCCGGGAGACCCAAGGCAACTAGAAAAGAAGAAAAAATCGAGCAACTACTATATGAGAACCACTGTACAGGTATCGAAAAGGTCGTGACTGGTCACAACACGAGCGAAAAAACAAAAAGAACAATCTCACAAAAAGCAGACACCCATCCACAGAGAGAGAATCCCAGAAAATGAAGGTGCAAAACAAAAATTTAGTGCGTGGTAGTGTATCGGAATAAAAAGTTTGAGAGAATAGAAAGAAGTCACATTGCTCTCAACACGTCACACTCGAATTTAGGCTTAATGTATAGCCCGAATCGGCTCCAACAATTTCGGGAGGGTAAGTTACCTAAAATTTCACATTCAACGTGAAATAGAAATAATTGAAATGCCATAATTTTGACTTGTTTCGACAAGCCTACCAGACAGTCCAGGAGAGACCCTAAAGTAAGGAACCAATTCAATTAAGCTAGGTTTCTTAATTAACATGGGCATCGCCAGTTTGTGATATTTGCTATGATGCTTTGCTATACTAACGTTTAATAAAGCCAATTATGCAGTGTTATAATCTTCAAATTTTGAGTACCTCTGAAAAATGTATTTGCCCAGCGAAACTTAAAACTCAACAATAAACCTTCATGGCTTGCATGGCTAAAAATTATCCACTCCCTTGTTATGCTGCTTACAACACAATTTTGAAATATGAGGGAAATCAGAAAACAAGTTAGGTTTTTTGGCACTAAAGTCATTTTAAAAATTCAAATATTTATAACAGTATACCTTTGTCGTTGAGATTGCATATTCTAAGGTTTAAAAGGACGTCTGTTATTTCAGGTATTTTACAGGTTCCTTAAAACAGGGCCTCTCCCGGACTGGCTAGCCAGAAGAGACCCTTTTTGTTTTATTTTGACATTCTATAAATCATGATGGTTGGTTGCCATTAAGATTTTTTTGCCCTTAGACCCCTCCAACCCGATACCTTTTATTTGTTCCAAATCAGGGGTAATCCATACCATTCAACCCGAGACTCGACTCTTCACAATTCATTGACTAGCAATCAGCTATGTTACACCAAACACAACACAGGGGTAATCTATACCTTCTTAACTGACAGCATCTTCAGTCTGTTCACAGTTCACTTGTTAGCAACCAGCTACTGTTACACTACACAATAGGTCATTCATCTGGGGCTCAAGCCATATAAGTGCTGTTCAGAGAAGCGAATCAGATTAGTCTTTGGCTGAGCCTAAATATAAATATACATTATATGCTTGGGAGGACTTTGTGTAAAGCCCATAAATGAATAATAGACCCTTCCTCCTAAAGATGGTTATTTTCCCATGCTTGTTTGATTGGGTGGTCGGTCGGTCCATCCATCAATCTATCGATTGATCAAATCCTTAGTTATCAGTATATGAGAGCCATTTAAGTAACCCCAAAATCAAAATGTATAGTTGTTCCGATGCATTCTTTCATTGTTGGTTGATTTTCAAGTTTTATGGTAACTAGTATTGCGCATCATGAAACATGCTAAATAGCATATATTCATAAGCCATGCCCACCATGCACATCAATAAAATAGAATCCGTTGGCAAAGCATGCATACATTTGCACATTCGATACTGTTTTAAGAAATTCACATAAAGCCTCACCTACATGACATCACTACCAAACCAATAGGTCACATATACGGACCATATCTCATCTGTGTACCACTATGACATGTGTGCAACAAGCTTTTTAAAACATTTTCACATAAAGGCATGCATATTAGTGATAGAACCTGTTGACAATATAAGCATGTATACATTAACTGACAAATACATGTATGATGCAAACGGACATATGGTTGCTATAAATTTATCATTTTTTCAAGATTGCTGTATTTTATATTAAGCCCCCCTCCCCATCTTACTTAGCAATTAAGCATGACATCACCATAGGGCACACAAACAGACCACGAGTTATCTGTGCACCACATATAACCATTCAATGTATTGTCCATGTGTTACTGTCTTGATTACAAACTCTTTTCAGCAAAACCTCATTTAGCCCCAACCAACTATGTATATTTATGATATTCAACAATTTTATACCATGAATATGTATACACTAGCTAACATCATAGTTACACCACATATGGAGGAAAAAATGGCTAAGCGGTTTTTAAAATATGAGCATCTCAAGATTTTTGCATTAAGTCCCACCTATTCATATGCATGACATCACCACCAAAAACAATAGGGCACATCTACAGACCATGGGCTGTCTGTGTACCACATTGACATGAAACCAGTTAATTGTTCTTAAGATATCGTGTTTACAAGCTCTTTGAGCAAAATCATATTAAGCTCTGCCCACTATGCACATTTATGAGATTCAATGTTTTAATATCATGAATATGTGGACACTAGCTAACAAAATTATCATGCCAAATATGAAACAAAATGGACAAGCGGTTGTTGAAATATGAAGATTTCTACATTTTTTACATTAAGCCTCGCTCACTTATGAATGTGCATGACATCATCACCCAAAAAAATAGGGCACATTTTCCGACCATGGGCTTTCTGTGTACCACATATGACATGAATCCAATGTACCATTCTTGAGATATGTTTACAAGCTCGGCATAACACACACACATACATACACACGCAGGACAAGTGGACCGGATAGGTCCCTGCTGCTGATAGCATCGGAACCAAAAATCATCACTTATCCATTCTTCTCCCATCAGAAAGTTATCAGTTACTCTTACGAACAAACACATTCAATTTACTAATCATCACTTACACTTTCCATATTTTTTGGAATTCATGATGACATATTTTTGTATCATTTTTCTGAATCACGACAAGCAGAAGTTAAACAGAAGATAGGTCATCAACAAAATTTGGATGGACTTACAAAAGGGGAGGGGTTCAATTTCCTCTGCTTCCACAATAGCTGTGCTACTTTCTCAGTTTTCAACTGGTTTTTAAAACACTGAGGAGTAACCATTTTCTCTAATACCAGACCTGCCAACCTTTAGGATCACCAAACTGTATTCTGGAACTACAAAAGTTGTATTTTTGATAAAAAAAACTGTGCTCTTCAAACAAAATGTACAAAACAAAGGTTTACTGTGGCTGAAAAAAATTACCACTGTACTTTCAGTTTCTCTTATTGTACGAATCTGAATCTGAATCGGTTAAGTCAGCAAAATCAATCCTTCAAGAGGACATGAACGCCAACCGAGCGTAAAAAGTATGATTAAAAAAGAAAAAGAAAAAGATTATAAAAAAAAAAGATTATAAAAATAAATAAATCGTATACTGGTGCCAAAAAACATACAATCGTATTCTCAACATTTTCCCATATTAAATACGGCAAAATCGTACTACTGTACTTGGCAGGTCTGTTATACTGACAACAAACAACAATGGGGCATTGTCAAATTTCTATTTTCATTTTAACCTTTCATTTAAAGAAATGGCCTCATAAGCCAATCATATTAAATTATTATTATTATCTTATTAAGTCAGATATTTACACTGCACTTTTATGTTAGAAGTTACTTTTCTAAATGCAAAATCTTCCTAGGAAAGACTATCATTTTATAAACTGGTTGTTTAACCAGTGTCTCAAAATTAACTGAAAAGTTCAAAAGAAGGGAACTGATTATTCCATGCATGGTTATAGGTTTAAACATCTTTTCATTTAGGCATCAAAAGTTTGATCAAACAAAATAATCTTGAGAGTTCTAGATATATATAACCATGCATTGGTGATATCTCACCCTTTAATTACATAGTATTTAGTTACATTCAAATATGAATACCTACACTCTCATAGACTCGAGTTTACTACTCTTCCAGACAAGAAGTATAATGTAACATTAATGTACTATGTGGATAGCATTAGTGGTGCTTATGTATGAAAAGGAAGTAACACAAAGAAATCCCTATGGCATTCATTTGGCAGTTATGAGGGGAATATATTTCAATTCAATAGAGCTTTTCAAGGGCATACTTGATTGCTGAGAGTATCCCGTGCAACTGCAGTGTATAATGTAGACAAAATGTATCTATCAATTACAATTTATTCAAGAACATTATAACTGTAGGCCACCGGCCCTTAGTACAATATTTAAATACTGATACGTACTTTGAAGGGGGAATTAAAGGATTAGTTTTGTGGTCAAGCAAGTCCATCCTGAAAAAACTCTTCAAAAGAAACAAAATAGTGAAGAAAGCATTCAAAAATCTTATTTCGTTAAGGAGATATCTAAGTTTAAAGTCTGGTATCGTTTGTGTAAAAACAACTGAAATCAGATTAGTTGTGATGTCATAGCCTCGGATTCCTCAGTCTTTATGTATTCTGTCATATATTGTCCTGCGATTTTGTGTCTTAACAACCATGGGATATGTTAAAAAAGTAGTAAAACTGAATCTATGAAGGGTATTTTTAATATACCACCTGAAGAAATTTTGAGGATAAATAATTTGAAGTAAAAAAATAAAACAAAGTTTATTTAAAATACAAAAAGACTTCGAAGAATCTGAGGCTGTGACATCACAACTAGTCTGATTTCAGTCGTTTCTACAAAAATGATACCAAACTTTAAACTTGAATTTCTCCTTAATGGAAACATTTTTGAATGCTTTCTTCACCATTTTGTTTCCTTTGAAGTCCTCTTTCAAAGAAGATGAGCATGCTTGACCCCCTAAACTAATCCTTTAAAGGATTTGTTTAGTGGTCAAGCAAACTTATGACCTTAAAACACACAAAATGGTGCATATGGGAATGTTTCACCTCAAAACGCGCATAAGGAAAACATTTGTGGAACTAGCTGGGATGTGTTATGGAAACTAAAAATAAACTTGGTAGAATTTGGATATAACCATTATTATGTGGGTTGGTTTTAAGAAGGAAGTCATTGAAATAATAGTTGAAGTTTTTTAGTTTGCACGCAGTGGAGGTCAAGTACGTTAAGATTTTCTTTGAGGTCGAAAAAATTACGGATTAATCAACACACATGAAAGGCCGTTTATGTGTGTATATTTATCATACAAAAGTATTATGTGGTTTCACAGATTTAAGAGTGTATACGCGTAGCGTGGTCATAGCCAGGATTGTCACTTTTGATAATACCAGTGACAGTCAGAGGCTGAGATGGCATATGGGAGAGGGGCGGGACAGCATGAGGGAGAGTGTGGGATGGCATGTAGGAGAGGGTGGGACGGCTTGCCATGTTTGACGGCATAGCATGCCGCATGTGGAATGTAGGCCAAGTGGAATGGAACTTTAGACAACA
Source organism: Chiridota heheva (assembly GCA_020152595.1). Classification (NCBI taxonomy): domain Eukaryota; kingdom Metazoa; phylum Echinodermata; class Holothuroidea; order Apodida; family Chiridotidae; genus Chiridota; species Chiridota heheva. Next base: position 816,670 of record JAIGNY010003664.1, read on the forward strand.
TTTTATTTATCAACTAAGCCAGTTCCAATGAAATATCTTTGAAGCAAAACAAATCAAATGTAATTTAATGCACACAACTTCAGTTCAAAAGTTTGTTAGACAAGGCATTACTGATGAGAAACTTTTTTGAACTCATTTTTCTTAAACAAATGTATGACCAACTGTACTTGTGCTAAATATAAAACAATTTTTAAGAATGCAGTGATAAGAAAAGATATAAGAAGTTTATTCAAGGATATAATAAACAGATATTAATTAATTCAAAATGTGTAATAAATAGCATAGTTCTTAATTTTTGGTATCATAATCATACAACCTAACATTGTCGTTGTATACCTCGCTCTTGCACTTCTTCATTCATGATTTTTGTCGATAATATTTCAGCAAAATAATGTTTTAATTTCTGATGAATACAGTCATATAATTAGAAATTTATCTCAGTGTAACAAAATATACAAGAAAATTGTTAAAAATGGAAGCCAAAATCCGACATTGGAAAACGCTTATCGCCTCTCCACAGCATGCTTAAAATACACAAACAACAGGAAACCCTCTGCACACAATAGTACAGTCCATGCAGCTCGTGAATACTAAGATTACGTCAGAATTAAAACAAAGGTATACATAAACGGACGCGAAATGTTTTCTCTCATTGATTTCTATTTGTTGAAAAGTATGGGCCTTTTTGCACCAATTACATTGGATTTTATGTATATGGTAATATGTTAATTGTCAGGCCATGTGAAATGGACTCCCAAATACTTTTATTCATAAGTTACAAAGATCAAAGGATAACCTTGTGTTTTTGCTTGCGCTCACAAGAAAAAGAAGAAAAAATACTTTTCATAGTTTACAAAGTACGGTACTTTTTTTTTTTTTAAATTAAGTGAAAATGATCTCAAATGATAGATAATGAATTCAAGTTTTCTATACCATTCGAAATAGAACAAAATATTAAAAGACTCTTTAGTTATAACATTTAAAGTGCAAAATATGTGTGATTTTTCAGAGCATTTTGCACAGTTAAGGAAATTATCGCAATCGTATGAACCAAACGTTTCTATATGAAGGAATTCATTAAAAATCTTATTCAACTAAGGAGTTATTAAGGTATAAAGTTCTGTCTTATTGATGTAGAAATGACTGCAGTGTACTATGTGACTACAGTGTACTATGTGACTGCAGTGTACTATGTGACTGCAGTGTACTATGTGACTACAGTGTACTATGTGACTACAGTGTACTATGTGACTGAAGAATACTATGTGACTGAAGTATACTGTGTGACTGAAGTACACTATGTGACTGAAGTACACTATGTGACTGAAGTACACTATGTGACTGAAGTACACTGTGACTGAAGTACACTATGTGACTGAAGTGCACTATGTGACTGAAGTGCACTATGTGACTGAAGTGCACTATGTGACTGAAGTGCACTATGTGACTGAAGTGCACTATGTGACTGAAGTGCACTATGTGACTGAAGTACACTATGTGACTGAAGTACACTATGTGACTGAAGTACACTATGTGACTGAAGTACACTATGTGACTGAAGTACACTATGTGACTGAAGTACACTATGTGACTGAAGTACACTATGTGACTGAAGCACACTATGTGACTGAAGTATACTATGTGACTAAAGTATACTATGGAGGCTAGGTTGGTGCCTTCATCCTCACATTTTTAACAATTGTTAATGCATTTTGAAAAAAATTAATTTCACTTTTTTACTTTTATTTTTCCTGAAACTTTCTGTGTTTCTATATACAAACGATACCAAACTTCCTTAACGAAAATAAGGATTTTGAATGCTTTCTTCCCCCATTTTGTTACTTTTTTAGTCCTCTTTTATATGAGATGGACTTGCCTGACCCATGAACGATTCCTTTAATAGACATGACTTAAAAACTTAATGAATACATCTCAATAAATGAGTGCAGTTTACTTCACCGAAATTAAATACTTACATCTGGACATTGTTTCTAAATAAAAGAAATAAAAATCTACCACATATGATCGGGAGATTATATTTCCACCACAGTATTATTAGGTTTGTTGGAAGTAATTTGGCTGACTGTCTAGCGGACATACAATTACAACCAATATTTTTCTGCGAGAAATACATCTTCACTTTTCAGCATTATTACCAACATTTGGAATCAGTTTGACCAACAAGTCAATCTATGAATTTTGCCTGACATTCTCCTGCAAGATATTATTCCAGAAAAGTTTGTAGTTTTGACATTTTTCTTTGATACTGGGGGCAGGGTTTTTTAACTGCAATTAAGCACATCTCACAGTAACTACAATACTTTCAGTGCCGTGAATCTCCTTCACAAAGTAGAGGGGAGGGGGGGGGGGGGAAGGGCGATATTTTTACTCTACAAACTAAGGGGCAATACTTTTACTCTACAAACTGGGGGAGAAAGGGCAATACTTTTACTCTACAAATTGGGGGGAGAAGGGGCAATACTTTTACTCAACAACTAGGGGAGAAGGGGCGATATTTTTAGTCTAAAAACTGGGGGACAATGGTTTAAAAAACTGATATATTTTCTTAAATCTGCCAGTAAATGGGGGACAAGTCTCTCCCCCCATCCCCCTTCCCTAGGAATTATGGTCCTGACTACCTTCCCTGTTCATATCATTGTTGATATGCGCAATCATATTAAGAGAGAAGTCAATAAACAGAAGAAAAAACCCTTCAATAAAAAGGGGAAGGTCAAAGCTAGAAAGGTTTTGAATTCAAGAAATACCCAAACAAAGCCTACTTACAATAAATTACCTTCTTCAATTGAGATTAATATTATAGGAATGGCCTCCTGCATATAGCAAGCTGTCTAGAGCGAGCTGCATGGTCTAGAGTACACTAGTAAATAGTCTCCTGTAGTGTTTTGAAGAAACATAAAGAAGAGTAATGAATATAATTTGTAAAATAACTTAGCATGTCTGGATGGAAGATTTCGAGCTCAATATGTATTTTCCCCAACAACTCAGTAACTGCATTGATAATCAACACTTTTACAAATGAATCCACCCACAGGTAAGATCGCAGATATTACACATAGAAGCGTTCGAAAAGGGAGGGCATATTTTTTGTTGAGTCTCAAGAATATTTACTCACACACTTTTTATCCACTTAATGTTAATGAAAACCTTTGATACAATTATTTTAATTAATCTTATTTATTTCTTATGAGTATTTCAGTAATTTTTGATTGACATGATCATCTGAAATTAGACCCATGTTATTTCAAAATTCCCTTTACGTGGCAATTGAGAGTTCTCTTACACTGTTTGAATGTGTTTATATTTACATTTACTCAGGACCTCAAAATGTGTCTATTTCTGTATAAACTTGTAAAACAAGCAAATAGTCAACGTGAAGTAACTACTAAAGTCAATCAAACTATCCCACATGACTCTTATTTTCTTAAACAAATATGTTTTCCTATTACATATCAATTTCAAAATCAATAGCATAGTACACCCATGTCAGTAAAGCAATGATAAAGTGCCTTAAAGCCCCTCCCAGGATCACAACTTGGGTAATTTAATCCCAAGGCCTAAATTACATTTTCAGTCACAAGAAAAAAAAATTATCCTAAAAATCAAGAAAGGAATCCCCAGATCTTTTTAGAATAAAATACTGACAAAAAACAGATAGTTTAACAGGACATTGACACAGCATGTGATCAAAATTTGACAATGAATAGTGTAATTTAGAACAAGAAGAATGCACACGCTCAATCAGAAATTACCAACGAATGTAGAAAATATAAACTTGATGGCAGTAATTGTGGACGTGCCTGGTTTAAGTGAAACACAAAAAAATGTTTCAATTGCTTATTGCAAAAACAATACATTTTGAGTCTATAAATTTCATCAAAAGCTTGATTCTTAAGATGTATAACTGATCAAATTTTAAATATATCTTGATATATGTGAAATTTGTTATGACATATGATAAAGACAGCCCACATTTCTTTACCAAAAGCTTGTTTCTTTCTCCATATACAGTATGTCTAATCAAATTTTAAAGATATCTTGATATATGTGAAATTTGTGATGTTATATGATGGCAGCCCACGATCTTATCATATACACTTTAGAATTTGTTCTTCATAATCGGTTGTGGATAACTTTAGTTTACGAGAGCTTTTCCCAGCTTAAAGTTGATTGGATTGGGTAGCTTGTGTATGACTAAGTTTAAAGTTTCAAAAAATGTGTCACGGTAGCTGCATTCCTTCAAACTAATATGGCAGTAGATGAATTAACGATGAATTAACACAATCGAATAACATCTGATCAACAGATGAACTTTTACAAATTTGACAGCACTCATCAAAATTCCAAAAGTTAATTCTTAAATAATTTTGAGGAAATTCCTTATATGTTTTTAGTTATCATATCAAAATGAGTTTCAAACAAAGTAGATAATATTTTAGACTGATTATATAGAATTGAATACTATACAATTTGTTCCTTAAATAACACAGAAATGCTTGACTATTACATTTATCATTTAAAACTTATTACAGCTTCATCCAAATAAAAATACAAGTATGTCTAGAATCTTACACACTGCCATTTCTAGTTCAGCAAAATAGTTTCATTTATACATGATTCGTATTCTAGAAATCTGAAAATGAGAACTGGTACTTCAACTAGTATGTTTGTTTGTTTGTTTGATGAGGGCTTAAGAGCACCACGACAACGAAGGTCAAATTGTGCCTGAGAGGTCAGATCATTCTAGAGGTAGGAAGGGAAAAAAACAGGTGGAGAATGAGAGAAACTCAAGAACAAAAGGTCAGAAAGCTGTGATTGAGAGGCGAGGTACATGGTTGAAACAAAACCAAGTAGAGAGGGGGTGGAAGAGGAGAATTAAATATGGTTGTAGAGGGAGGCATGATGAAGGAAGGAGATAATTTTTTCTGGAGGATTTTTCTGGATGAACTCAGCAATTGAGTTGTGGGAAGCAAGGGAAGCTCTGGGAAGGTTGCACAGGGGGCAAGCAAGGAGAACGGGATGGATTGTGAGGGTGCAATGGCAATTGTTGCAGAGGGGTTGGGGGGAGCCAATAAGGAGGTGGGAGTAAGTGAGGTGGGTGTGACCAATTCTAAGACGAGTAATATGAACGTTGTCGATACGAGAGGTTTTTGATGGTGGATTTGATCGGAATTGTGGGCTGGATGACATGGAGTTTGTTATCAATTTGGGAGTTCCATGAGGTTTGCCAGCGGTCACGAACAAGGGAAGCGATAAGCGGTTCGATGTCAGAGAGGGTTTTGGGAAAAGGGGTAGGGAGGAGGTTGAGGGCAAGCTTAGCGGCTGCATCAGCCCTGTCATTACCTGGGATGACAACATGGCTGGGCATCCAGAAGAAAAGAATACTTTTCCTGCAGAGGGTGGGAGAAGGGAGTTTTTGGAGAAGGAGGTGGCATGTGAGGTTATCCCATTTAGGATTGAGTAAAGAAGTAAGAACAGCCTTTGAGTCGGAGAAAATGGCAAAGTGGCTGAGCGGAGAGTACTCAATAAAGTTGAGGGCGAGGAGAATGGCCTTAGCCTCGGCTGAAAAGATGGATGAGTAGTCGGGAAGTCTGCTACTGAGGGTGATGTCTTGGATGACGGCAGCAGCAGCTGCCTTGTTGCCTTCCTTGGAGCCATCAGTATAAATGGAGGTGTAATTTGAGAGTTGGTCTTTGATTTGGTTGTGGAGATTGATAAAGAGATTAGGGTGGGTTTAAGTTTTGTGATGAGTGGAGAGGCCCAGGTGGACAGAAGGGAGGGGGTGGCCCAAGGAGGAAAAGTGGGCCAGGAGAAGGTGCCGAGAGTGGTGGGGTTGATGCCGAGATGGAAGAGATCTCCATATTTCCTAGTGATACATGTATAGAACTTTGTTTAATTTCTCTGGATAGGCTTATCATATCCATTTTTGTCAAATTTGATGAATAGAAAACAATAATAACCTGCATCATTTCAGCTAGATGATATTTTCATCCATTCTTTGCACTAGCCAGATAACAGGAATGCTATAAAGTAATTACAGATATTTCAGCACTACAATCACTTATCAATGTAACCATGTGCAGCTCACCATAGGGCAAGGGGTGCATTTACACCCTTCCCTCCCCCAGCCCTTTTTTAAGATTACCATCCCCTCCCCCCCCCCTACCCCCTTCCCCCTTCCTCCACCTCCCTGGCACCGAAAGCTGGATATGCCACTGGGAAAAACATGATTGGTGGATCATGGACATTTTTATTTTACACATAATTAAAACACAAAACAATGATGAGCAAATCTTTGGCAGTTTGAGGGGATGGCACCCAGAGGCATTTTGGCAGTTTGAGGGGATGGCACCCAGAGGCATAGGAATGGTGGAGAAGGGGGCAAAACAGCCCCTGGAAGGATGTTTTTTTCCTGTTAACACACAATTGTCAAAATGAAGTAAAATTATGAGAAATTTCTCAAAAATGAAAGAATTTTTCCAAAAATTGAAGAAAATATCCCAAAATCTAATCAAATTTCCTCCCAATTTAAGAAAAATATTTCAAAAATCAAACAAAATTGCATGAAAATTTTCCAGAAAATGCAGGAAATTTAAAACTATTTCCCAGAAATAAAACACAATTGTGCTGGAAAAATTTCCAGACTGACTCATAAAAAATTCACTAGGGGCAAATTCATCACCAAATTATTTAAGCAATATTAACCTTATAAATTAATTATTAGTTTATTTCCAGAATATTCCCTCTGACCCCCACTGAATTCGCCACTGGTTGTTCCCCTAATCATGTTAATGGTTGTTCCCCCTGTTGTAATACCGTGTTCATCCTGAAGCGTTTCGTAGTCAGTTGATTGCCACCTGAAAGAATAATACATGCTTGTTAACATACGCCATTTTGTGCCTTATTATATCCTTTTCTACCAATAACCACCACATATCACATCACCCCCAATCATGTTTTGCCCTCCAAATAGATTTCTTACGCCTATGAATGTAGCAGCACATCTTTCATATGTTTCTTCTCTGGTATGAAAATGTTTTCTCACCAGTTTTGAAGGTTTCGGTATGAAGCTATTTACTGAGCATATCAAATGACTGCTTCCTGATGTTTTATGTGAAAAAACTCTCAAAACCACTTCAATTTGTTCAAGTGCTCTCTACATGAGGGTTCATATGGGTAGAACACTATCAATTGAATTTCACTGCCAAGTTTACAACCTATCAATAAGATGTTATGATAGCAATCACAGGGGAGTTTGGGGGTTAAGGGAGGATTTTCCTCCACTTTTTCCATATCTATTTTTTTTTGTATTGTGATATTTTGCATTTTAGAGTGATATTTCCATACTTTCGGTGGGAAAATCCTGCTTATGAAAGCAATTACATAGGCTAGCATTCAGGAATGGAGGTTGCCACTTTGCTTAGGAAGAAGGGTTTGGTTCTAGTAGCATGTCTAAAGAGGATTAGCCCCCTCTCTTCCCACACACACACACACAAAATGCCACGGCTCACTAAAATTTTGTCAAAGCCAAAAACATAATTTTAATGCATACATATTAGAGTACCATAATTGTTTCCCTGCTTAGAACCTACAAAGGTTGTAATTGAGCCCTAAATGTACCAAATAACATGACGAATGATATGCAGTCTTTCATATGCAGCAAAAGTAGATGAACACACAATTAAAATTCTTACAAGAAACCTTTTCTTAACTAACCATCACTGAAAAAAAACATTTGAAAACAATTAGTTTGTGGAATTCCTCAAAATTGACAAACTTTTATCTTCTTCGAAATCGACGACTATCTACGCTAATCATATTCGTTCGCACAGCTTGGCTATCATATTAGATGTTACACAGACGTTTTCGTTATGTGTTATCGTTCTCGGACAATGTGGTTTGACCCTCCGTACAGTGATGATTTGATAGCATAACATGAACGTTGCTGTTGTGCAGTATGCCTACAGCTAGATTTACCATCATTTAGCCATAATTTCTCTCACTTTAACCCATTTCTGTATGCGCAAGCTGACGTTGTATGATTGCTGCATGTCATAAATATTGTGAGAATATATGCAGGGAGCTAGACTAATAACTACCGACTGGCAGCCCGGTATTCCATTAGTTATTGAGCACATCCTACGGCCCGAGCTCCACCTTTATCTTCGGGTGTTTTTACGTTCGCCCACTATGTTGTTAACTTTGTGTACAGTGCACTAGCCCTGGAAGACAATTAGGTACGTTTTGGTCAAAAATTTACCCATATGTAAAAGAAGATGTTACTACAAAATTTGATGACTTCAATTAAAGACATAAGCCTAGAAAGTTTTAGAAACATAACATAGGGCCTATATTTGTTTCAGCAGAATTCAAGGTGTAAAAATACTATTAAAAGAAGTTACCGAAACAGCGCACAAAATTTGTTGCGGCAGCTAACGTTAAATCAAAGGTAAGTTGTATGGGTCGTAGTTGACTGTGTGAGGCCAGTAAGAGAAACATGAGGTTTGAAACACAGTACACCAAAGTTGACTAGTGTTCCGGCTGTAGCGACATAATTATTCTGCCGTGTACACAAATGATTAAAACAATATTTTCAACACATCCCGTACATACATTGCGCAATACGTACGTACAGTGATATAATAGCATGCATGAACATTGGTGCTGCGCAGTATGCCTATAGCCTGACAGTCCCAATGTTTCGACAAAATTGTTCTGCCAAGTACACTAAGAAATAAAAAGTTATATCTTCAACACATCTTCAGGAACAGAATACAAAATTTATGCTGATGAGAAACAAAATTATTGAAATTGAGCATTGATTCACCAACATATAGCATGCCAACATTGATTTACATGTTTCTAGTTCTTATAGAATGGTTCATGGTGACTGCCAGTGAAGTGACTGTTTCACATCTAGTACTAAAGGTCACTGCGCAGGTCAATTTTTTTTCTCCCAGCTTATACAAAATCGTTCTAGTGAATCAGTTTGAAGTTTGGTATTTGAGATTTACATAAACTGAATCTGAATATTCATTGTAACCTACATTTCCGAAGAGAGTAAATAAATTTCTACAGGTTCAACAATCTCAAGTTAATGTTACATGTATGGTGCAGAAGATGAGTATTGTGGGTAATATGGCATTATGGCCGCTCAAGAATAATATGTCCTCAATTTCTAATGCAATTTTTGTCTTCGCAATTAAGGAATCCCCCGAATGACAATGATGACTTGAACAAACAATTTGCAGATATAATACAAACTCCTTTATCTAGATGCAAAAGTCAGTGCCCCTCCCCCGTGTATGAAATTAAATCAAAAATATATAACAAGGGAATATAAAGACTTGATCTGCCCACGTGCCCTTACTTGAAGTGTTTGTGCTCCTTTTAAGAAGTATCAAGGCTAGATATATACATATGTAAGAAATGGTTTCCTTCAAATATTTCAAAGAAACAAATTTTGTTCAATAAAAATGTTTAATAAATTTCTTACATAACTTGAGTTTTCTTTTTTTTAATTTCAATCATGATTTGCAAACCCTTTGAAGGGATATTCCTATGAATCTTCATATACATGATAGAGGAGCTACACATGATAGAGAAACTACACATGATAGAAGAGCTACACAAGATAGAGGAGCTACACAAGATAGAGGAGCTACACATGATAGGGGAGCTACACAAGATAGGGGAGCTACACATGATAGAGGAGCTACACATGATATAGGAGCTACACATGATAGAGGAGCTACACATGATAGAGGAGCTACACATGATAGAGGAGCTACACATGATAGAGGAGCTACACAAGATAGAGGAGCTACACAAGATAGAGGAGCTACACATGATAGGGGAGCTACACAAGATAGGGGAGCTACACATGATAGAGGAGCTACACATGATATAGGAGCTACACATGATAGAGGAGCTACACATGATAGAGAAGCTACATATGATAGAGGAGCTACACATGATAGAGAAGCTACACATGATAGAGAAGCTACACATGATAGGGGAGCTACACATGATAGAGGAGCTACACATGATAGAGAAGCTACACATGATAGAGGAGCTACACATGATAGAGGAGCTACACATGATAGAGGAGCTACACAAGATAGAGCTACACATGCAGTTCGGGTGAACCCCTGAAAAGAGTCTTTCATGCTAATCCCTGCTTCCACGGTTTGACCATCGCGCAGTTCAGCAACCAGTCGACAGTTCAAACATACGAATCGCACACACATCTCAGCTGCTTACTAACTTCAATTTGGTCTATTTCAGGTATGCATTATGCGATCACCTACTGACTGACAGATCGTAAAGGAATAAACAGTGCAATTTGAGATTAACTAAACTAACTGCTTAAGTTTTATTCATGATTTGATTAGGCCCTAACGCCTGAACGCTACTCGCCAGTACAGACAATGGGTGAAAAGAATAAAACGAATGACAATATATATTACACACAAGCCTGCAATGCAAACAGTCCAACGTACACTCTACGCACATGATGGCTGTAACTTAGCATTAGTTACGGTCAATAGGCCTACGTTAGAATACGTTCACTGTTCAGACAGAACATCACATACGAAAGTCACAAAGGAACTGATAATTCACTGCATTAAAATGATTTAATTGAACGCTGCGTTCTCCAAGAGGCTACGTAAATAACAACACAACTTACGCCGAAGAACAAATTTAATGTAAGAATGCATATAAAATAACCCTTTTAATTTGTAATTTATTGAACACTGACAATCGCAGTCAAAAGAAAAGTCAATGCTTAGTCAACACAACGCAGATGTTAGCACAGTACAGATTATTCGCAACAAACCTAAGCATTTCAAACATGGGTCGTGCCATATATTGGCTCTTTTTCAAATTCGGACTGGTGAACATATCAAAAGGTACTGGATAAAAGTTAGCTAACATGTTTCCCCATAATTCCATGTACCTCTCACACTTCAGCAAACGCCGTCGTAGTTCACAAAATGAATTTACTTGGTCACTCTGTACAAAGTGTATGGGCGAAGGAAATTGCATGATGGGTAATGGCTGCCTCCATGGCCTAAAAAAACCCTCCTTCGAAGGGTTTTACCGAGGGCTAAAAGGAGGGGTTCACCCGAACTGACATGATAGAGGAGCTACACATGATAGAGGAGCTACACATGATAGAGGAGCTACACATGATAGAGGAGCTACACATGATAGAGGAGCTACACAAGATAGAGCTACACATGATAGAGGAGCTACACATGATAGAGGAGCTACACATGATAGAGGAGCTACATATGATAGAGGAGCCACACATGATAGAGGAGCTACACAAGATAGAGCTACACATGATAGAGGAGCCACACATGATAGAGGAGCTACACATGATAGAGGAGCTACATATGATAGAGAAGCTACACATGATAGAGGAGCTACACATGATATAGGAGCTACACATGATATAGGAGCTACACATGATAGAGGAGCTACACATCATAGAGGAGCTACACATGATAGAGGAGCTACACATGATAGAGGAGCTACACATGATGGAGGAGCTACACATGATAGAAGAGCTACACATGATATAGGAGCTACACATGATATAGGAGCTACACATCATAGAGGAGCTACACATCATAGAGGAGCTACACATGATAGAGGAGCTACACATGATAGAGGAGCTACACATGATAGAGGAGCTACACATGATAGAGGAGCTACACATGATAGAGGAGCTACACATGATAGAGGAGCTACACATGATAGAGGAGCTACATATGATAGAGGAGCCACACATGATAGAGGAGCTACACATGATAGGGGAGCTACACATGATAGGGGAGCTACACAAGATAGGGGAGCTACACATGATAGAGGAGCCACACATGATAGGGGAGCTACACATGATAGAGGAGCTACACAAGATAGAGGAGCTACACATGATAGAGGAGCCACACATGATAGAGGAGCTACACAAGATAGAGGAGCTACACAAGATAGAGGAGCCACACATGATAGAGGAGCCACACATGATAGAGGAGCTACACATGATAGAGGAGCTACAGTACACATGATAGAGGAGCTACACATGATAGAGGAGCTACACATGATAGAGGAGCCACACATGATAGAGGAGCTACAGTACACATGATAGAGGAGCTACACATGATAGAGAAGCTACACATGATAGAGGAGCTACAGTACACATGATAGAGGAGCTACATATGATAGAGGAGCCACACATGATAGAGGAGCTACACAAGATAGAGGAGCTACACATGATAGAGGAGCTACACATGATGGAGGAGCTACACATCATAGAGGAGCTACACATGATAGAGGAGCTACACAAGATAGAGGAGCTACACATGATAGAGGAGCTACACATGATAGGAGCTACACATGATGGAGGAGCTACACATGATAGAAGAGCTACACATGATATAGGAGCTACACATGATATAGGAGCTACACATCATAGAGGAGCTACACATCATAGAGGAGCTACACATGATAGAGGAGCTACACATGATAGAGGAGCTACACATGATAGAGGAGCTACACATGATACAGGAGCTACACATGATACAGGAGCTACACATGATATAGGAGCTACACATGATACAGGAGCTACACATGATAGAGGAGCTACACATGATAGAGAAGCTACACATGATAGAGGAGCCACACATGATAGAGGAGCTACACAAGATAGAGGAGCTACACATGATAGAGGAGCTACATATGATAGAGGAGCCACACATGATAGAGGAGCTACACAAGATAGAGGAGCTACACATGATAGAGGAGCTACACATGATGGAGGAGCTACACATGATATAGGAGCTACACATGATAGAGGAGCTACACATGATAGAGGAGCTACACATGATAGAGGAGCCACACATGATAGAGGAGCTACACATGATAGAGGAGCTACACATGATATAGGAGCTACATATGATAGAGGAGCTACACATGATAGAGGAGCCACACATGATAGGGGAGCTACACATGATATAGGAGCTACACATGATAGAGGAGCTACACATGATAGAGGAGCTACACATGATAGGGGAGCTACACATGATAGAGGAGCTACATATGATAGAGGAGCCACACATGATAGAGGAGCTACACAAGATAGAGGAGCTACACATGATAGAGGAGCTACACATGATATAGGAGCTACACATGATAGAGGAGCTACACATGATAGAGGAGCTACATATGATAGAGGAGCCACACATGATAGAGGAGCTACACAAGATAGAGGAGCTACACATGATAGAGGAGCTACACATGATATAGGAGCTACACATGAGAGGAGCTACACATGATAGAGAAGCTACACATGATAGAGGAGCTACACATGATAGAGGAGCTACAGTACACATGATAGAGGAGCTACACATGATAGAGAAGCTACACATGATAGAGGAGCTACAGTACACATGATAGAGGAGCTACACATGATACAGGAGCCACACAAGATAGAGGAGCTAATAAAGAAACTAGTTGGTGAAAACATGTTGACATCTTATACCATTTAGGAGTTATTACATTTCAAAGATTTCACCAGTGTGTGGTACATGAACAGTGACTTCATAGTGCACCAGTGTGTGGTGCATGAACAGTGATTTCATAGTGCACCAGTGTGTGGTACATGAACAGTGACTTCATAGTGCACCAGTGTGTGGTGCATGAACAGTGATTTCATAGTGCACCAGTGTGTGGTACATGAACAGTAACTTCATAGTGCACCAGTGTGTGGTGCATGAACAGTGACTTCATAGTGCACCAGTGTGTGGTGCATGAACAGTGACTTCATAGTGCCCCAGTGTGTGGTACATGAACAATGACTTCATAGTGCACCAGTGTGAGGTGCATGAACAGTGACTTCATAGTGCACCAGTGTGTGGTGCATGAATGGTGACTTTATAGTGCGCCAGTGTGTGGTGCATGAACGGTGACTTTATAGTGCATTGTGATGTCGGAAAGGCAAATCCAAGAGAAAGTGTATGTATCTGTTTGAAATTAATTGTGTCTTTGCTAAATCATTGGAAGCACTTTTTTTTCATTATTGAGATGAGGTATAACATGCAAGAACATACTCTACCCATTTCATGAGCCTTACACTCTTAAGTAAAAGAAATACCCTTTTCTGCCTTTATAACATCACACTGTGCTGCGAGGTCACTTTGGTGTAATCTTTGAAAAACAATAACTTATAAGTGAGATAATTATATATCAACATGCTTTTTCACCAATTTGTTTCTTTAACCCTTACTCTACCAGCACTTTTTTTTAAATGTGCTTGGGAGGCGGGGTCAAACATGGGGCACACAACACAGCGATATATCACCGTGTGGTAGAGTAAGGGTTAAGCACAGTCTGATTATTGAAGTCCTGTCTTCCAAGCAAACAGAGCCTCAAGTTCGTTCCGCTTCAGTGACCCAGTGAGCTGCCCACTGAGACCATGCTGCATATATTTTTAAGTTGACACACTTGTCACGGGTTGATTAACCCTTACTCTACCAGCGTTTTTTTGAAAACGCGTTTGGGAGGAGGGGTCAAATATGGGGTACCCAAAACAGTGATAATATCACCGCGTGGTAGAGTAAGGGTTAATAGTCCTATCATATCATATCCTATCATACCTTTGTCAAAAAGGAATCTTTTTTTATGCTTCCGGACATTTATATCACAGTAGTACGAGTTAACAATTCCATTTGCTAAGATTGTGTTGAAAAAGCTCTTCCCTCTTACAATATGAATGACAATGCATTACTAGAAACCCTACAAGGAAATGAAAACTGATCACAACGTATCCACCATCTAGCTGATCACTCAGAATTTTCTCATTCAAACGGAACTACCCCCGGAACTACCAAGATAATTCACAATTGTAAGTTCTATGACATCAACGCCTTCAATGACTTATCCTCAATTGATGTTTTAAGTATTTTCCATCTCAATGCTCAGAACCTCCATAAAAATTTTGATTGCACTGCTGAATCTTTCAATGCTAAAAGACAATTTTTCAGTTATTGGTTTCTCAGCCCCTCAGCTAAATGACAATATATCACCCCTCATCCATTTAGATTACTATAATCTCATTGAAAGCCATAGAGACAATAAGAGAGGTGGTGGTGTTTGTACTGTATGTATGTAAATAATAACCTTAAGTTTATTGAACGCTCGGATATCTCCATATTTAATCCTGTTATTGAAACTATTTTCATAAAATTATCTATTCCATTTTCTAACACAAAATTCATCATTAGTGTTTTCTATAGACCGCCTTACAACGATATTCGTATTTTCAATGATCATCTTCAAGATATATAAATTGGAGATCAATGGTCACTACTATCTTATGGGTGACTATAAACAATATTGATATTCTTAAAAGCAATTCTATAGGCTTTTTAATGTCACCTATTTAAACAGCTTTTATCCATTAATTACTAAACCCACTCGCATAACCAATAATTCTATGACACAGATAATATCATTACCAATGTATATAATGATAATTTACTATCGGGTCTTTTGATAACTGATCTAAGTGATCATCTTCCTATGTTTCTTAAGATACCAGTCTCTAAAGTTTTGAAACCTTCAAACTAGTCATATGCTAGAAACTATTGTATTACCAACATAGACCGCTTCATGTACGATATTAGTAACACAGACTGGACTCAGGTTTATGATCAAACATGTGCAGATTCTGCATACAACGTCTTTTTGATAGATTTACCCTAATCTATAATAAATGCTTTCCATATTTCAAAAGTAATAATAAACGAAATCGTAAACACCACCCTTGGATTACAAAGGGTATCTTAATTTCAATTAAAAAAATTCCAAAATCATTTAAACCACCATACAGCCACAAATAAGTTAACATATACCAGATATCGCAACAGATTGACTAATGTTCTTAGAATATCGAAAAAAGTTTATTTCACTTAAAAACTATCTAATAATAATAATGACCCCAAATAAACATGGTCAACAATACATACTCTCATAGAAAAAAGGTTTTCTCTTATCCATCACCATTCAAGTCGACCAACGGAAATGTAAGCGACCCTGAAGATATATCAAATGAATTCGCTAACTTTTTCGCCAATATCGGAATATAACTTGCTAATTAAATTCCCTCGAATTCTAATCCAACAGATTTTCTGTCACCTAACGATCTCAACCCATCTTCTATTTTTCTACTTTCAGTGCTAATCAACATATTGTAAATGCACCTCATCGTGCGAACACCAGCAATTTATTTTCTTAACTAAACCTTCTTAGGTTATCTGATTTAATCCACTTGAATCATGCTAGTTTTGCTTTTAAAGTAACACAAGGGCTTGTACCATCTTCATTTAATAGCTTCTTTGAACACAATTACCAGGTGCACAACTATAGAACTAAAGAAAACACAAGCATTTATTATCCCTAGAAAACTACCATCGCCGTGTTAAATGTCCGTAACCGTTCAATAATTGTATGGAAATTCCTGTCAGAAGATCTTAAATGCACAACATCTGTCACACTCTTTAAGAAAAAGCTAACTAAGATCCTTTTAAACAAATATGAATGCACGGTTTGGAATGGGGTGGGATGGCTAGGGTGGGATGGGGTAGCTGGGGTGGGATGGGGTGGTTAGGATGGGGTCAGGGTTTGAGCTCTTTTTTTCCCTTCTTTTTTTCTCCATACTTTCTTTTCTTTCTATTGTTGCATAGAGACATGCATGTATATAGTTATGGTAAATATAGTATTAAGAGGAGTGCTCTACTTGTTAAGCCGTTAAAGGTTTTTTAGAGCACTTTCTTTCACAATGTTATTATATGTATTTTCCTATTGTTATAATGTTATTATAAATTTTGTGATGAAACATATAAATCAAATAAAATGAAATATATATGAATGACAATTCGTAAAATAAAAAGAATAGAAAAATATTGTCCTGTACTGTGACCAACCAAATTACTCATCACCTTCACCCACTATCACTTCCTGTTAATCTTCTCCAAGTATAAACGTGATACAAATTAAATTGATGCTCAGCAGGCTGACATCTTAAACTATCTACAAAGTCAAAGCAAATCCCTGACTCCCAACCTCAGACTTATTTCCGGTTCAAAGAATTTCACTAATTATACTTTTACATGCAAAATATTCTTTTTAAAGAAAAATAATAAATTTCATTGTGAAAACCGGCAACCTGTTTTTGTAATTAACTTCTAGTGTAAATGACAGTAATGTATGTGCTTTTTTAAGAAGTACCGTCTCTGTTATTATAATCATCTTTCAAAAATTGTTATTCAGTAAATAAGATGCGGAAGATGAGAATCGGAAGCTTTGAGGGTTCCAAAAGTGTGTGGTCAGAGTTCCTGGAAAAATGGAATATCATTTTGACATGACAATGATGATGACCTCATAAAACGAATGGTAATGAGAATTCGATATTGCAGACTTGAAATCTATACTATGAAATCAACTTGTCTTTGAACAAGGCAGCTCCCCCAAAACAATTGTTTCATGAAGAAGGCAGGCATATATAGATGTATGTAAAAAGCGTAAACTTAGCTTCATCACTAATATTCCTTAAATTAGGTTATTATAGAATGAAGGCAAAATAGTATAACACCAGCTTTTGGTTTCCACCTAAAGCAGGCCTATAACTAGGGGAAACAGAGTGCCATGCCCTCCCCCTCCCCTTCTTTTTGCAAAGACATGTGCTCCCCCCCACCCTTGAGTAAAACCAAACGAAATTCATAACACACGGGTATATGGAGAATCGTCTCTAGTGCTCATTCTTCATGTGCGCGTGTCCCCCTGTCCTGGCTATGAGATTGATTGAAAGCTATTAAAAATGATCAACAATGTAAGTAATTAATCTGTTATCACAGGGCTACATCTATTTAAAATCCACTTATAACTGTACAAATGTATCTATAAAAGCTCCAGACCTACATAGGGATTTCACTGAATGAATTCCAGTCATCATTTAATCACTCGAAATTGAATTGAAATGCTACTTTATAATGTGGTATTGATGACTCATATTCCTGAGAAGTCTTTACTTCACTCAAAATTATCTTTCTGTTTCATGGCCTAAATTGATAAGAATACCACATATCTTGGAAAAATCATTCAGTGGCATAATTGCCATCTGAGACTCCCTTGTGAATAATTTCTTAATCAACGGTGAAATTAATTTGATTAACATTCAATCACATGTAACAATAACAATTGTAAAGAAACCAGTCATTTCCATGTTATCGAAATCTAATATTTGACAAAAATTAATATGTGGAGTTTTGACGCTCTTTGTTATTTGATGTAAATGTTCTGAAAGGATTAGTTCAGTGGACAAGCAAGTTTATCTTATGTGAAAGATGACTTTAAAAGACACAAATTAAGAAAGCATTCAAAAATCTTATTCTATTAAGAATATATTTAGGTTTAAAATTTAGTATCATTTGGGTAGAAACGATTGGAAGCAGACTAGTTGTGACATCATTGTTTCAGATTCCTCAATCTTTATGCATTCTATCATATTTTGTCACGTAATTTTGTGGCCCAAAAACCATTGCATACCTCAAAGCGGTAAATCAGAATTTAGCAAAGGTAATTATAATTTACCACCTGAAAAAAGTTTAAGGAAAAATAATTCACACAGTAAAAATGTTACATGAATTTTATTTAAAATACATTTACAATTGTTAAGAATATGAAGATGACCTTCCATAGTAGACTTACTACACCAGTCATTTCTACACAAATAAGACAGAGCTTTAAACTTAAATATCTCCTTGACAGAGCTTTAAACTTAAATATCTCCTTAACAGAATTAAATTTGTCATGCTTTTTTTCACCATTTTGTTTCTTTTAAAGTCCTCTTTGATTTAAGACAAACTAGTTTGACTACTGAACTAATCCTTTAAAATCTTTAGGACGGTCAGAAACTTTTCAATTGAAGTGAATGATGCTTTTGAAAATCTTTGACAAAGATAAAGTAAAGATAAAGATAATTATACTAACAAAATTTGACCAAAAAAAACAAATGCATGTGAGCTTGCAAGTACTGTAACCTGAGACACAAAGTTGCAAAATGTGATCTTAGGGGGCACCTGACACAAAAATCTAGAAGGTAGGCTACTGAAAGTGGGACACATCATGCCACAAATTTGAAACTTTTTAGTATACGCTTAAAATCTGGGAGAAAAGTAGGGGCATTTAGTCTGCCCGTTACCCTGGTCTGCAATCTCTGATGTGCCAATACCATAAAAATTAGAAAAAAATGCTATGATATGCACATACAGAAAGGTCTAAGTATAATACATTGATAAATAAGTCTGATAAAGCCATGCAAGTATTAATGCAAGCATGAATGACTTCAGTAGATAGATCATAAATGATGATTTGCTTTCATGTCCACACAAAGTAC
Organism: Chiridota heheva; assembly: GCA_020152595.1. NCBI lineage: Eukaryota > Metazoa > Echinodermata > Holothuroidea > Apodida > Chiridotidae > Chiridota > Chiridota heheva. Next base: position 836,150 of record JAIGNY010003664.1, read on the forward strand.
ACATTAGAGGTCCCGGGGCCCTTGCTTCACCAATACATTTCATGTGTGTTATGAAATTGTACCATGAAAATTATTTATCATTATCTGGATGTACAGTACTAATATGGAGAAGCAGTTGGAGAGCGTGTGGGCAAACTAAATGGCCTCCAAAACAGGACGAATATTCTTTGGTCCCTTATAATTGGGTAGTATGATCTAGCTAGGCCTCAAACATAGCCGTAGCCAGAGGAGGGGGTGGGGGAAACAGGGGCAGAAATTTGCTTTTTTTTTTTTAATTTGTTCAACTGTTCCCCCCACCAAAAAAATAAAATTCCTGCTTCATAATGGCCATGTCTCCACAGTTCACATCAGGCATAGCCATGATAAACATAATGATGGAAGTATCCAAAGCAAACAATGAAATAATAGTGAACCAAATCATACTTACAATATTGATAAACTCCTTGTAGCTGATGACTGATCCCCTGTTCTCCTCGATGGTAGACTCAAGTTTCTCCAGCTTGTGTGGCAGGAGGAGATCTTTCAACCCATCTTTGTACAAAATCACTTGGAATGCTTCCAGCGAGATCACCCCTTTGCCATCTAGATCATACTGTTGAAAAGGGAAGAAAGTCAATTTTAAGAAACTAAAAACACGCGCACTCACATAGAGGCAACGGGTGCATATGCCCCCCCCCCCCTCCCATTTCTTAGTCATTTGTTTTCCCTTGAATTATATGTATAATTAAAAAGATGTTCATCCTTTTATGCATTATCAAAGCTTTTCTTTGGGAGTAAAATGTTTTCACAGAAGACAATATTTTAAGGCAAAAATCACTGAATCTTTAAGGTAATATTCCCGTAAAATTTCATGTACAAATATATGATAGAGGCCTATTAACCCTTACTCTACCAGCACTTTTTTGAAAATGCGCCTGGAAGGAGGGGCCAAAGACGAGGCACCTAAAACAGCGATAATATCACCACGTGATAGAGTAAAACACAGGCTAATTATTGAAGGGTCCTCTGTCTTCCAAGCAGCAAAGTCAGGCTTGTTCCATTTCAGTGACTCAGTGGGCTGCCCATCGGGACCATGCTGCATATATTTCTAGTTGGCACGCTTGTCGCGGGTTGATTAACACTTACTCTACCAGTACTTCTTTGAAAATGTGCCTGGTAGGCGGGGCCAAAGACGGGGCACACAAAACGGCAATAATATCGCCGTATGGCAGAGTAAGGGTTAAGCACAGGCTAATTATTCATAGTCCTCTGTCTTCCGAGCAGCAAAGTTGGGCTCGTTCCACTTCAGTGACCCGGTGGGCCCCCTACCAGGACCATGCTGCATATATTTTCAAGTTGGCACACTTGTCGCAGCTTGATTAACCTTTACTCTATCAGCACTTTTTTGAAAATGCGCCTTGGAGGCGGGGCCAAAGACAGGGCACCCAAAACAGTGATAGCATCAGCGGGTGGTAGAGTAAGGGTTCAAGGAACAATTTGGTGCAAAAATTATGTTGATAACTTATTTCATGAAGGAGTTAGTGCATGTGTGATGCCATAATAGCAATTTCAAGACAATTTTGTTGTATTTCTTTGAAAATGGATTGCCTCTCCCTAAATTACTGGAAACATTTTTTTTCAATTATTAATTTGCCCATCTTAAGTAAACGGAAAGCTTTTTGCTTGTTTTATAGAAATACATAAAAAGTGTCTTGGCTCTGCCTTTATGACATCACATTTTACACTGTGAGATAACTTTTCAACACTCGCACAATGTTTAAAATGTAATAACTCAAAAACGGAAAAAGATATCAACATGATTTGTACACCAAATTGTTTCTTTAATAGTCGCTCTATCATATATATATACATATATATATATACATATATATATGTATATATATATATATATATATACATATATATATATATATGTATATATATATATATATACATATATATATATATATATATGTATATGTATATATATGTATATGTATATATATATATACATATATATAAAAATGAAAATTCATGGAAATGTTCTTTTAAACCCAAACAAAACTATATCCTCTCTAAATGATCAATAAAAGTCAAATTTTTGGTTCCCATGTGTGGGTGTGTGTATGTATGTGTGTTTGTGATGGCCAACTCGTAAACGCGATATCTCACGAACGGTACGCTGGATTAATGTCATATGTGGTACAAAGATAGCACATAGTATGTATGTAATCTATGTAATCTTGAAATGTTCAGACTTTAACAACCGCATCTCTGTCTTGTTTGGTTATTGGCAAAATTATGATTTTAGCTGGTGTGTACATCAGTGTTTATAATGTAAAAACCTTAGAATTGATTAATTGGCATAGTGGGTGCACAGACCTATGATTTGGCTGAAAAGAGCTTGTAAACACAGTTCCTCAAGAACATTAAACTGGATTCATGTCATATTCGGTATACAGATAGTTCATGGTCCATAGATGTGCTCTTTTGTTTCTGATAGTGATGTCATGCATATTAATGAGTGAAGGCTTAATGTAAAAATCTTGAAATAATTATATTTTAACAACCGCATGTGTTTTCTTTCATATTAGGTATAATTATGATATTAGTTGATGTATACATAATCATAATGTAAAAGCGTTGAATTTCATTAATATGCATAGTGGGCGGGGCTTAATCTGATTTTGCTGAAAAGAGCTTGTAAACCCAATATCTGAAGAACGATAAACTGGATTCATGTCATATTTAGTACACAGATACATGGTCTGTACATGGTCCATGATCCATAGTACATGGTCCATGGTCGTAAATGTGCCTTTTTGTTTCTGATGGTGATATCATGCATCAAGTATTCAGGACTTAATGTAAAAATCTCATATTTTAACAATCACATGTCTGTTTTGTTTCATATATGGTAAAATAATGATGTTATATAGTATATACATGTTCAGTGTATACAATTGTTGACTTTTATTAATGTGGATAGTGGGCAGGGCTTAACGTGATTTTGTAAACAAAACTCTTGTAAACATGATATCTCAAGAACTATGAACTGGATTTACATCTCGTGTGACACACAGAACCATATTGTTTTTGGTGGTAATGCCAAGCTCATTAAAAAGTGGGCGGGGCTTAAAGTGAAAATTTTACAAAAGTGATAAGTGAGCAACTGTATGTCCATTTTGCATCCATCATATTGGGCATGATAGTGTTGGTTGTGTACATGCTTATGTTATTATAACAAATGTCATTAATATGCATGGTGGGCGTGGCTTAATCACATGTTAAAGTGCAAAATGATAAACACACATATCTCGATCATAAACAGTATATTGAATTTATGCCATATGTGGTACACAGATGGGTTATGGTCTGTACATATGTTTTATATGATGTGGTAGTGATGTCAGGAATATTATGTAATTTTGACTGATAGATTTATTTAGTATCTTGGAAGACCCAAGAATTATTTAGCCATTTTGATATCTGTCAAAACACCCCTACTCTCAGGAATGAGTCTAACAATGTTACTGACAAGTCCTGAAATCTATACTATTTTCTAATGCTGAATGGAAGTGTCCAGAAGGAGAAGTTATGGGGCATTTATCCTCACCCACACACAAAATCATGGTGGATGGTTATGCTGCTCATATTTCCTATGAAAATATTTACTCATTACAATTTTGGGAGCACTTGTACAGAAACTCTTGCATAGTTTTGTTAATTACAATGAATAAGGTCTAATGAAAATGAATAGACAGAAAACAAGTGTTTTATATCACCCAATTATTCAGAAAAAAGGGGATGATATTTAACTTAATGACTTCCCCTTGCCACAGAGGGTAGGAACTGGGGGCATGAAACCCCCTCCTTTTTCCAAAAAGTGGTAAACGTGCCCTCTTACAAGTAAAAAGTGCCCTCTTACAAGTAAAAAGTGCCCCTTTTTGAAGCAAAAAGTGCCCTCTTACAATTAAGTGCCCTCATACAAGTAAAAAGTGCCCCTCTTACAAGTAAAAAGTGCCTCTCTTACAAGTAAAAAGTGCCCTCTTACAAGTAAAAAATACCCCTCTCACAAGTAAAAGGTGCCTCTCTTACAGTAAAAAGTGCCCTCTTACAAGTAAAAAGTGCCCTCTTACAAGTAAAAAAATCCCTCTTACAAGTAAAAAGTGCCCTCTTACAACTAAAATTTAAGTGCCCTTTTGCAAGCAAATTTAGTGCCCCTCTTGAATATAAGAAATACCCCTTTTGGAAATATTCCTTTAAAAATAATGAAAAAAATATACACATGGATTACTGATTATGATGCAAGAACTTGTGCAAATGCCTCCATTATTTGAAAATAATAGAGAATTAGGGATTATTCCTGTGTACCGGGAGGCCCCTTAAAATGTCAGAAAAATTGCACAACTTGTTTTAACCTTCATATCCATTTCATTGCTTTTCAAAACATTCTCTCAGTAGGCTAAATTTGAACACTTTGCCTTGGGAGGGGGGTCTAGAACAGATAAGCGCTGACTTCTAATTGAAATTCATGGATCTACCCCTTAGTGCCCCTCCACAAAGTTGTACCCCCCCCCACACACACACACAGTGTCATGCACTGCCAATTTATAGCCTAATTATTTTTGCCATCTGAAATCTTATATGAGTATATATAAATTCAATGTTTGCCTCTTCTTCCAATTTCAATTTTATCTGCCTTGTTTCTGCTAGCTTGTTTACACTTGGGAGCAGCCAAAATAAAAAATCTCAGCTCTCTGCTGACATGAACATCACATGCACTATTGCAAATTGGTCCAAGGTATTATGCGATGTACAGCAATTCAATACCCTGCCTATTCGTCACAGCTAGTGAACTTCATGTAAATGACCATTAGCAGGAGTGTACGAAAGATATCCTCTCATGGGGGCAATATCCCCCATAATTTCCCATTTACAAGCAAAAAAATTGCACTGGTAAATTAGGTTTCCATGAATTTTTCAGAAAATTTCTTTATTTAGGTGAAATTTTTTGAAAATTTCTTTCATATTTCAAAAAATTTCCTTTTTTTGGGAGAATTTTTTCTCATTTTTTGGGAATTGTTGCCAAATTTCACCCAAATTTCCAATAATTTTACCAATTTTTTTCAATTTTATATTCCAAATTTTACCTCCCAACCAGGCAGAAATCATGTAACCATGCAGGCAGGTGAAATCATCACACAGGGGTGGGCTTTCCACTGCTCGCACTTCCTATGCCTCTGACCATTAATCACTTTATCAACTTTCACAAACTTATACAACAAATTTGATTGAGCTGAAGTGTTTCCGCAAGCTCAAATTTCGTTCGGGACTACATCACTAAAAATAAAACAAATAAAAACATACAATGGGATAATATATTAAAAAGCAGATTTGCTTGCTCTGCTTTCCAAATCCCTTGCGAAATTCTTTGAAATGACTCAAAGGAAAAACAATGCCGTTAATTAGTACAGGTGCATTAATGCAATCATATGGATCTATAGTAACACCACATGATTTATTGCTTCTTCACTTCCAATTTCCATGAACTGTTATTATTTGATAACACAACCAGGATATAACACTCATAAATCTCTTTCGCATTTTGCTCCTTTATATATCATATATAAATACATTTCGGACCAACATCATAAAGAATTTCGTTAAAAAATCTTATGATCGTAAATGCATCACTGTGTGAAGGAAGCGTGAAAGATAAAATTCCCATGATGATGTGAGTAAGCTTGGCTCAGAAAGCTTCATGGATATTTAATCACAAAATCTATTTAGAGAGTCGCTGGAGTGAAACAGAATGGAGCATCATGGGAATTAAGTTAACTTTCCTTTTTCATCTCTGCAAAATACTCCACTGTAAGCGAAGGAATGCTTGCAAGGATTCTAGGGGAACTTAGTTTTTTTACAAATAGATCTGAAAAAATTAGCATTTGTTGCAATTTCTTATTCAAGTCTTAAAAAATAGCTTAAAATAGCTGAATAATAAAAAGAGCTAATAAACTGCCAAATTAAACATGTTTCTACTGATTTAACTAAGACAAATGAAAATGTTAATTACTGTAATTAGCTATGTCAAAGGACAAATCAAACATTGACTGTTTTAATCACACTTAATTGCCATCCAGGACTTTTCGCAAGGGGGAAGGGGAACAAGCAGGGGCACTTGGGCAGATTCTCCAGGTACCCTTGTGTTATTTTTTGGTTTAATCTTAGGAAGAGGGGATATACCATTGCAAGGGGAGGGGGGTCATGTCCCTCCCATGTGCTGGCTACAGGCCAGCATCCACCATGCAGATCCGGTTGAATATTCATTAGTGATGGAAGTGAGGGTTTTGGTTCGATCCCCACCAATCACCTACTGTACAATCCCCACAAAAACTTCTCAATGATTGATAGAATGTGGGAAAATTGTTTACAAAGTTGTTGCAAATTATTCCACTGATTTTATTATAAATTTGATATTCATGATTTTTCTGTATAATTAGACATGATTGAAAAGCAGCCATGTCATAACCTATTTTGGTGAGCAGAGGCGTAGCCAGCCTTTCAGATTGGGTGGGTCACTGAGGGAAATGTTTCAACCTTTTATCACATTTTCTGGACCTTTTTACCATTAACATTTTACTCTTTTTTTTTTTTGGAAGGGGGTTCATACGAACCTGTCGACCCACCTGGCTACACCCATGGTGAAATCTAATAATATTTTCATAATTTTCAACAGACTGTGTAGCTTTCTATCGACACACTGCGCCTTATTGTCACACTACTAATTATTGTCACACAAACAGTGCTTCAAATCATCACGCTTCTTGTTCATTAGTTGTTGTGCTCCTTAAAATTTCAAACAGTCAGACCCGATCTGATATATAAGCAGGTCGGGTCAGACTTTTCCTCTTTATGTTCTTTATTCTGAAAACCACAAGCAATTAGGATCAAATTTCCCTTATCAATGGCTCCATTGTACTAGTTCTCCATTTCGTCCTGGGTTGTTGTGGAAGTTGGTGTTGAGTATCAAATTAGCAATAGATGAAGTCCTTATTGTGTGGTTGAGTGGTTATTTTAATTAATATAAGTAGTCTCATTATTTGCTACATTAAGTTGGTGGCTATGATTTGCTGGAACAAATTTTTAAGGAGAAGGACAAGTCATGTACACAAAACGTTCTTCTAATTGTCACATGTGAGACAATAAGAATCTCTGTTTGTGTTTCAATATGAAGCAGGTGCGACAATGAGAAGCACTAGTGTGACAATAAGAAGCGATATCTTTATTGAAGTACATACTGTATGCGAGTACATTTTCAGATGCATTTTCCTGATTTTAATTCACAGCACTTATATTCATATGATTACACTCATTTTTCTTATAAACATAATTGGAACTGTAATTACATTTTTTGCACAATTATTTCTTAAACAAGGCAAAATTCCTAGCTGTTTATTGCGGTAAGTATATTCCGTCTAGCCAGCTTCTCAGGTAGGATGGGGAGGGATTAACAAGAGTATATTCCGTCTAGCAAGCTTCTCAGGTAGGATGGGGAGGGATTAACGAGAGTATATTCCTACTAGCCAGCTTTTCAGGTAGAATGGGGAGGAATTAACAAGAGTATATTCCGTCGAGCCAGCTTCTCAGGTAGGATGGGGAGGGATTAATGAGACTATATTCCATCTATCCAGCTAGGATAGGGAGGGATTAACGAGAGTATATGCAATTTAGCCAGCTTGTTAAGTAGGATGGGGAGGGATTAACGAGAGTTTATTCCGTCTAGCCAGCTTGTTAGGTAGGCGATAGGGAGGGATTAACGAGAGTATATACCATCTAGCCAGCTTGTTAGGTAGGATGGGGAGGGATTAACGAGAGTATATTCTGTATAGCCAGCTTCTCAGGTAGGATGGGGAGGGATTTACGAGAGTATATTCCTACTAGCCAGCTTCTCAGGTAGGATGGGGAGGAATTAACAAGAGTATAATCCGTTGAGCCAGCTTCTCAGGTAGGATGGGAAGGGATTAACGAGAGTATATTCCATCAAGCAGGTAGGATGGGGAGGGATTAACGAGAGTATATTCCATCTAGCCAGCTTCTCAGGTAGGATGGGGGTGGAATTAACGAGAGTATAGTATATTCTATCTAGCCAGCTGCTCAGGTAGGATGGGGAGGGATAAACGAGAGTATAGTATATTCTATCTAGCCAGCTTCTCAGGTAGGATGGTGAGGGATTAGGGATTAACTAGAGTATAGTATATACTGTCTAGCCAGCTTCTCAGGTAGGATGGGGAGGGTTTAAAGAGAGTATAGTATATTCCTTCTAGCCAGCTTCTCAGGTAGGATGGGGAGGGATTAACGAGACTATATTCCATCTAGCCAGCTCCTCAGGTAGGATGGAGAGGGATTAACGAGAGTATATTCCATCTAGCCAGCTTCTCAGATAGGATAGGGAGGTGGGGTGGAAGGGATTAACGAGAGTATAGTATATTCTATTTAGCCAGCTTCTCAGGTAGGATGGGGAGGGATTAACGAGAGTATAGTATATTATGTCTAGCCAGCTTCTCGGGTAGGATGGGGAGGAATTAACGAAAGTATAGTATATTCCAGCCAGCTTCTCAGGAAGGATGGGGAGGAATTAACGAGAGTATATTCTGTCTAGCCAGCTTCTCAGGTAGGATGGGGGAGGGATTAACGAGAGTATAGTATATACTGTCTAGCCAGCTTCTCAGAAAGGATGGGGAGGGATTAACGAGAGTATATTCCATCTAGCCAGCTTCTCGGGTAGGATAGGGAGGGATTAACGAGAGTATATTCCATCTAGCCAGCTTCTCAGGTAGGATAGGGAGGGATTAACGAGAGTATATTCCGTCTAGCCAGCTTCTTAGGTAGGGTGGGGAGGAATTAACGAGACAAAAATACTTATATTGATCCTTACCCCTCCCCGTGTTTGAACCAAGATTTCACTGACGGAGAAAAAAAAAAGAATTGCTTATCTTAACTTATTGTTTTTCTGTCCTTCTCCCAATTAAATAGGAGAAGTTGGCTATATTACACAGAAAATTGGATATTATAGATTTAGCAGTGAAACACAATCTGGGAACCTTTAAAATTTGGGATAAAAATTATAAAGAAAAACAATAAAGAATTGAAGCTGTAATCCTGTTCATACATCATCATGCATGGTGAAGTGTTGATAATTATCATAATTTTAAAACTATAAGTGGTGTTGTGACCATTAAAGAATATATCTGGTCAGATTGTAATGCGCTCATCTGCGTGAAAAATCTCTACCTGTCTATATAGCATTCAGCTTCTTATCGTCACACATGACAATAAGAAGCACTTTTGGACATGTTTTGTGTGACAATAAGAAGCGTGTGACAATGATAATAAGCACTCTTTGTGTGACAATAAGAAGCATGTGACAATAAGATGCACTGTGTTAATAGGAAGCCACACAACTGACTTTTAAACTATCTAACTTATGGCACCCCCAGATTTCAGGAGTTCATTACATTTCAAATGCTTTAGTATATACAATATCAAATTGTTTACATTCAAATTGTATTCCTCTCATAACAAATCTTAAGAAAAAAATTGTTATGAAACAAACAAAAAAATGCAAAATGAAAAACCTTGGGAGGCCTGGATGGACATGATAGTGTAATTGTTTTCTTTTTTTGTGAGAGGATGACAAAATGGCCTCCATCCATTTATCACTGAACCAACCTCACGCATATTGTTTCAACTTCATTGAAACTTTTCTTAATGAAAAAACAAACCATGAAGCTACAGTATAATAGTACATTAGCCACAACGAGGTAGTAAATTTAGCTACAATCGTAGCCAAAAGTGTTGGGACAAAATCGCTCAACAATTTTAAACAGCATTTAATTTCCCCCACCTCCCCTCTTGTAATGTGTGCTTTGCACTAAAAAAACATGGTAAAATGTGACTTTCAACATTGATCAAGGGGCTTAGGGGTTTGTCCCAACTACTTTTGGCCATGATTGTCTGAGAGCTTGTAAAAAGTATATGACAGCTAACGACGTGATAATGAATGGGAATTATAGAGGGAAAGCTTATGACATCGTTCAGAATTAGGTGTGTATTATATGAAATACAGTAGGGAGGACTATCTAATGCAATACAATTGTACGTACATCTTCAGCAAGCCCTTCATATCAAAATTGAGAGTATTATATTTAGATAAAATAAATAATGAAGGAAAAGTATCTAAGCCATTGTCATTAATTATAAATGTTAGAGTTGAAGGCATGTTGACGACAGTAAGCACAATTTTAGAAACGCCCACAAATGTTGACATGGGTGTGCCACTTTTGACTGACTCCCAAGGGAATTGATGAAATACGGGACCAATATAACATCATAATAAATGTGGATTACATCAATTCTGGAAATAATCAGCGCAATTATCTAATTACTGTAGTGGCACCGCAACTTGGTCTTTACTGCCGCAAAGTTGTGGCAAGTTTGATCTATAGGTTAATCTTTCCCTATAATTTGCTGTTAACCGTGAGAAGAGTGCTTTTTGCATAGGCACATGCTGCAAACCGTCAAAGTGTGCACTTTGCATGGCATACCCCTTCTGAATTAGTGTTTTTATATGCAAATGACATTTGAATTATCATATAATACGTTCTTTCATGATGGTACATTCATTCTAATTTCTAATTTAGAATGTGCGACAAACTTAAAGACATATGCAAATATTCCAAGAAAATGATCCAAAAATCATTCATGTAGTCGAAATTAATGCAAATTAATTTTGAAACTCGCACTTATTTTCTAAATCAAAAAGGCAACATCAATCAATCGTGGACATTCGTTGTCTGAGCTGTCTATCTGCCATTTGATATACAGAATGCTTTCACTTGGGCAGTTATCATTTACGTTAGCATAAATTGCCATAATTCCCTGTACAAAACTGCATATTTCCGCCCATTTTTCAAATTTAAATGCTGATTGACCCCTCATCACTTCCTACCCTTCATTTTACTTACTCGCACACTCCTCCCCCTCCCCACTTAGATAAATGATCTAAGAAATGCATTTTAATATAGATGAGAATAAAATGTTATTTTTCCTATATTCTTTGTATAATTCCTTTAAAAAAAATTGAATATAAGGTTCAGACTATATTCTCTATCAATCATGTTCTGCAGTCCCATTGTTGCTCCCAGCTCAATTTTACACAACCGACAACATGCTACCAGTTGATATGTAACTCTTAACTATTATTTTCCTTATCCTAATGTTATCCTTTACTCCTATAGACTTTGTACAGGTGCTCAGACAATCATGGCCAAAAGTGTTGGGAAGAACAGCTTAACAATTTTAAAAGGCATTTTCCCCCACCTCCCCATGTTGTGCGCTTTGCAAAAAAAAATGTTAAATGCGACTTTCAACATTGATCAAGGGGAGTGGGGATTTGTCCCAACTACTTTTAGCCACGATTGTAGCCGAATTCATTTCATTGGCAAGGGTGGATGGTAGGGGATCCAGACGCATTCATGACTTGTTCTTTTTCTTAAAAATTTGTTCCAGTAAATTATGACCACAAACTTACTGTAGCAAACAATGAGACCACTCATCTTACTTAGAATAACTGATCAACCAACAGAACGAATACAATGGGCCATTGATGAGGGAATTTGATTCCAATTACTTGTGGTTTTCAGAATAAAGAAAATAAAGAGGAAAAGTCTGACCCAACCTGCTTATTTTTCAGGTCAGGTCTGACTGTTTGAAATTTTAAGGAGCACAACAAGTAGTGTTAGAAATATTTTTAAACAAAGTTTTCATAAAATCTAGTTTGGGAGAACCGAAAAAACATCAAATTTTGCCTCTTTGCAGTACGTAACAGTAGTTTCTATGAGAAAAACATTATTAAAGTATCCAAATATTCTTGATAACCATCAATAGAGCTTGTTAATTTGTTAAGCGTTGTTATTTTGATGAGCAGAAAGTGATCCATTTGTAGAACATTACATAACTTGTTTTCTTGTCCAAAATACATATGTATTATAGTACAGAAGCCACACCAAGGTAGTAAAGCTAGGCCACTTTATTTATTGGTCTGGTGGAGAGGGGTGCTGAGGGATTCAGGCGTATTTGAAATATTTTGAATTTCAATTGTTGTTCCTAGTTTTCATAAGATCAAGTTTTGGAGAAAGTTCAAATTTTGCCAACTCTTTGCTATAATTATCTATAATTAATTTTCTGCCCACAAGAAATAAACGCCATGTGATTTAGAAAAGTTTCAATTAATTACTAAAAAAACCTTTTCTAAATGCTGGAATTTCTTCTTTACCCTCCCTGCACACACTTACACATTCCGTACCACCTCCACCTGCCACCGTAGACAACTTCCATTTAAATTAAGATATATTTTTTATCTCAAGTCTTATAAACTGTTTGAAATTACATGTATCACAACTTTACAGAAATTAATGAAGAAAACATTTAACTGATCAAAATAAAAAATAATTCATGAGATTGAAATAAATATTTTATTAACCATTAATTAAAGCCTGTTAAATTTTGATGAGCAGAAAGTGATCCATTTTTAGATAACTTCACTTTTTTAAAGAAATATTTTCTTGTCTCAAATAATTGTACATTTTCTTTGTATTAAATTTTGATACAAAGGAAGTGGGGAGGGACAAGGGGATCAATTTTCCCCATGAAAATAACAATGCACAAAGTGAATAGAAAGATGTCCATGTGCAAGAATTCTTGAAAATAATTCAAGTGTAATTTATATTGAAGTTTTGTTTAGTTTTTTTTTTTATATTTATCATTTATTATAAAGCAATGATTACAAAAAGAGGGAGTGACATCACGGCCTTGACATGTCATATCAGTCATTCCAGAATTGTTTTGCAAAATCGAAAGCTAACACTTTTCAACACACAAGTGGAATCTTTGAACTATGATCACTTCTAGGAATAAGATATCAATATGGTTTTATTGCCAATTAGTTCCTTTATCTTTTTTTATTGTGATACAATCTTATGTGCCACACCAAGTAGCATAGGCCTACTGTATATCGGATTATAACGTGCAATCCACACCATTTTTATAACTACAAACTCAATGGCAGATTCAAAGCCAACCTGCTCAATCATAGATATTTCCATCTCTGTCAATATAAAATCTGTTCATGCTTCAGTGCTGCTCACCTGACAAAAACACCAGATTGCCGGTGTGACACCTGAAGAGGATTTCTTCTGTCAAAGATGATATGTTTATGCAGAGAGGCTCTGTCACCTTTGTGCAAAGCGACAGAGTATAAATGATCCAAATTCAAAAGAAATTGCACAATATCAATTAGAATGTAGTCTTTTTACATCTTTTAGAATTTTTGGAACTTATATTTAGAATTCTCTGCCACCTTTACGCAAAGTGACAAGAGTATAAACACAGGTAAATGATCCAAATTCAAAGGATATAGCGCAATATCAATTAAGATGTAGTCTTGTTACACCTTTTAGAACTTTTGGAACTTAAATCAGAATATTCAAGTTAATCATTTTTGGTACATGCTATTCTAAAACAAAAATGATTTGTTAGTATGGGAAATGGGATGTCTGGTAGGGGCTTGGGTATTTAAACTTATTCTTATTGTGATAAATAGGGCATCATCATCTTACCATTTTCAAAGCACTATGAATGATCTAAGACCGTAAGACTGAAGTAAAATCGCAACATTTGTGGAAGATTCTAGATAAATCAATGTAATATCTCAGATGCTCCCTCTCTCCCACTCAAAAAAATGTGAAGATCAAAATCAATAATGATATTATGTATGATATGTATGATAATTAATAATACTAAATCAAGATAGAATCACAACATATGAAACATCTCAGCAATACCCTTACACAAATATTAGCTTGCAGCATGCTTGCAACAAGCTAACATTTTAAGCTTGTGCAGGCTAACATTAGCTTGTGCAAGCTACATAAAATGTTTGTTAGCTTAGTGTGCGCAAGCTTGCAGATAGTTTTTGCTAGCTTGCGCAAGCTAATTTGTTCCAAATACTAGCTTGTAGCATGTTTGCAGAAATTAAGCTAATATTTCTGTAAGGGATAGTTCCTCAATTATTCCATGCACATATAACGTAATTTTAGACTTACACATTTTTATCGTAAACTATTGTATTTATTCGAATTTTTTTAGATTATTAGAATTGGTGGTTTGTAATAATTTCAGGATCGAATGGCATATTCATCATGCAAGTACACCACGTGTGACTTATGTTATTGACGACTTGACATTTGCACAAACACTATGCACATCATATACAAGAGCAAAAAATGATAAAAAATTTGATTATAAACTAAGATGACAACAGAAATAGGAACATTTATATGCAAAAAACAGGCAAACAACGGGTCATGTTACATTCAAGAAGTCAAAGGGATATTGAACTGTCATGCACTAACAACATCATTGTATCATGATTAAGCAAGGTGTACAATTCAACAAATACTTAGTTCAGGATAAAATTTGAACTTAGTAAATAAATCTTTGAAGGTTAAGTTTAATGGTTTAGGCACTAGTAGGATTTGGGGGGTGCAAGGGGGATATTTGTCCACCACTCCACTTTTGTCCATATCTATAACTCTTATATGGTGTTTTTTTTTTATGGTGATAATATGATTTTGACCTCCCCACCCCTTCCCCTACCCTTTACACCTCCACTTATGCAAATCCCACTTATTGGTCTGTTTTAGTCTTACCTATCCATATAAAGATAGTCTGTCATATTCATCTTGTATAATTGGTGGAAAACAAAACCAATTATCATTAAGTTACATACCTGATCAGATGTTGAAATGGTCATTTAACCTAAACATGGCAATCGTCAGTAACGTAACACCAGTATTGAAAATCTAAGACATCTCAAATCTAACTATATACAAATTCTCAATAAAATTTCCATAAATAAAATAAGTCCTACAGCCATTTTGTAAAATGGTTATGAATCAAACTTTGATTTGATACTCATTAATTATCTCTAGCCTAATTGTTTCAGTTAAAAAATACACAATTATATCATTGCGAAAATTGGGACAAAACCACACTTGGTCAACAACACCCCCTACCAGCACCTCCTCCCAACATCATATAATGCCATTGAAGCTGTCATGCAGAACGCATTTAACAACTAAATAATCATGCATAAGAATTACACACAAATTGATTAAACATAAAACCTATAAAACCTTATAGGTAAGACAAATGAGCAACAGAGCCATAATTCTCCTTCACAAAGTAGGGGACAATTGGGTAGTAGGGGGCACAACAATTACAAATATATGTTTATTTTAAAACCCCAAAATGAAAGTGAGGGAACAATTCCCCTGTCTACCCCTTCCCTGGAATTACAGCCTTAGTGAACAATGCAAATCAACTCTTAACAACTAATACACATCTACTTACCTTGTCAAATAGAGGCTTCCATTTCTGTTTCATGATGCAAAAAACAGACAAGGGAATTTGATTATTTCTGGAAATTGAGCAAAATCAAATAAAAATTATTAAAGGATAAGTTCAGTGGCCATGCATATTCAGTTTAATGAAAGGGGGAATTAAAATAGGTTAGGTGATCAAACTTATAAACAGACTTAAAATCAGACTCCTGTGCATATTCTTCCCTAGCTTGCCAAGTCAAGCCTACATGTAGATGAATGTAAGTTCTGAGAGATTTTCTTCTCAAAATATCTGTAGTAAAAATTATCTAGCATTTTCATACATTTTTGCCATTTTAGGTTCATAGTACATTTCTTTATCATATAGGAATGTTTAACCTTAAAACGTGCATAAGGAAAAAAATTGCAGAACTAGTTGTAATGTGTTACAGAAAACTTTGAATAAACTTGAATTGTATCATTATTATGTGGGTTGGTTTTAAGAACGAAGTCTTGAAAGTATATTCAGGGTTATAATAAACATACATTAATTCATACAAAAAAAAAAAAGAAGATTTTTGCTATCATAATCATGCAAACTAAGCCTTGTCATTATTCCTCGCTCTTGCACTTCTTCATTCCTGATTGTTGTCGATGATAAATTTCAGCCAAATAATGTTTAATTTCTGATGAATTCAGTCATATAATAAGATATATATCTCAGTGTAACAAAATATACAAAAAACTGTTAAAAATGGAAGATTATCAGCCAAAATCCGACATTGGAAAACATTTATTTATATCTTCACAGCATGTTTACAATAAACAAACAACTCAAAACCCTATGCACACAATAGTACAGTCTACACGACTTGGGCGTGGTAAGATTACGTCAGAATTAAAATAAAGGAATACATAATCCGACGCGAATGTTTTCTCTCATCGCTTTCTGTTTGTTGAAAAGTATGGGCCCTTTTTCGCACCAATCATGTTGGATTTTATATATATGGTAAACAGATATAAGTTGTCAGGCCGTGTGAAATGGACTCCCAAATACTTTCATTCATAAGTTACAAGGGTCAAAGCGACGATAACATTGTGATTTTGCTTGCGCTCTCATTGAAAAATAAGAAAAAACACATTTTTCAGTTTACTAAATACGGTACTTTTTTGTTGAATAATTAAATGAAAATGGTCTCAAACGATGGATAATGAATTCAAGTTCTCAGTACCGTTTAAAATGGAACAAAGCATTCAGAGACTTTAGTTATAACATTTGAAGTGCAAAATATGTGCGCTTTTTTAGAGCATTTTGCACACTTAAGGAAATTATCGCGAGCATATGAAACAAACATTCTCACATGATCTCAGCCCTGGAAAGGGGCACTTCCATATGTGAGGTACAATCAGGTGCCTTTTTTGTATAATTTTTGTAGTGCAGGTATCTATTTTCATCATTTTCGTAAAGCAGGTCCCTAAAAATGCTGTTTTACTCTGTTAATATTTACTGCTGGTCCATTTTTATACATTTTCGTTGAATACTCGACACGGCGAGTATCAAATTGTATAATTTCATAACGCTGGTACCAAAAAGTATGTCGTACTGCCGTAGAGATTTTTGGTTGATAGATTGCACACCCCTGCCAATTTTAGTATGAAGTACCTTTTGTTGCCAGCTTGTAAGTTGTAATACCAAAATACCTGAAATCATCAAAATTACCCAAATTTTTGGCATAGGCGTATGGGCACATACTTACATGGGGGAGGGGAAGGGGGGGGGGGAAATGACTTTTGCCCGAAAAATAGAGCCATTGCCCAAATTTTGGGATGGGTTAATTTGCTCAATTGTGGGATTTTGTTGAAAAATTAATTACCAATAATCAGCATTTCGGATACAATGCACGAATATACTCATTATATTCAAAATATAACTGACCCAGAAGTTCACGACTTGACTGCGTGATCAGTGTTAATTGAATTAGAAAATTACAGTAATCCTTATGTGGAATATGAAGAATGTATATGTGTAGATACTGAATAGAAAAGCTAGGCGTGCACGGTGAATGTTGACGTTTCCGCCAGAGCATAAATTTTGCCTTCAACAACAAAAAAAGTATCAGACTGAACCTTTTTTTTTTTTTTTTTTTTTTCATTTCTTATTAATTCACCCTTCTGTTCGAAAAACACTTCTACTGCCTGAAAAAATGGTTGATTTTTCAAACTGAAAACCCCCCTCCGCCCCCACCCTCCACCTATGGGGGGTATACGCCTATGATTTCGGATAATTTCCTTGTAAGTGGAAGCACTGTACGTTGTATTGACGATCGATTTATGCATTTTCTGCTATGTATGTATTCTTTATCATGTTCATGTGTCAATGTCAAATGTTAAAGTCCAGTATCATATGAAGCAGGAGCCCGGGGGGCCATGGCCCCAATAATTTTTCAATGGGGCCAAGTACCATTTTGGCACCCAATAATGAAGGTCGATATAATTGATTTTGAAGAGTGAGATTCCATGGCTTCTTTTTTCTAGAAATCTTCAATTTTCGTAAAACTTCCTTCATTATTGAGAAATTTGCTTCAATTGTATAATTTCTTTCATTTTCGGGAAATTTTTGTTTTAATTTTTGAGAAGTTTCTATACATTTGCAGGAAATTTCCTTCATTTTTCATAAAATATTCTTCATTTTTGTGAAATTAGCTTAAATTTTCTTACATTTCTTTCAATTTTCGTGCAATTTCCTTCACTTTTCGAGAAGTTTCTATCAATTCATTTTTGTGAAATTTCCTGTAAGTTTCTTGCAAATTCATTCATTTTTGTGAAATTTGCTGCAATTTTTGTGAAATTTTCTTCATTTTGGGGAAATTTTCTTTAAGTATTCTGGAAATATTCTTCTATTTTCGTAAGATTTCATTCATTTTTTGTTCAACTTTCAGGATATTTTTTCTCTTTTTCTTCAAATTTCGGGAAATTTTGTGACAAGAGACTCGCATATTTTTGTATTGAAGTATTGAAGTATTGTTGAAACCAATGATAAAATCTGCCCCCGCCATGTCAAATACTTTCCTGTCACTGTCAATGCCACATTCAGTTTTTTGATGTCAAGGTCAATTTCAATGTCAAAATCAAATTGCTAACAAGAGCAAAGAGCAAATACTTCTAAACACCAATTTTTTTTTATAACTAATTTTCATGTAAAGTACACTGGGAAAAAACATTTCAAGTAATTTTGCCTTGATCAGGTAATTCTCCCCCTTCCCCAAAGTAGCTTACGACCCCTGCTGGCAATGACCATTCACATATTGACATAACTGAGAATGTGGCAGCCAGATTTATTTCTTAGAAATTTCTGGATAATAACATTTATTTAAATCAGCTATTTTTCATATTGCTAAGTTCTCCAAATTGAAAAGGATGAATGAAACCTCACAATTCATGATTTACACCAAATGAATTCAATTATTTCCGATGGCATTCTGTAGCTTGACTTTACTGTTCTCCTTGATCACATGAAACAAATATGGTTCTGTAAGCAATGGAGGGTGAAGGGGGAAGCTTAAGCCATGTTTAGCCCCCCCCCTCCTCCCTCATATTGTGTTGTAAAATGCAACTTATTCCCTATTTCAGCCCCCACAATATTTTATTTGTTCCACCAAGGTAAGTAGGGGGCAGGCACAAACACTTAACGATGAGGCATTTGGGCACATTCTCCATATAATCTTTTGATGTATTTTGTCATTTGATTTTTCGCAAGGGGGCACATACCTTCACAAGAGTGCACATACCTTCACAAGGGGGGGAATTTTCCCCTCCCCCATGCCCCATGCTGGCTATGGCCCTGGTTCCAGCAGTGGCAAGTGCTCTGGTTAATAAATTGGCTGTGGGTGTCTTGATGTAAATTATCATTGGAGTTCTTTCAAAACTTATATCAACCTTGGTCAACATAAGCCTCAACCCAATGACAAAGATTAATACAAATGAAACATATAAACTTGTGCAAATTAAGCCTGTGAAGAATCACAGTTAAAGTCAAAATAATTCAATTATTTTCTTTATCATGAGTTCATCCTGCAATTTTATTTAATCCTGAATCACCCTTAATGATCTAACACATCTGTATCCTATCAACCAGGTTGACAACAAATTTGGAGCACACTTCATACCATGTCCCTAAAGGTTTCTACCTGACTGACTTCAGTAATTTACTCATTAAAGTTCTTTCATAACCGCTGATTTTATGAATTCTTCTCTCTGTACATGTAACTGCAATGAACATATGGTTAATTCCACAGAAATAGGGACAAAGCATGAAAATTGAAAATGATTTGATGGAGTAGATTAAAGGCAGTCTATCATGATTAAAATGTAGCGGTGTACATTTTATTCCAAAATGTTTCTGATTGGCCTATCAATGTAAGTGCATGTTGTACTATTGTGTCGACCAATCAAAACACACAAATTAAAATCTTATTTACCTCCACATAACAGATGTTAAACTGACCTTTAATTGCATTTAGCATCCACTAATAAGTGAATTTTGATGATCAAGGAAAATTTTTTAAAGTATTTATGCAAAATAAATGCTGCCCTCTATTAAATACCACACAAAACAAATGCTAATTTTTTTAGCTAATTTTTTGCCAAAGTTTCACCAATATTGTTTTTCATGGTATACTAACTAGATTTAATGTGTTTTAGTGGTTATTAGGTTGGTACTTGCTTTTCCTGGTGTATGCATACATATACTACACATATTTATGCAGTCAGTAGACTCAATGACTGGATTTTTTGAAGCAATATTAGAGAAATTGTCAATATAACACCCGTCACACTTTTTCAGAAACGTTTCTATAACTCTATATACAGATGAAATATAAAAACTATGTTTCAAATCCTATGTTAAGACTGGTTTCTATATATCAATCAGTGGTACCCAATTAATCAAACTTCTTTTATTTTCAACCATATGGTAAAATAAAACATATAACATCCATCCCAAATTGTGTGACGGGTGTTAAATACATTGTAAAAATGCGGAATATAATACCAGAAATGTAAATGACATTCAAAACTAAGGATATTTACAAAAATAAGTACATTAATTTATTGTTCTAGCCTTTAAAACCTTGTGTTTAGGATTTAAGTTGTTCCTAGATATTCCAATTATATGGTTTGGGGAATTGCCACTGTAACCCCTGTCACATGTTAAAGGAATGACTCTCTATAGGGATGGTGGATACAAATTATACTTCAATGCACCTTGTTCATATTGATATCTTTATGTCAATTTTATCCTGACAATGAAATTACCTACGTTTACAAACCTCTGGTACAAAACAAAATGTGTAACACCCGTCACAAATTATGTGACTGGTGTTTAACGTATAAAGTGAAAAATGCATTATGCACTACAAAAAAAGGTCAACGACATCCTTGATGTTAGGAATTATGTAAATTAAAATACATTATTTATCAGAATAGGCATTTCTGCCATTTAATTCTTGTTTTAGGTACTAAAATCATTCAAAGTGCAGTACAGTGCAGTACATGAACACCATAGTGTGGTGGGATATGGTGTTTGTTACCATCAGTGATATCATTCCCCAAAAGATATATACATAGTGATCCTTTGTATTTTCATACTGTTTTACTTGTATTCAAAGCTTCTTTTGTGCAATAGAGATCAAAATACATTCAAAATAGATTATTCTAATTGTTTAAAGAGCAAAAATCAAAAGTGATCAATAGAAATTTCAGACACTGTATCACCCGTCACATATAATGTAACACCCCTCACATATAATGTAACACCCGTCACATATAATGCAACACCCGTCACAACAATCATTAGTGTCAGTCTTACAGATTGTTAAATTCCTTAGCTTTTATAATTCTTCATTAGAATGAAGTTCCAACATATATTTAATGATTAAAATTTGCTCATTTAACATCAGTTTTACATGTATTCATCAAATTTGAAAAACCTGTCTGCTTTTATGTAACACCTGTCACGCATGTTTGCTCGCCTCAGTCTCATCTGTTCTAGCATTTGTCTGACTTTTCCTTCTAAAATAAATAGAAGCTTATATATGCCTAGGGCAGTAGGGATGGTACTGCATTGGGATAATAAGAGTTACTATTTGAGAGAAATTATTCTGAAGTTGAGAAATTGCTTCCTAATCATAACACCCATCACACGGAATTGACCAAATGATGATGCAGTGATGATGAACTGCTCAAGTACTGTGCCACCTACTGCCAATATAACATACAAGCCCAAGGAAAAGCACATCATCACTTATGGCTATTGTAAACACTGCCTCCCCCCCCCCCCCTCCCTCCTTAATATTTTAATCTGTTGGTTTAGATTTTAATCCGTCGGTTCAGATGCCGTCCGTTCAACAAGCTTTGACATTCCAGGTGCTTATTTTTTTAGATTTCAAAAGGGCACTTTCTCAGAAAAAGGTTCTTTGGTTATAATATATTAATCATTTGTGCGATTTTGTAATTAAATACATGAACTAGGACACAGAGAGGTGAGAGAGAGAGGGGGGGTGGAGAGAGTGGGAGGTGGGTGTCGGAGTACATGTGTTACAGAACAGGATCATTTTTAAAGTTTGACAACATTTACACAAGTTTGTAGCAAAATATTGAAAACCTTTCTTTTAGACAACCCATATTTTTCAAAGAGTGATGATTTACCTAACCTTGTACAAATGTAAACAAAAAACATCATATTTCCACATTATGCATTTTCATGTTTTGTGTATGGTGCATTACGTGTACCTTCGCTTTCCGTTTAGTATGCACTGCAACCGCCAATTTTGGCCAAAATCGACGGTTGCACATCACACGTCTCCTATCTGATGCACGTTGGGCATATTATTAATGCCCCTATAATAGCATACTGAAAGGAAAGAGCTTACACACTTAATGGTATTATAACTCTCTTTGACATGAATTTTGACTTGTGTAATACACCTTCTTACTATGCGTTGTGACATACGTTTTTCCCCTAGAATGTCAATTTTGAGAAAACTTCGCCCCTGGACCCCAGATCCCACACCAACAAGTCGAGCGCTTTGCGCTTTCATTTTGTGTTTTGTATATGGTGTTTATAGCTCTCTTTGACATGAATTTTGACTTATATAAAACACCTTCTTACTATGCGTTGTGACATATGTTTTTGCCCTTGAAATGTCAATATCGCAAAAGCTTCTACAAGGGCTTCGCCCTAGACCCCACCAGGGGCCCTTAAGCAGGCCCTTGGATCCCACGCCGACAAGTCAAGTGCTTTGCGCTTTCATTTTGTGTTTTGTATATGGTGTGTTATAACTCTCTTTGACATGAATTTTGACTTGTATAATACACCTTCTTACTATGCATTGAGATGTACGTTTCTGCCCTTGAAATGTCAATTTTGCAAGAGCTTCCTACTGGGGCTTCACCCTAGACCCCATCAGCGGCCCTTTGACAAGTCGAGTGCTTTGAGTTTTCATTTTGTGTTTTGTATATGGTGTATTATAGCTCTCTTTGAAATGAATTTTGACTTGAATAATACACCTTCTTACTATGCATTGTATCATACTTTTTTTCCCTTAAAATGTCAATTTTGCATGAGCTTCAAGGGACTTTGTCCCCTGAACCTCTACCAGGGCTTCACCCCTGGCCCCCACCAGGGGCTCTTAAGCTGGCCCCCACCAGGGGCCCTGAAGCTGGCCCCCACCAGGGGCCCTTAAGCTGACCCCACCAGGGGCCCTTAAGCTGGCCCCCACCAGGGGCCCTTAAGCTGGCCCCCACCAGGGGCCCTTAAGCTGGCCCCCACCAGGGGCCGTTAAGCTGGCCCCCACCAGGAGCCCTTAAGCTGGCCCCCACCAGGAGCCCTTAAGCTGGCCCCCACCAGGGGCCCTTAAGCTGGCCCCCACCAGGGGCCCTTAAGCTGGCCCCCACCAGGGGCCCTTAAGCTGGCCCCCACCAGGGGCCCTTAAGCTGGCCCCCACCAGGGGCCCTTAAGCTGGCCCCCACCAGGGGTCCTTAAGCTGGTCCCCACCAGGGGCCCTTAAGCTGGCCCCTGGACCCTACGCCGACAAGTCCAGTGCTTTGCACTCAACTCAAGTACACCACTTAATATCGTGTCGCTTCAATTTTCCATCGCCCCCTCCCCCTTCCTCGCCTTAATGTGAAATTCCTGGCTATGCCACTAATTGTAATATAATTTACTAATGAATGATAATACTCAACTTAAGACCTAGATAAATTAGATACCTTTTTTTCTTTCATCTGTTGCAACAGTATTTAATATCATACCTATTTTGGCCTTATAAGTGATAGCACAATTTACCTGTTGTTTCCGAAAAACAAATTGCAAAGGGCAGCTTTGGAATTAATGATGGCTTCATCATTAACAGTATGCCTTGTGGGAATAATATAAACTTTATGACTGGCGGAAATTGTGTATGGCACCTCACTTTATTTAAAGGTATTTGACAGGCCTCACATTTGAATGCAGATGTAAGGCGTTCAAAATCAACAACAAATATCGGAAGTTGGTCAATGTGAAGGATCATAAATGCTATACGAACTACTGTAAATAATCATTATTATTGTTTTACAAGAAATGTATTCATGAAGAAGTATGCAACAGGGACATGGATTGACATGTCCAGCGAAATTGTTTCTTGCATGCAAACCTTCCTCCCGTCCTTCAAGAACTATGCAATATTGCATTTCTTGACAAATGAGTGGGGCTCTAACAACTCTTTTACAAATTTGAACTTGCTTAAGCTCATCTATAGCTCGCAAGAGTTTATTGCTTGGGTAAAGCAACTCAATGGTTCAACCTTTATGAAATCACAATGAGTTTAAACCTGTTTGCAGTAAGTTCACTAAGCTTCAAATGAGCTCATGTTCTATCCATGGGCTAAAAAAAGTCCCAAAGCAAGCTCGTATCAAAGTACAATTCTGCAAAGGTTCCACTTGCAAAAGTTAGTTAAACCCTTCCAAGCCATTAGGCTCATGGAGCCAGTGCTTATCTCTGGTTTCAATGGTGCAAGCGGATGAGAACACACAGCTCCCTGGACAGGACTAACGAGTCCATAACAGGCTAACTCCCCGGCAAGGCTGGTACTCATGTTACAGCTGAGTGGACTGGAGCATGTAGAGTCAGGCCCGTCTGAGCCAGTGCGGCACTATTTTTACACCCAAAAACAAAACAAAACAATTGAAAAAAAAAAAAAAAAAACTGTTCTGCAGAGGAAAAAATACCCAAAATTACCCCTCCCATGATAGGAAAATTTGCAATTAATTGTGTTCTTTTTTCTGAAAATTTACCTCAAGGGGTCAGGTGATTTGCATGGTAGCTAGGTATATAGCACTTGTGGCTTCTTCAGTTCAGCACGCATATTCAAGTGCATACCCAGATATGTTCTTCATGTGACGTCAAATGCTCTTTGGGGCCTTTTGCACACATGAACTTGCCATGCTGGCCATCCAACTTTTTGCGAATTCCACATGTATTTCGAAAAAGACTTTCCTTGTTTTCTTTACATTTTAGTTTTTTGCATATTAAGTTTGACTGCCAACATGGCACGTGATAAGATGACGTCGGTGAAGAACCTCTATATATCGGTGGAATGCATAGTCCTGGTAGTATAGTCCTTAGTAGGTGTTCTAGTATAGTAGTACCGCGTGGTAGTGGTAGGCGCAATACAGTGAACCTTTCGTAATATGAAGTGAAGATGAATTATTTCATGCCAATTCAAGAGATTAGTGAAACCCCTCACCAGCCGAATATCACTTTCCCCACTCAAAATTTTGGAGAAGAATCCTGAACTTGGTGCGTTCCAATCAAGTTGGATCAAACAGTTAAGCTGGTCACATTATAATGAGCCACGCTGTCATACATGCATCAAGGCATACAAAGATAAGAAGTTAAGTTCACCCAACATAGATTTGGCTTTTATTGCTGAAAATAAAGGCTTTTAAAATTGGAAAGAAGCTACAAGGTTTAAGTTACATCAAGATAGTGTGTGCCACAAAGACGCCGTCTTAAAAGTTGTAACTTTGCCAAAAACAAGTAAAGACATTGGTAAAAGTTTGCCTCAACAAGTTGCAAAAGAAAACAAAGACCGACGAGGGATATATCATGAAAATTCTGCCCAACGAAAGATTTTAAGCTTGGCAAGGACTTGCTTTCAGAGGTGATGAGGATGAATTGGATTCAAATTTTATAACTTTTTTCAAGTTGCGTGATAGAGATTACTCACAGGTTGATAACTGACTGTCACTATAATCTGACAAGTACCTCTCTGCTGAAATTCAAAATGAAATGTTACAGATAATGGCACTAATGATAAGACTGCAAATATTTCTACATGCATTATAATTTTTACAATTATTTAATATTTAAACCACATACAATGTCAGTTACTTCAGTGCTCAAATATGAAAGTTCTCTTACACACCCCTGCATACAGGCATGTATCAAGCAATTTAAATTGTACAACCCAATGTCACACTTTTATAAGCAAATATTAGGACCATACACATATGCAATTAAGAGCTACCTATCCACATTTTTATATATATATATATATATATATATATATATATATATATATATATATATATATATATATATATATATATATATATATATATATATATATATATATATACATATATACATATATATATATATATATATATACATATATACATATATATATATATATACATATATATATATATTACATATATATGTATAATACATACATATATATATATATATATATATATATATATATATATATATATGTATGTATATATGTATGATATATATATATATATATATATATATATATATATATATATATATATATATATATATATATATATATATATATATATATATATATATATATATATATATATATATATATATATATATATATATATATATATATATATATATATATATATATATATATATATATATATATATATATATATATATATATATATATATATATATATATATATATTTATATATATATATATATATGTATTCTCCATTTCTACTACAAGCTTTGCATGAGGTTGTTTCAAATATCCAAACAGCTCGTGACAATTGTGGTGGACGAAAACCCTGATGTTTCCAACAAGGAACAAGTTGTGATATGTATACGGTGGGTCAACGACCAGTTTGAAGTTTATGAAGACTTCATTAGATTGTATGAGGTTTCTTCAACAACAACCGATGCATTAAGTTGCCATCATCAAAGAGATTCTTCTGATAATGCAATTTTCTATCCAGAAAGCAAAAGGTCAATGTTATGATGGCGCCCCCATGCCATGTCAGGTGTACATGGGGTGTTGCAAAGAAGTTGACCAATGAACAACCAAAGGTTTTGTATACACACTGCGATGGCCATGACCTTAATCTTGCATGTGGTGACACCATGAAGAAAATATGGCTAATGTGTAATACCCTGAACAATACAAGGGAGATAAATGGAGCTAAGTTTGCTGAAATGCAGGGAAGGCTTTTGAAAGAGAGCTCCAGTGGAATCCGTGTCATGTGTCCAACTAGGTGGACAGAACAGATGTACTCCAGAGCATAATGGAAAAATACAAAATTCTACAGAAAGATTGGGAGGAGTGTCTCCTGGAGAAAAGAACCCCAACACAACAGGTCGATTGAGAGGTGCGGCTTCATATATGAAGAAATTTTACTTCTTGTTTGGTGTCAAGTTAGCACACCTGATCCTTAGTCATAGCGACAATTTAAGTAGGACTCTGCAATACAAAGACATTTCTGCTGCAGAAGGGCAGTGTCACGGAAAAAAAACTGCAAGAACTCTTGAAGGGATAAGAAGTGAGTTTAACATTTTCTGGGAGGCAGTAGGTTTACTTGCTTCTACACTTAATGTAGATCAAGCAGAGGCACTGCAGCGAAGGAAAACGTCAGCCTGGCTCAACAGGGTCCTTCTGCAGATGACCATCCAGCCAATGCGAATGAGTACTTCAAGTGGATTTACATTGACGCCATTGATAACACTGTTAACTGCAAATGCAATCGCTTTAACCAAACGGGATACCAATGTCAAGCTACAGAACATTCTACTCAGTGCATGCAATGGCAAAGGGATTGTTGAGGATTTAGACTTTGTTAGCGACTTTTACAAAGAAGACCACGATACATCATCATTATCTGTCAACCATGGACGGAATGGTAAAGGAAGCAGCTTTGATGATGGTACCAGGTAGATTAATCCATCATGACCTATGTCTTTGGCAATGATGTCAGTAACACATTTTCCTTCTACCATAATTTTGGTGTCCACCAGAAGGTTCCCAGAAGATCAAATGAGAGTTCGGTTGATCTTTTGTGCGAAAGCAGTGTCTGGCAAATTGCAGGCATTGCTGTTTTACGGTCTCTGATAGCAATGTTACCGTATATTTCCTTGTTTATAATGTGATCCCGCCAACTGATGTTCAGTACTCTGCGTAAAAGTTGGGTGTAACAGCCATTGATATGGTCCTCAAACTTTTTCGTTATAATGTCCATGTCTCAGCTCCATATAGTAGAATTCTTTGTAAAAGATCTCAATACAAAGTTCAGCTGGAGACACTAAGTTGCACATACAAGCCGCCAGGTATCAGCATGTCATCGCTTCCAGATTTAGTCAAGTACATGAAGACTTTAGATGCCAGTACAAAGCCGCTTCTTTCTCAAGTGTGCATTTTGCTCAAGCTCATGCTCATTATGCAAGCTACAAACATGGTAAGCGAACGGTCCTTCAGTGCTCTGAAACAGATCAAAATCTACATGCGATGCACCATGGAGCAGTAGAGACTAATTAACCATCTCCTTGTCCTACAAGTCCACATGAAAAAGAGAAAAATACTTGCCTCCTTGTTCATATTGTATATAGTGACATTTTATTACGATTATGCTCGGATGCTGTAAAACTATACAAATGCAAAAAATCAGTTTATCATTTTATTTTCATTCTTTTAAAAAACATTTTTCTCATTTTAAACACAGACTGACTAAGTTTGTCATCTGAAACGGAAAATGATGCATTTTGTTGCCTGGTTAACATGGTTACGTCTGATCCTGGATCTTGTACCATTGATATGTAACTACATGTAAGAATAATATTCAGGATCATAAAAATGCAAGGCTTCAGGCGGCCTGGCCCCCTGACCCTTAAGGCTTCAACCCCTGACCCCTGAATAGGGGCTCTTAGGGGCTCTGCCCTTTCGAACCCTACCCCAGGCTTTACCCCCAGATCATCGTCACTGTACCACTAACTATTCCAGTGTTAAGGCCCCAAGTGGAGTAAAGCGCAGATCTTGCTCAAGAACACAATGCAGCACCCGCGACAGGAGCATGAACCCGATAACTTACTCATACAAGCATAACCACTGATCCACTGCACCTATAAGCTCATGACACTTTGCCTGCTCATGACAATTAAGCTGAAAGCAAGCTCATCTATTCTACAATTAATACCAGATTTATTAAAGCATCGACTTCAAAATATCAAAAAGCAGACAATACAAAACAGGTCATCATTATTTCAATTTCTTGTTTGAGAACAGGGGTAATATCTTCACTCCACAATGTTTGCTGATTTTTGGTAAAGGAAATCGCCTATTGAAAAAAAAAACATGCTGAAGCAAAAGTCAATGAAATTTTACACGTGCTCAACAAATGTTGCCCTAAAAACTTGAAGCAACTACATGAAATTTTTATACACTCTTACTTTAATGTTTTATACAATCTCAACTGGAAATGACAACCTAATTTGCTTGAGAAATTTATGTCAAAAATTGGTAAAGAAAATCAAATTCCAACCCATTTTGTTTCTACGTACGATAAAAACGATGACATGCAGTATCACGCACAGAAATGCATCTTCACGAGTGTGCATGATTGATCAGGCGAGTGCATTTTAACTGTCTGACAGTGGACAGTGAAAAGACTCTGTGATGGGCGTGGATTGCGCTTCTGTCCTTTTTTCTGATAATATGCATACTTGAAGAAAAGACGAAAAACTAAGGAAGTATATCAGCCAAATAGTCTGCAGATCTGTTAATCTTTGATTACATGTGCACAATCGCATCAATTGTATACTTGGTTAGTCGATTATGAGATTCTCCTGTTTTTCAACTATTTTGTTGTCCAATTTTGTCCAAAAAACTATCATTTTTTTACTTTTGAGGAACAATTTTGCTTAGATAGCCAGCCAACCAGGTTTTTGAACATAACAATAATAATAAATAAGATTTATAACACGCACATATCCATCCTATTGGATGCTCAAGGCGTTGTATATATAACACTAAAATTACAAATAAGTATACATGAACAAAAAATAGATGGAACAGTGATTTTAAATTAAGTACCTATTCACATGGGCATCACACATAAGATGGGTTTTTAGATTCTTATGGATGAATTAATTTTGTTTTATGACTAGCTCGTTTTATATTGAAATGAACTAGTTTTATATTGACAAGCTTGTTCCATTTCTTGACAAGCTCATTTTGTCTTATGACGAGCTTGCTTTTTTGGAGATGAGCAAGTTTTAAATTGACAAGCTCGTTTTCTCCATTGACGAGCTCGTTTAATATTGAGACGAGCTCGCTTTATATTTAGACAAACTGGTTTCATATTTACAAGCTTGTTTCATTTCTTGACGAGCTTATTTTGTCTTATCACCACACACACACACACACTCTTTCAGTGGGAAATCCCTGGGTAATCTTTCACTTTTAACATTCCCTTGTTATTCTTTCTATGATTTACTTGAAAAATCAAAGAGATATACTAGAATTATCATGAATAAAATGATGAAGATAATATTCAAGTATTTCATAAGTAAAACATTTCATTCAAGTCCTATTCTCCTTGCTATATCTAAATAACTTTATATATGTACTTGAAAGAAATATAATTCTCACAAAAAAAAAAAAAAATATTATATTGCTCAATAATGTAAGCCTTAATAAAAACATAATGACATTATATATATTATATTAAATATAATATAAATTAATTATTATTTAATTATAAAACCTTTTTGTAACCCTCCCCCAACACTTTCAGCAGGATAATTCCACTTTGCAATGACTTTTAACCACTGTGAAGTCCCTCATGCTCATTCCTCTCTCCCACATGACCAATTCAGGTTTTGGATGTTATTCTTTCCCATATGACACCCTGTGTTACATTTCCCACCCTGAACTTTCCCGTTATCCTTACTTTGTGCCTCAATCATTACAATCCCCTCCCTCATTCTTCTCTCTTTCATGTCCAACTTCCCTTGGGCTCCTTTCCATTCAACCTCCATTGCGTGTGTATCTCTCATCCTCAAGGCTGCTCATTTCTCTCACCTTCATGGCCAAAAATCTTCTACCCTCAATCTTTAGTCCATTTCCCTTCTTTACCCCATTCAGCTCCACACCACCTCCTAGCTTTTCCTGCACATTTCTAAATTCACCCATCCCCATCTTTAATCTCCTTGTTAATTCAATCATTTTGTACAGATAAATATTTGTTCTTAATTATCTTTCCCCAAATCGTTTATTTCTCTGTACTACATACTTTTTAGTATGTTCCAAACCCCGAACTCTATTATACAATCAACACAACATAGTTATAATTTTATACTGTATACTGTACACCAAGTTCCTTTTCGAAAAAAATTGGTTGAAGGTGTCAAGTTACACTATTTCACCTAAAAGGGAGCCCTGTTGACCAATGAAAGACAGGACTTTGTATTAAGGCGGATTCAAACATTTTTGAACACTGACACTGTAAGCTTCAAACAGCAGTTGTGATTGCTTGTCTTGGAAGGTTTCCAGCGATTATTGTAAGTTAATTTTGATTTCCTTTATTTGTATAATCTATCATTTATATGATAAACTGGTTATTATAACAGATTAGCGATTTCATCACTAATATTAATTATAAAGTTTGATATGTAAATTGTAAAGATTAATTTAGAGACATGTTGTAAGCAGGGTTGTAACTTATTTAGTGCAGGGAGATAATTGTTTGTGCTAATTGGCCTGTTGCCATAACATGTGTAAATCTGTTGTGATCATTTATGCATGCGAATGGAGGTTTGATTCATGTTAAGAGGTATACTGTCATAATATTGTCTAATGCAATTTCTTTTTATCTTTCTTGCCTTTTTTAGAGATTCTGCTGAGAGCTCAGGAAGCAGGGGCAGCCTCCCATAAAGATCAAGTCTTGGCAAAGCAACCTATAGTAACTGTTTTGCCTTTTATAAATATTATGATTAATTTCCATTTTCTTTTATACACCGCAACTTAAGACTTGTAGATAAGTTTGTAAATCTCTTTGTAAAATTTTTCTTTAAGCCTATACCCGCACCAGACATCAGAGTTTATCCTGAAAACTCAGGTATGGTATGACATTTACCAACCCGACTTCCTGTTCAGTGTGTTGTGTTTCCACTCCAAACAATGATTGTTCATTTGCCATTCCCATGCACACCAAAGTCAAGTATAGCCCAAGGTTTATTTGTGTGTATAAGATTACAGAAATCCAGTGCGGAGTATACAGGGCACTTTTGTGATTGACATCACTCATCCATGTAAGGTGTCTTAGTGGGAGAATTTTGTTTGCAAACTGTGATAGAAATAGCTGTGTATCGTACATGACTTGTCCTTCTCCTTAAAAATTTGTTCCAGCAAATCATAACCACAAACTTACTGTAGAAAATAGTGAGACCACTTTATCTTAATTAAAATAACCACACAATAAGGACTTCATCCATTGCTAATATGATACTCAGCACCAACTTCCACAACAACTAAGCTTTTCAAAATAAAGAAAATAAAGAGGAAAAACCTGACCCGACCTGGTTATGTATCAGGTCGGGTCTGACTGTTTGAAACTTTAAGGAGCAGTACAACTAATGTATGCCTGAGGTGATTTGTGCATTAGCTTTGAATGATTGATGGACAATTTCTCTTAAGGAAAGATATTGCTTCATGTAAGCAAAGAAGTGATTTTTGATACCTGCAGTACAAAAATAAGTGATATTTGATACCTGCAGTATAAAAATATGCAATTTTGTTTAGACCTGCAGTATGTGTGATTGTTTTTTTTTAAACCCGCGCTACAATTTTTTTGAAAAAAGGCAATTGCTCGGGCGGCACATGTATATATACCTCACATATGGAAGTACCCCCCGGGTTTGTACAACCACCTTGCAAATCTTTAAATGTTTATAAGAAAGAGTTATTTAAGAAAATATATATTGTATATTTTAGCTTAACATACTGCTTTCTTCTTTTCTTAACGATTCAGCTGTTCTTTTGCATGTCTTTTTTTTTTAACCCAACATTAACTTTTCAAAAAAGGTAATTATTTAATTCATAATTGAACATCAAAGAAGCTTTCTGGAGATGTTTGAAAGCAACAGTTGAATATCCTGAAGAACTGCAGCATGGACAACTTAAGAAAGGTTGAACTTGCTAGCCTGTCTTCTCTGCAAGGTTGTAAATTTCTCTACGAGCTTGTCAGCAAGTCATGTCTGCACGCTAATCATACAGCACCTGCTAGCTAGCCAGCTTTTTAATTACGAGCTTGTTTCTGTAAACTATAGACGAGCTCGCTTTTATTACGAGCTCGCTTTTATTATGAGCTTGTATTATTTTCTCGTTTCTCTTTAACAAACTTAGCTCGTTTCTCATTTACAAAGTAGTTTGTATCTTATTCATAAACGAGTTCATATTTCATATACAAACAGGCTCGTTTCAAGTGGAAAACATTCACGAGCTCATTTTATTATGAGCTCGTTTTTATGTAATGAGCTTTTCATGGAAAATTTTACAAGCTTGTAATGGTTCCAATTGGGAGCTAATTTACTAATGAGCTCATTTCTGAAAATTATATACGAGATCACATTTATTACAAGCTCGTTTTTAATACTGGCTCCTTTTATTACAAGCTCGTTTTTATTACGAGCTTGCTATTAATACGAGCATGCTTTCATTACGAGCTCGCATTTATCACAAGCTCGTGTTGGTAAAATTTACAAGCTAGTAAAGGTTCCAATTGGGAGCTAGTTTTTAAGCTTGACGCTAGCTCATAACGAGCTTTTTTTTTAAGTGTTCTGACGAGCTTAAAACGAGCTTGTCATTTTTGTAAGGAAACAGAACAAGACAACCTAATATGGAGTGGCAACTGATTCTAAAGAAGAATTGATTTCAAAGATCATTTGCTGCAACAGCAAATGATCTGTTACCCCAAGTAAGGACAAATTTTGGTTCACATAAAAGAAGTTTATTACAAGAACGAAGATTACAAAGAGGAACTTATAATTTCAGCAAATTAGATATATAAACGGGGGTACAACCATTCATCAATTTGTAAAAAATAGGTAATAATTTCAACATGATGCGATGAGAAACTGGAAGCAAGTGCAAAGCTTTCAGGATGGGAGTCATGTGACATGTTTTCTTTGAGAGAGTTACAATCCACGCAGCCTTGTTTTGACGTAGTTGGAGACAATGAATCTGTTTGTGGGGCAGTCCATGCAGCTAGGAATTTCCAATATCTAATCGAGACATAACAAACAAATGTACTATCTGTTCTGTCAGTTGAATTGAGTTATGGCAATTTTTCAATGTTCTGAAGATGTGAAGATACAGTGCATGTGATGTAAGAAATGTGACTATGGTCATGAAGGAATCAAAAATAACCCCGAAATTGCGAGCTTTCAAAGAGGACCCAACTTGAGATTCACCAATGATGATATTGGGTGATAAAAACTTTAAGTTGTTGGCAAGATCTAACTAATAAAAACTCTGTTTCGTTATTGTTGAGTTTCAAAGTTCTGTGTCATCCAAACACGTATATCGGCATGGCAATCCTCTAAACATTTGATGGGAAAGTCATTTTGTTTTTGTGAAGGTTTAAAGGCCAGATACAGTTGTGTGTCGTCAGCACAGACATGATAGGATATACCATATTTCAAAACAATGTTGCAGATGGGTAAATTATGAATTGGAAACCACTGTGGACCAAGCACAGATCCTTGTGGAACTGAGAAATCCAAAAAAATAGGTTCCAATATTGCATCTCTCACACACACATGTTGAAGTCTGTGAGATATAGGTAAGACTTAACCATTTCAATGTGATGCCATGAATGCCAATATATTGATGTACCCATCAAGAATTTTTGGCCCTTAGACCTCGATATTCTCAAAATCAGGGGTAATCCACACCATTCTTCACAATTCATTGACTAGCAACTGGCTATTGTTAGACCATACACAACACAGGAAAAAATATTTACCTTCTTAATTGACAGGGTCTTCATAGTCTATTCACAGTTCACTTGTTAGCAGCCAGCTACTGTTACACAGTACACAATAGGTCATTCATCTGGGGCTCAAGTCATATAACTGATGTTCAGTGAAGCGAATCGGATTAGTCCTTGGCTAAGCCTAAGTATAAATATACATTAAATGCTTGGAAGGACTTTGTGCAAAATCCATGAATGATTGATGGACCATTCCTCCAAAAGATGGTTATTTCCTCATGACCATGTCAGCAAAACATCATGATCCACAGTATCAAACACTGCACTCACAAAATCAGTGCAGTAACCCTTCCATCATACATTGCATATAAAATATCATTATTAACCTGAAGTAGCGCAGTTTCGGTGCCATGATGTGCTCTACTGACAAATTGGAATGGATCTGTTAAGTTAATTATTTGAATATGATCTGATAGTCTTTTTGATACCACACACTCAACTGTTTTCTCAAGAAATATGAAGTGGCCACAGGTCTGTAGCTTTTTAAAATCTTACAATCGAGGCCAACTTTCTTCAAGAATGGGCGAAAATAGGCAATCTTCAGACTATCAGGAAATTGTCCATATTGAAGAGATTTGTTAACAATGATATTGTAATATGGTATGAAATTATCAATACATTGTTTGATGAAGAGTGTAGGTACAGGCCAGTCCAGTACAGGTCAGTCCAGTCCAGTAGAGTCCAGTCCAGGCCAGTTTAGTTCACAAGATTTGGATGGTGATTTCATGATTATGTCTCGTATTTCATCTTCCATCTTAGATTCAAACACAGAAATAGTTGTATCCATAACAACATCAGTATTATCAGAAGAGTCAATCATATTATGGGTGCCAACATGAGCAAAGGTATCACGGATTTTTCCAATTTTATCAACAAAGAAACCAGAAAATCTATCAGCGAGAGCCTTGTCTGAATCGGAAGATAGGAGAGCTAGCACTTTGGGCTCGTGTAGAAGTGTGCTTACAATTTTGAAAAGCTTCTTCTGGTCTCCAGAACAATTACCAACCTGGGCAGAATAATAGACCGGTCTTGGCCTGATCAATTAACTTTGTGACAAGACGTTGCTTACATCCTAGCTACAAGGTAATCTAATTTTTGTAACATTTTGAGGATGAACAGAAAATCAAGTTACTCAAAAAAAAAAAAAAAAACTTTGAGATCATCGTTAACTTTGCACAGAAATCAATGATGATTTCCCCGTCTAAAAGTTGCCATTTATATAATCTTGCAGCTGCAACAAAAATTCTGACCGCTATTTTTAATAACTTGAGGCTTTTTACCCCAATCCCGCCTGATGCCTGTACCCAAGATTTTTCTCAAAGGGGCAGGAGAAAGGCACGTAGCCAGTCTGTTTTTCTTAAACAGGGCACCAACACTTCAGCTTAAAGACAGGGCAGTTGGGCAGAATCTCATAGTCCCTTGTGATATATTTTTTGGTTTGATTTTACTCAAAAGGGGGCACCCCTGCCATACTGGATATATGGGCTCGAGCTTCAATTATGTAGTTGGTTACATGAAACTAAAGTGAGCATTGAAACCAGTTGATCGCCAATGAAACCAATGTTTGCAATTGCCCATCTTGCAAGGAGGTAATTCAAGGCCTATTTTAAAATTATTGCCAGGCTTTTCCCCCAGCCTCCATCGGGTCCTGTAGCCGGGGAAGCTATTTTAGCATTTTTAATGCCGGAAGTTTAGGAACAAAATAACAAAAATTCAAAAAGACTTAAGAAATATCTGATTTTGCTGTTGAGTGACAAATTGCTCACCTACTGAAAAATCCCAAAATATCTATAACATTAGTTGTTCTGCTCATTAAAGTTTCAAACAGTCAGACCCGACCTGATTAATAAGCAGGTCCGGTCAGACTTTTTCTCTTTATTCTAAAATCGACAAGTAATTAGGAACAAATTTCACCTATCAATGGCTTCATTGTATTCTCCTGTTGGTCCTGAGTTGTTGTGGAAGTTGCTGCTAAGTCATATTAGCAATAGGTGAAGTCCTTATTGTGTGGTTGACTGGTTATTTCAATTAAGATAAAAGTGGTCTCATTATTTGCTACAGTAAGTTTGTGGTTATTTGATGGAACAAATTTTTAAGGAAAAGGACAAGTCATGAAGTTAATATAATATTATCAAAATTTAAAAACTGCTTCACTTAGAATCAGAATTTGTTCTCAATAGTTATCTTCACCAATGTGTTTATCCCTTTGCATAAGATGGGCATGCTTGACCACTTCAGTTACCAATAAAAGTGCACAATTCAGCTTGAAGGGTCCATCAAAGATTAACTATCACTTTCATGTCTGACTCTACAGATCAGTATGCAAGGCAAAGGTGTAACTTTATATGAAAAATGAGGCTCTTACAGTCATTTTCGTGCAGTATAACAATTTGGGAATCTATTCAAGTATCACACTAAAGAAATAGATATTGTTATCAATGCATTTTATTATTTGTTTTATATAAAAAATGTGTTTTTGTTTAGCAATGTTTGTTGCAGTATCATGATGAATTGTATAAGACTCCCTACAACCGTAAAATTGAACTAATGGTGCCCCTTTTGTGTTTACGCTACACAAAGCTCAAAAACGAATTTTTGAAAGGTGCAACTGAATTATACTTTCTTCTAATTTAAGATTTAAAGATTCATGAATTCTAATTATTTGAATTTTTAAGAATAGGCGATATTTGAAAGGTAATGGAGAGGGTGTGTGTGGTGCATAGTGCAATTGCCCACCTCCCACAATTATAAATAGTAAGCAATAATACTTTCTTTAGTCCGGGAGAAGGACTGAAAGAATGGTCCCACAATTTTATCGAACATAATTGTTTACTTAAGAGAGAGAAACAGAGAATCATAAACACACGTGCTAGCTATCTTCAATTTAGTCAAATGAACACAACTCGACCACATACACCTATACTGTACGTACAGCTGTGTTCCACTGTGCAGCCTGACGGTATGCACTGTATGACATTAAAGGTATATGGACTGGTAGAGGTAACATTAGCTAAATTGATTTGAAATCCCCTAAAAAATATGAAGCAAAACATTTCATTAAAATCGGTTACAAATTGGCCATTTTACAGCTTTTTGAATATTTTTGTGCAAATATGCAAATTTTGTTTTACTCTTGTGATGTACATTAGGAACAGGACATAGTCTCTATTCTCTTATGTAAATCCATTGTTTTTTAACCCTCTGCTATTTCTCTTGGAAAAAGCGGAGATAATGCTATTGAAGAGGATTTGATCTTTACCACACACCCCCTTTTTAAAGTTGGAGAAGGCACTTTAAACATTTTCAAGGTCTGAAATTAAGGGAAGAAATATTTAGAAAAACAAAAGTATTTTGAGGTATTTTCCTGTTCATACGTCACTTTTCAATAAATTTACAAATCAAAACTTTGATTACTTATAACTTGAAAACAATACATGCTATTTTCAAAATTCAAAAACCATTTAACTCAACATATCGTGTACATCTGCTTAAAAATCATGCAGATATGCCCACTTTCCTCCTTGCTATGAAACACATTTTATATACCAGCTGCACTTATGCTTCAGAGATTAATTGGTTCTGTAAACAATTTATCCTCGCAATATTCATATTTACCATGTATGAGTGACATCAAAGGTCAATGGTGGTCAATTGTTTTTTTTTACTGAACCGCCAAAAATAGCCAAAAACGGCGGTTGGGGAATAAAGGAGATGTACACAACATGAGAATTTGACGCTCCTTTCGGTCAGTGGTTGAACAAAACTTTTGTACCAGTACATATATTTTGAGTGCGTCAAGTGAGATGAGCCCACGTTACAAGTCTCACGGTTACATACAGACAAATGTTCATATATTAATAACTTATCATGTGGGTCTACTAGGCCTACTATTCTAACATCAGGGAGATGCAACTGCAGTTGTGACACAAGGTAAATGTACACTAGTCTTACAGTAGTAATGCTTCGGTAATGTTTCAAATTCACACCACACAACGTTCGATCATCACAAAACTCGCAGCGAATTTACAATGACAGTACATTTCATCGGCATGAAATTGGCTTAAATAAATGTGTTCTCTAATAGGATACAACAATAACAACAAATTTTATGTGAAAATCAAAATGACAAAAAGTAACTGAAAATAATCACTTCAATCCATGAATCCAGCTCAAGTCGAACACGAACGAGAATATACACCATAGTGGTATGAACATTCTATTTAAAAGCATGGGGCGGGTCAAAGTATGTTTCCATTGTTCTCAAAAACAAACTGGTGAACATACTGGATGCTGTATGATTACCTTCAATTCCATTTGCTTCCCACACTTTAGCAAATGCAAACAAAGTTCACAAAACAGTTTGAAATCTAAACACTGTACAAAGTGTATGGATGGAGTTGCATGATGGGTAATAGTAGTATAAGGCCCCCAAACTATGATTGGTTTATCACAGTTTAGGTACCAATTACAGTTTAGGTACCAATTACAGTTTAGGTACCAATTACAGTTTAGGTACCAATTACAGTTTAGGTACCAATCACAGTTTAGGTACCAATCACAGTTTAGGTACCAATTACAGTTTAGGTACCAATCACAGTTTAGGTACCAATCACAGTTTAGGTACCAATCACAGTTTAGGTACCAATCACAGTTTAGGTACCAATCACAGTTTAGGTACCAATCACAGTTTAGGTACCAATAAAAGTTTAGGTACCAATAAAAGTTTAGGTACCAATCACAGTTTAGGTACCAATCACAGTTTAGGTACCATTCACAGTTTAGGTACCAATCACAGTTTAGGTACCAATCACAGTTTAGGTACCAATCACAGTTTAGGTACCAATCACAGTTTAGGTACCAATCACAGTTTAGGTACCAATCACAGTTTAGGTACCAATCACAGTTTAGGTACCAATCACAGTTTAGGTACCAATCACAGTTTAGGTACCAATCACAGTTTAGGTACCAATCACAGTTTAGGTACCAATCACAGTTTAGGTACCAATCACAGTTTAGGTCACAGTTTAGGTACCAATCACAGTTTAGGTACCAATCACAGTTTAGGTACCAATCACAGTTTAGGTACCAATCACAGTTTAGGTACCAATCACAGTTTAGGTACCAATCACAGTTTAGGTACCAATCACAGTTTAGGTACCAATCACAGTTTTGGTACCCAATCATAGTTTTGATCGCCCAATCATACTTTGCGTACCAATCATAGTTTGCGTACCAAAATCATAGTTTTGATACGCCCAATCATACTTTGCGTACCAATCATAGTTTGGGACCTCCATTGGATAATTTAACCCTTGTTGTACCAATCATAGTTTGGTACCCAATCATAGTTTGCGTACCAATCATAGTTTGCGTACCAAAATCATAGTTTTGATACGCCCAATCATACTTTGCGTACCAATCATGGTTTGGGACCTCCATTGGATAATTAAACCCTTGTTCGAGTTTTTCTAACAGGCCCTGAAAGGAAGCATATCTCGTGGACTGTTCTGGTTCAAAGTTTAATTTCTCAATAAAGAAAAGAATAAACTTATTAATAAGGTGTCACTTACTACTTCAATCCTCCCCATCAGGTATTTAGGCAGTGGCGTATCCAGCTTTCGGTGCCACAAGGCAAACAGTATTGCAACAAGTGCAGCGTGCTGCCAACTTGCACATGCATGCAGTGGTGTAGTCAGCATTAAAAAAGTGAGAAGTCCGAGAAGGTTCTCAATTTTGTTTTTTAAAAGCCAAAAACATTAAAAAACAAAAAATATCTCAATTTTTGAAAATTTCCTCGCTGGGCCACTACATGCATGCTGCAAGCTCACCGCAAGTATTTTTACAAATACTAGCTTGCAACCTTGCACAAACTAACATTACCGTGGGCAAGCTTGGGCAATTGTACTGCATAAGGGAGCTGACATGATGTATAGAGGTTTTGCTTTATTTTTTGTTATTTATATCATTTTAACAAAGATCTATTGACAGTAAGGGGTCCATTCTTCTTTGAACAGAAAAAAGGCATGGAAAATTTAAAAAAAAAGGTAAAGAAAAAGGGGAAGTTGGGATGCAGAAGCTGCAAAAAAAAAAAAAAAAGTGAGTTAATTGGCCAGCCAGGCCAAAGCATTTAGAATATTTGTAAGTACAGTAGGCTTAATATATGCAATTATTATATTATTTATTTTCATGATATACAGTAGGCCTATATGTGGTAAATTGATTGTGAAGTTTCACTTTGTTAATATTTTTGATCTAAATATCCAGTATTTAAATTACTTGTCAGCCCAACCTGGTAATTTTGTGATACCGTTACCTGCGAGTGATTTTAGTATTGACCAATCAAATGGAATATGTAAATTATATCCAATTAAGATAAGAACTTCCCACCCTTTTACACCATAAATATTCAGTTTAACTGCTTTAACTTACCTTAAAATCATTTCCCAATCAAATATACTTGTCCTTGGGCCCTTTAGTGGACCCCTGGAACATCACAAAGGGCATGGTTCCCCTTCTCAGGCCTCCCCCCCCCCCCTTCCCCTTTTCCAAGATAATCCTCCTTAGATCACCCAGTGCATCTATATATATCTCAACTCATCAAACCTTTTTAAGAAACTCAATAGTTCAGAGGCAAATATGCAAAAAGAGATATCTTTAGTAACGAAATATCAACCCCTAAAGATTCAAGTACATCATCCAATTAAAATATTAGCCTATACATAAAACAATAACTTGCATTATCAAAAATGTGTCACAAAAGCTCCACATAAAACATTTATTGATCCTAAGTATTATCGCATCCTTAATCTGTGAGCTTCTTATAAATAGTTAAAATGCTATAAATAATTAAAATGTTATGAATAATTGTGAAGTTTCTTGCCTCATGGGAAATGTATGTACAATGGTTCATCTTTCCACACACAATCTGAACGCATTAGCAGCGTAACAGCTGCATTATGGGCAAAATCAAAGGCCATCTTGATATAATGTCCAGCACTGGATGCTTTCGGAACGTTAAACCTTGTTGTGCTATGCTATGCTAAATCACATGATCCGAAATGATTTTTACTATATCCAACCTGCAGTATACATG
Organism: Chiridota heheva; assembly: GCA_020152595.1. NCBI lineage: Eukaryota > Metazoa > Echinodermata > Holothuroidea > Apodida > Chiridotidae > Chiridota > Chiridota heheva. Next base: position 878,043 of record JAIGNY010003664.1, read on the forward strand.
TATATCCAGCCTGCAGTATATATCCAACCTATATGTTGTGTTATCAATAAATGATATGCCACACATTATTTACATTTAGATTATGATTTCAATGGCCCAAAATTTACATTTATAATTTACAAATTTACCAAAATTTGTCACTTTATTTAGATTTGTAGGAAAATTGTTAATTTTTGATGCAACAGAGAATTGAGGATGGCATATTATGCATTTTCATCATGAATTCTTGACAGTTTGCAATGAAGACACATAGCGGCTGTTAAGATTTCATTTGGAGGGGCAAATATTTTTCTAATTAAACATATAATTTGATACAAAAAATAATTAACAAATCTTTGGGAGGAAATTGCCTGTGTGAAATGCTGGATCAAAAATGGTGCAACCATATTATTCATTGCTAATTATGCCAACTAGCTAAGCTGCATCCATCCCAGCCATCAGGCTCATTGAGCCGGGGCAATTATGATTCGCAAATCTTTGGGAGAAATTTCTCCTTCCCTTGCCCCTGTGGTGCCAAGCCATAGGCTGCAGCTGTAAGAGATTGTAGTTGGAGGGCAAAACATCTTTTCAATGATACATTTGATTTGATACAAAAAATAATTGTTAGCAAATCTTTGGGAGGAAATTGCCTGTGTAAAATGTTGGATCAAAAATGGTGCAAGTATGTTATTCATTGCTGATATTATGCCAACTAGCTAAGCTAATTCCATCCCAGCCATCAGGCTCATAGCATGACTTGTCCTCCTTAAAAATTTGTTCCAGCAAATCATAACCACAAACTTAAAGTAGCAAATAATGAGAACACTTATCGAAATTAAAACAACCACTCAACCTCAACTTTCACAATAACCCAGCACCAACAGGAGAATGAATACAATGGAGCCATTGATAAAGAAAATTTAATCTTAATTTTGGTTCTCAGAATAAAAAAAATTAAGGGGAAAAATCTGACTCGACCTGCTTATATATCAGGTTTGGTCTGACTGTTTGAAATTTTAAGGAGCAGAACAACTAATGGAGCTGGTACTTAACCCTGGTTTTAATGGGGCAAATGAATGAATGAAAGTACATGACTCCCTCTGGATGAGACACCAGTCCATTGCAGATTAACTCCCCAGCAGTGCTGGTACTCATTTACAGCTAAGTGGATGGAAGCAAGTAAAGTGTCTTGCTCAAGGACACATTCAGGGCTCACGACAAAATAAAACCCAGTACCTTTCGAATATGAGCATGACTTCTTAACCACTGAGCCACTACACTTCTAATGTAATTGTTTATGCAAATGGCTCTAATTTTTCTATGAAACCAAAAATTTATAGTTGGATATCAAATGGACCCACACTACCCCAGTCCCCGAGGGGGGGGGGGCACTTCCATATGTGAGTTGTATATATGTGCCGCCGCCCATGCAGGTGCATTTTTGCATCATTTTCATAGTGCAGCTAGGTGTCTTTTCTGCATCAATTTTGTAGTGCAGGTGTCTTTTTAATCATTTTAGTAGTGCAGGTCTAAAAACATGCTGTTTTTTTTCTGTTAATTTTGTACTGCAGGTCAATATTTACAAAATTTTTACTCAACACTCAATAATGCAGATATCAAAATTGACTTCTTTGATACTGAGTGTACCAAAATTGTATAATTTCATACAGCTGGTATAGTTTTCGGTTGATGGGCTGCACACCTCTTCCCTTTAAAATGGAGTGTCCCCTACCAACATGGGGCAAAGACCTACAATTGGACAAAATATGTCATCTGTAAATTTTTCTAGGGGAAAGTGGGGGCAGTAGGACAGTAGAATAGTCCCACAACACAATAGCAGTAGCAAGAATAGCATTCTTCAAACTTTAAATGAGGAATAATGTAAAAGGGAGGGTATAGGAGCACAGGCGTTCCCAGCATTATGGCAACCTAGGGTAGATACTAATCTATCTAGATATATATATATATATCTATATATATATATATCTTTATCTATATATATATCTATCTATATCTATATATATCTTTATATCTATATCTCTATATCTATTTATCTCTATATTTATATATATATATATATATATATATAAAACAAGGTGTATGCCGAAAAGTTTCTCTTTAAGACTACCCGCACCCGACACCCGAGTTAATCCTGAAAACTCAGGTGTGACAATTACCAACACAACTTCCTGTTCAGTGTATTGTTTCCATTTCAAACAATGATTGTTTATCTGCCATTCCCATGCACTTCACAGCCAAGTAGCCCATAAGAATACACAAAGACAGTGAGATTTAATCAAGGCACTTTTGTGATTGAAATCACTCATCCATGTTAGGTGTCTCAGTGGGAGAAATTTGTTTGCAAACTGGTGATAAAATAACTGTGTATTATATGCCTGAGGTAATGTGTGCATTAACTGTGAATAATTTCTCTTAAGGAAAGATATTGCTTCATGTGGGTCACCCTCCTATTTTTATTCTTATCACCAGTTTGCAAGCAAATTTCTCCCACTAAGACACTTAACACGGGATGAGTGATTTCAATCACAAAAGTGACCTGATTATTCAGCATTGCCTTTCTGTAATCTTATACACACAAATAACCTTGGGTTACTTGGCTGTGGTGTGCATGGGAATGGCAGATAAACAATCATTGTTTGGAGTGGAAACACAATACACTGAACAGGAAGTGGGGTTGGTGATTACCCATACCTGAGTTTTCATAAATAACTCAGGTGTCAGGTGCGGGTAGGCTTAAAGAGAAACTCTTCGGCATGTAAATGAGCATGACATGAGGCTGACCGTCAGTGTGGAGCAGTACATGAAAACGACACTTGCACTCTCTGGAAAGTTTTTTTTTTTAAATAGAGACAGAGATATTAAATTTTCAAAAATCAACTGTATATTTTAAGTTCTGATCATATTGAAAGACAATAGTAAACTGTGGAAATGAATAAATGACTGTTAAAAATCATTTTATCAAAACACTTTTATATAACTATCATGTCATTGCATATCATTAAATATTTGTTCCATATTTATTCATTAGCCATCCAGCATGCAAATCAATACAAACAGAAGCAGTTCACAAAATTAGCATGTGCCTTATAATTAATCAACATGATGCAAAAATAGTACTCATTTATCCTATTTCAATAATTTTAAAGCCTTGTAGCCTTGTCTACTCATTAATATTGATGACATCATAACCACAACTGTAGAACATATGTACATACCATCATCTGTGTACCACATTTTGACAAAGTCTGATATATACCGTTTACAAGATATTAACTTAAGCCATACCAAGCATGCCAGTCAATACAAATAGAACCTTTGATAAAATTAGCGTGTGCATACCCTAATGAAATTAAGCCTAAAAGACTTCAGTTTTCCATGGAATAAAAGCCAGGAAAGCTTAGATTTCATCCTGGGAAATCCCCTGGAAAAGTCTGGTTTCCCTGACTCATGAAGAGCTAAGATAAGATAAGACAGAAAAAGCCCAGTATACAAAAACCAGGAATCCCTGAACAGAAAGAACAGCCTGGAAAAGGCAGGAAAAGCCTGATATGCCTAATCCTGGGAAATCCAGGGGTTCCTTTATTGATGGTAATTCGGACAGGAACTTCAAGCCTGGTTCCCCAGACTCATGAAGAGCCAAGATAAGACGGGAAAAGCCTGGATACAAAAACCCAGTAATACCCTGGAAAAACCAGGAATGCCTTAAGAGAGAGAGAGAGAACAACCTGGAAAAGGCAGGATAAGCCTGGTTGATATCCCTCTTATATATACAGTTTATATATACTGCCTCAATATAGTGCTGCTTCATGGAGATTCGCATACTCATCCAACAAAATTACTGAAAGAAACTACATACTAAAAACAGTTGTAAATATCAATTCAAAAACAAATTTTTTAAATGTGAAGTTTTAAAACAGATTGATCAATACAGGTGTGTAATTTCAATTATTTTTCAATGATGGCATCTTTACTGGGTTTTTTCGGCAGATCCCTCAGCTTACCTCTGCACTGGGTAATCCCTGTATTGTATATATACTTTTGCACCCCAAGACCCGAAAAGAGAAGAAAAAAGGACGCAATACTTATTATTTGTTTCACGTTTGGTGGGTGGGTAGAAAACTTTTCTAAATCCTGGAAGCAACTTTTAAGCCCTAGTTAATTAAGGGCCAATTGCTTGCTGTAATCCAATCCTTGCTTTTAGGGATGAGTACAGTTGGTAATTTTTTGACAATTAAGTTTAATACTGGGTGAAGAAATGTTACTTCGATTGTATTTGTTTATACCGTTAGTTTTACAAAGAAATTAGAAAAGAACATCAGTTGAAGGATTAGTTCAGGGATCAACTAAATTTATCTGATATGAAAAGGACTTCAAAAGAAACAAAATAGTGAAGAAAGCATTAAAAAATAGTGTTCCGTTAAGGAGATTAAGTTTAAAGTTCTGTATCATCAGCAGAAACAAATGAAGTTATACTAGTTGCAATGCAACATTCTCAGCATTATGTATCTATTCTGTTTTGTGATTTTGTGGCGTAAAAGCCATTGGGTATGTCAGTAAAGTAGTGAAATAGAATCTATCAACGAAAATAATATAATTTAAGAGCTTTCTCAAGAAAGTTCAAGGAAAATATTTTAACACTGAAAGAGTTAAAAAGAATGTGAAGGTTAGGGCCTAACCTTCAATAGTCGACTTACTACACTCATTTACAGATAAGAAAGAGCTTTAAACTTGAATATCTCCTGACAAAAAAAAGAAGATATTATATAGTTTATTATAAAATTATATAGTTTCTTCACATTTTGTTTCTATTAAAATCCTTTTTCATACAATTTTTTTAAATAAACTTGCATTGCCACAGTCAATTTTGGGGGGTTGGCCCTATAACAATCATTTCATCATATCAAAATTTCCAATCAAATTTTGACCAAGTGACAATAGTATGACAGCTAAAACAATTTAAACTTGACAAATATCAAGATTTAATTTAACACTGCTGTGTAATGTTGTGGCACACAAACTCAAAGCTTTGCACATTTGATTTGATGGATAAAACAATATCACACTATTGCTGAATTCCTGTTGGACTCAATACCTTTGAATTGCAATAAGTGAAGGCCGGAATAAGCCTTAGGAATGTTACCTTTGAATATGACATGGCAATAAGTGAAGGCTAGAATAAGCCCAAGGAATGTTACCTTTGAATATGACATGGCAACAAGTGAAGGCTAGAATAAGCCCAAGGAATGTTACCTTTGAATATGACATGGCAATAAGTGAAGGCTAGAATAAGCCCAAGGAATGTTTATGACATGGCAATAAGTGAAGGCTAGAATAAGCCCAAGGAATGTTTATGACATGGCAATAAGTGAAGGCTAGAATAAGCCCAAGGAATGTTTATGACATGGCAATAAGTGAAGGCTAGAATAAGCCCCAGGAATGTTTTTGAAGGAAAATTGAAAATGCTTACAATCACATGATCTTCTCAATTATTAGGTTCTTCATTTCATTATTTTTCATCAACTTGTTATGAGCTTGAGTTCACTTTTACAACTGTTTTGCATTCAAGAATATTCAAGAAAGATCGACAAAAGGATTTAAGAAAAGTACAATTTTTTTTTTTTTGATGGATGTAATATTGTAGGCAGAATACCCATCAGTTTGTGGAGATCAGTGAATTAATTGGCTCTTCATGAATAAAAGCACACAATTGAAACTGATCTACTGTAACAGTAAAAGGTTTGAAAAGTTAGTGTTCATACTTATAAATCTTCAGCTATAATTCTAGTCACAATTCAGAAACATTTAGGCACATGCACTTACTTTCCAGCAATTCCATTTTCTTCATGTCAAGAGCTGGTCTTGGTATTTCAACATTCTTGTTTGATTGTGTGTTTGCCCAGAACAATGCTGATTTTCACGTCCTCTGATGAAAACAACAGGATTGTCAAATTTTGGATGGCTTGTATTGCTGATGTTCTACTCCAGTTCCTCATGAAATGAAGATATCATTCATTAAATACACTGTTCTTACAGATAGTAAGCTTCCAAATTCCCAGACCCCAAGATGAACACACAAACACAACCAGCATTAAACTCTGTGCTAACAAGGAAATTACATGGAAAAATGCACACATGAAATTTAATGTTTTTCTTCCCTGATTCCTTTGAAATTTTCTGAATTCCCGGATATCTTCCTGCAGAGAAAACATAACCTTTACAATACAGAAAAACTAGCTTGCAGCAAGCTTGTGACAAGCTTGCAGCAAGCTTGTCACAAGCTTATTTTTAGACTGAGAAATTTGATGTGACATCAAAACTTCACGACTTCAGTTCAAATTATACTAAACTCCATATCTCCTTAATAAAATTAGACTTTTGAATGCTTTCTTCACCATTTTGTTTCTGTTGAAGTCCTTTTTACAAAACTCCATATCAAGATGAACCAGTTGCTTTGACCACTTAAATAATTTTTTTAAAAGAAGCTGTCTTTCCATTTAATGCCTCACCTTCACAAGTGGTAAATACCACCTAGATTATCTTGAGGAGAAAACCTGCCCATTTCCCCATTGAGGTTGCCTATGTCATATTTCCTCTCTGTTCATTGTCATGAAACAGCCTTCAAGCAAAGCAGGGTTATATCCTCTGTCATCTGTTGAAAAAAAGTTCGAATATGTTGATGCAAAGCCTTTAAAACAATTTTTCCCCAAATTCAAGTGGTTTTCATATACTAAAGCGTTATCATTTCAGATCAAATGAAATAAAAAATTTAAGTAGTAATTTTGTTGGGTAGGTAAACGAGCTATATATATACTAACTTTTATTAAAGTTGATAAATGGATTATCTTTAACACATAGTTGATTGTAATGCAAATGCTTACTTTCTGTTTTCCCAGTAGTAAAAGATGTTTCATATCAGCAATGACATTTAGCCTTCTACAGTATATTGGCAGCATTGTGAAACTTACACTTGGTTTTGGTTTTGTGTATTTGGAAAAAATACTCACATTTTAAGCAACCAAAATTGGCATATTAATGCAAAAGAGTACAAGTGCAATTACCATATATTATCTAATAAATGCCCCCTCTAATAAACGCCCCCTCTAAGAAACACCCCATGTTGTTTTTGGGGGTGACAATCATGAAGTCACACATAAATTGATTGGTAACATCGCAATCTTAAATACAGTGTAAATTAACACTATAGGCTTTAGCCAAAACTAATCTTAAAACTGTAAAACTGCCCGAAAATACAGTCAAAAAGTTGAACTTGCTATGCACACCAGAACAAAATTAATCTTGCCAAAAAAGGGGAACAAATCAGAAAATAAAGTGAATAAAATGTTCTAACAGAGTGAAGTTCAGTGTAATTATGGCCCGACTGCGGCCATTTCGAAGACACAGCCCTTACAGAAATATTAGCTTGCAGCAAGCTTCCATCATGATTGCGACAAGCTAACAATTTAAGTTGTGCAAGCATGCTGCAAGCATGCTGCAAGTTTGCTGCGAGCTTGCTGTGAGCTTGCTGCAAGCATGCTGCAAGCCTGCTGCAAGCTTGCTGCGACCTTGCTGCGAGCTTGCTGCAAGCATGCTGCAAGCATGCTGCAAGCTAGTATTTGTAACAAATTAGCTTGCGCAAGCTAGCAAAAACTATCTGTAAGCTAGCAGAATTGTTTACAAGCTTGCGCAAGCTAACAAATATGATATGCTCACTTGCACAAGCTAATGTTAACTTGCACAAGCTAGCAAGCTAGTATTTGTTCCAAATACTAGCTTGTTGCAAGCTTCCAGCTTGCTTGCACAAGCTTGCAGCATGCTTGTGCAAGCTAAAAATGTTAGCTTGTCACAAGCGTGCTGCAAGCTAAAATTTCTGTAAGGGAGGTGATGGCATACCTTAAACAAAATTTATTCAGAATGCAGCTCCACTTCTGGCTTACAGCAAAATACGCTGGGAGAGGTGGGTTTAATCATTATAAAAGTACACCATTCCTAATACTAAGACAATGATTCTTTGCATTTTTTCATGAAAATGATCAATCGTACTGAAGAAATAATTTTTTATGGTTTAGAAAACCAAACTGAAGCAGAACAGCCATGGGGTCCATACACTTCATATACAAGTTCTGTGGTTTTTTTAATTTTACCCTCGGTTGGTTAAGTTCATTTGAAATTTAACCCTAAATAAACGTGCCACTTTTTGAAAATGTAACGCCCCAATTGTTTTGATTCTCTTTGATACCGAAACCATTTTATCTGCTTTTCTTAAGAGTCCAAAAATGTATTGTTTTGAAATCTTTTCAGCATGTGAATTCATTGTTTAGGACATTTTATTGGAATCCAATGAAACATTTCAACTACTGTATGTAAGTCTTTACAGATCTCATCCTAAAACATCCCCACCCCTCAATTTCTACCCTTCCCCTGTTACAATAAGACCCAAATTGTAATCACTTCTTCCTGAAACAATAACAAAACCCGCAGCAATTTAATCAAAATCCAATCATCAGTTATTGAGATATCTTGATGATAAACAGAAAAACAAACAGCGACGAAAAAATAACCTCCGTACAACTTTGTTGATGGAGGTAATAACGTTTTTCCAACGAATGCAATGCAAAATTTAGCAATATTTGACCTCTTAATTACCTTTAAGTGACATGTCCATCTTTCCCAAGACAAATTTTCATCATTCTTTACCAACCAACCAAGTATCCACTCAATTGCAGTTTGCATTATTTGCACAACACGCGATAAACCACAATTTACCATTATAAATCAATTATTTGACCTCTTTAAGTTTTGACCTTTAAGTAGCATGTCACATCTTTTCCGAGACAGAACTTTATATCATCCTTCAAACACCAAGTAACAATCAAATTGCATTTACAGTTTTTCCATTTGACCTCTGACTTTTTAATGATTATGTCCCATTTTGTGTGGGACACAACCATATATCACCTTCCCACCAAGTATCAACCTAATATCACTTACAATTTTCCCAGAAAGCACAACACAAAATTGACCATTTTCAATATATTATTTGGCCTTTAAGGTTAATGACCCAACTTGTGCAGGACATAAGTTCACATGACCCTACACCCTCCCACCAAGTTTCAACATGATTGCTTGTATGGTTTCTACTGTACACGTGACACAAAATTGTGTACACTTTACATACCATGCTGTAACTTATACATTAAAAAGTTTGCAAAAAATCCAACCCGATATCGGGTTGAGGGCAGCCTCATGTTTACTCAAACACAAAAGGTTCTTTCATTACATCCAGACAAAACTTCAACACCCGATACGGCTATCTGTGAATGCCAACAAAAAAAATCTTGTGGTTATTTACTGTCCATGTTTGCACATCTCCGTAGTTAATGCACCATTTCAGTTTGTTTGTTACATATTGGGAAGCTAGTGTAGTGACTGCAGGCACTGTGCAGACCACAGTATACATGTTTACTTAAAATTCACGGACAAGTGAACAGACATGTGGGCTTAAATTTCAACCAATTTTGACCACCATCGGGTGACCTTAGGAATTGATTAAGTTGAACAGTTAAGTTTAGATAAGGACCTTATTATTTTTTTGCTTAATTATTCAAGGTTTTGGGGGGATAGAACTTCTTCCGATTCCGGAGAAATTGTGTTCTACTTGTTAGGCTGATTTTTGCATTGATTTAGTATGGCAACAGCTTAGGCCATAATTGCCAGTTGATTTTGTGTGTGTCTTTCTGCATTTTTTTTTTTAATGTTTTTTAGATAAGATTACATTTTTATTTGAAGGCCTTGATTGTTGAATAACCATAAGGAATATGTGGACTACCCTTCTACACATGACAACTTGTGAGAAATTTGGTATCTACAAGTTCTACGCATCTTAGGACAGGCACTTATGTTAGTTTTTTTGCATCGTAAGTTAAGTTTAAGTGATAACTCACTTATGTACTTGCCAGAACGCCAAAATTGACTTGGAATTTGGTTCAGAAATTGTTTAGTGGGGGGGGGTGCATTTTTTTGCTATGTAAAAATAATGAAGTAGAAAGTGCGGCAGGGCTCTCGGTGCGGGGGGCGGGAAGGGCTCAAAATTTCCCAATTTAAAATTAATTATATATGGGAAGGTATCTGAAAAGTTAGGCGCTGACCTTTCAAGGTGGGGAGGAACTAGGGCATGAGAGTAGTGTGGTCCAAGGGGCTTAACCAGGGTCAAGAGACAAAGCCTGTTAGGGACGCAAAGGCGGAGGTCTAAAAATTCCGTTTTGATGGCCCGCAATGGCAATGGAAAACTTTTCAATGAAAACAAATTAAAAACGTATAGCAGACAACCTTGCATGGTTCTGTGGTTAGGGGTCTATGGGTGTACTATCCCTGGAAGTGCTAATGATTCCATGCTTTAAATGGCTCCAACTGACTTAAAAATGATAATAATAATTAACCATATAATTACGAACATAATCCAAATGACTGCTCAAAGTAATGTGTTCATTTTGGTGGTTGATATTTTTAGTTGGATTTCCCTTCAGAATTTTGAAACCGAACTGAATCCATCCCCGAATTAGAGGTAGAATTTTGCCACTATAGCCTACAATTATCATTCACACATACCTGTATATTAAATGTAAAAAAATTGCACTAAAATAAAATTTGACTTTCTAAAAATTATACAAATATCTAAATCCATTTTGCTGGTGTCAAAATTAGGAACAGACCCTGATCAAGACCAAAATATAAAAATTTCTAAACACAAATTTGTACAGATTTTGAAAACAATTCAACAGATGGGCTAACAGAAAGTGGGGGTACAGCACCCCGTCATACCCCTTCCCTACTGGCCTGGAACCAGGAGTCCTTATGCTGTCATATAATATTGACTATATCATGAATGAAGGAAAAGCTTCTGCCATTTTGAGGAAAAAGCCATATATTTTGAGGAAAAACCTTGGAAATTTTAAAGTAAAAGTCAGATATATATTGTGCAAAAAAGTAAGAGATTTTGATGATAAGTCGGATATTTTGAAAATCCTTCAGATATTTTGAGCAAAAACCGTGGAAATTTAAAGTCAGATCGGATATATATTGTACTAATCAGAGATTTTTAAGATAAGTTGGATATTTAAAAAAAGTCTTCAGACATTCGAGGAACAGGTCAGATATATTGAGGAAAAACATTGGAAATTTCGAGGAAAAAGTTGGATATATTGAGCAAAAATTAAAGAGTTGGATATTTTGAGGAAAAAGTCGGAATTGGGTAACTCTAAATATTTTGGTGGGTGGGGTGGGGGCAGAGGCGGCAAAAACTAACTTGGGCCAAAAAAATTCTCGAATAATTTTTTCTGACATGGGGAGTACATTTTCAGACAAAACTCTGGCCAAACTCTGGAGTAGGCCCTAGCTTGGGAAATTAGCTCTCGCTATAAGGACCTTTAGTGGCACCGCTGTCTAACGTGCTAAATTTCTAAGAAGAAAAGACTTGAGATTGACTACAATTGGGTAGTAATCATGAAAAAGGTAAAAAAGAACACATGAAGAATTAAAGAAGTCTTAAAATTATTGCTTTTAGAATTACGTGCACGTGAACAATAATTATAGCATGAATAATTTTAAAGATTTGTATTAAATGATAAGAAATATCTTAATCTGTTATCGATATTTTACATAAAATTTGTTCTTACAAATAGAAACAAAAGAAATTTAATTGCCATGATTTATCAATTGATTAATGGTTTCAGAGCAATAGATATTTAATAATTTTTATTAGTCTTCTTTCAAAACTCATTCCTTTATCTAACACTATTTTCAGTGTTAAGTAAATAAAAAGAAACTTGGCAAAACAGCCTTTTCTTGACGTACAGAGAACTTTCTTTGCTACTGTACAATTTCCTGCATAAACCTATATATTGCAGAAATTCCTGTATGGCCTTTGTTTCTAACACACAGTATCTAACCAATTTAAAGACCACATTGTTTTCAGAGAGATATCAAATTTACAAACATCCCTGACCTTGTGAGACCATGTTAACACTTAATAGCTCCATCGTGAGACTAGATCAGTGCTAATACCAAGAAGCAATTCTTGATGCAACTGCTTTGTGCATTCAGGCATGGTGAATAAACAGTCATTCAGGAGTTTAATCAACTGTGTGCAGTCATAGACAGTTCAGTCATTTGATCTGATTATGCTACTATTAATAGCTCCATGATCTAAAAAAACGTCTTGCAAACTTTTTAGAACAAAAATTTCATCATGCACACCCCAATAATTTCACACCTCAGAGAAAATATGTCCCTATTAAAACATAATGCTCAAACTCCATTACCCTTAAATATTAATGCTAAATAAATACCACAAAAATTTCAAGAAATGGAAATCATTTTACTTACATTTTTAAATTTTAGGCCATCTAATTTACAATACAGACAGGATCTAGCAATCACAATTTTCGATTGGCAATAATATTTTCATTGATAAAATCGCTCTTAGCAATGTGACTTAACTTTTGACTATGCTACCTCGTGTCATGATCAATTAAAACAGCACAGGTGGAAAGTGAAATATAGCCCAACATACATGTAGGTTTTTTGAAGCCTTACTCTAAACCTTACCTGTTAGAGTAATAATGTTCTTCAAATCCTCCCTGTATGTTGGGCAAATTCCCAGTAGGCTATCCTACCAATCTTTCCGTTTTCAACCTATCAAAAAAGCCATAAACTATTATTAAACACTGGTATGATAAGATTTCAAAATCATACAATTCTCGCCTAAATAATCAAAAATGATCACACACGCAAGACAAACAGGTCAATAAAAAGGTTAGTAGAAGAGGAGAGATCGTTCGTTAGGCCTAGGCCTAGTGTTAATACACAGTTTAGGCCTAACGTTGTGTATGTACTTCACACAAGCAGTATTGCAATGTCACGGCAAGTAAAGAAAACCTTAAATTTCAACTTTTTTCCTTAAAGAATATTCTTCATCTACTTCAGGACGAAGCTATTGAACATAAACTTTCTCTTGAAAATTTGTAAAATGAAGCAAAAGAAAAGACTTAACATACATACCTATTTTGAAAACTTTCTCCAGGCACCAAGTTCACAGCTGCCTGCTGCATGCAACTTAAACTTACAAAAAAGTTATATCGCGGTACGGTACGGCCGCGGCGCGCCAGGTCTACCTACGTCACGTCAGCTACTGTGCTGTATCTTCTTCTTCTTCCATTGCAATATTGGGAGACGCATGTTAAAATAGTTCATTTTGCATCTCTTTTTCTAGGAAAACCATAATTGATTTTGATTTAATGGTGGAGGGTGATGAAAAGTTTGTCTCCCTAAGACTTGAGTCATGTACCCAAAGGTCAAATAATTGATTAAAAAGAGAAAAGTTTGCAACTCTTGTTATGCAAAAACCATAATTGATATTGAGTTAATATTTGGTTGGTTGGTGGAGGGTGATGAGAAGTTTGACCCCTATAACTTGGATTATGTACCTAAAGGTCAAAGAATTTATTAAAAAGAAAAAAGTTTGCATCTCTTTTTATAAGAAAACTGCAACTGATCTTGAGTTTATATTTGGTAAGATGGTGTGGGATGATAAGAAGTTTGTCCCCAATAACTTGGGTCATGTACATAATAGGTTAGAGGTCAAATAATTGATTTAAAAGAGAAATTGGGATGGTGGGGATGATAAGTTTGTCCCTAAAATATGGGTCATATACCTCAAAATTCAGAGGTCAAATAATTGATTAAAAAGAAACATGTTGCATCTCTTTTTATGGGAAAACTGTAATTGATCTTGAGTTGATATTTGGTGGGATGCTGAGAAGTTTGTATACTTCCACAATTTCTTTAATTCTCATTTGGTGCTATTTCAAGTGTTTGATCTGAAAAGGTACAAATGTTTCTTTTCAGCTAGCACTTATATCAAATGAACAATTAGTAGTTTTCTCTTTTGACGTGTTAAAAATTGTTCATCTGTTGACAAAACCTACCATTTTGGCCCAGAGTGTGTTTTCAGCTACTAGGCTAATTCATGTATAAGTATTAATTGCAAAATGACAGGGTGGAGGAACAAGAGAAAACTTTGTTTTGTAGGACATAACTATATGTATCCTGATCTGAGGAGGCATGCAGATTTTTGGTGAAACTTTATGTTGGTGAGGTTTAACTATATTATTTTCTAGTCAGTTGGAATGATGCTGCCTCATACATATATAGTTCTACTTATGTTTTTAAAAGTATGATGATTGTGACTTTTGCATCTTTTGATTTTCTTCATCATGTGTGATGTGCATGTAACATTTTAATTTGATTGTGCTACTGAATATAACTACTTTCCTTGAAGACAAAGTCTTATTCTGTATTCTTTGTTGTTTTGGTATTCATTTGAGATTCTTATTTGACTAAGTTTAAGCTGCTTGTTGCTGACTTAGCAAGTCCTATAATGCTGATACCTCAAATTTACTTTTCTTATTAAAAAAAATACATCATTGAGATCATAAGATAAAAATTCATCCTTAATTTACTTAATGTAGAGAAGAATTTATGAGTCAGAATGTCATGCTCATATCAGCTTCTACTTAGAATGTGGTACTCAGAGAAAAATACTGAGTCTAAATGTTGTGTCCGTGTCAGCCTTAAAAAAAAAAAAAAATGGCGAAATGTCGTGTCCATGTCGGCCTCAGAAAAAAAAAAGGCGAAATGTCATGTCCATGTCGGCCTCAGAAAAAAAGTCAAAGTCCCAATGTCATGCCTGTGTCGACCTACTTGGCTGTCATGCTGATATTCTGTCAGGAAAAAAAAAGTTTAAAATGTTGTGCTCATGTCGTGCCCATGTTAGCTTTAGAAGAAAAAATGGTATAAAATGTTGTGCTCATATCGGCCTTAACCTCTTTGTTGTGCTCATGTTGTGTCCACAACATTGAACAAAATTTGAATGTCGACCCCAAATTTTAATTTCGGCCTCAATGTCGGGGCTTCCTTGGCTTCATGTCAGCCTAACAATTCCGTAATGCACAAGCTAATGTTAGCTAGGCTGCTTGCGCAAACTAGCAAGCTGGTATTTGTTCCACATACTAGCTTGCAGCACGCTTGCTGCAAGCTTGCAGCATGTAACTTCCGCAAGAATGATCAAGCTAATAACAAATATTTGCTAGCTTGCGCAAGCTTGCAGAAAGTTTTTGCAAGCTAGTTTATCTGTAAGTATCTGTTTCTTTGTGATTCTTCTTGTTTATATAATTTGTTGCAAAAATATTTGTGACTTAAATGTTTACAATTTTTTCTAAACATTTTGTAGTCTCTTCAACCTTTTCTGTAATGTATATAAACAAACTTATACTGTCTACCAATCTTAGAAATATTTTGTTCTGAAATCTGAATGTTACATGAATTGGTTGCAAATCAAGAAAATCAAATAAGTTAATCAAAGAACTCTAAGATGCACTTATAATTACGACTTCAATATTATTTGATGCATGTTTTTGCATCCTAGATGCTGATAAAATTCCTTTCTCTTTGCAATCAGAAGGAACTGAGGTGTGAAAAACTTATTTTCCAGCTAATATATCTTCTGCTTCAGGGGATTAACCGAGAATGAGACCATGTTGGCTTACTTGGAGATCTATCTGAATATCAGGAACAACACGAATTGCAACAAATTATAAACAGATAAAGATTTTTAGGAGAAAATATCAAGAGATTTTGGGGTAAGGGTTTCTGAACTAGATGAACAGCTATTTTCTATTTATTTACAAGAGGAGAAAGTTTAGAAAGGCATTTCCTGGGTATGAAAAGAGGTTTGCCCCAACACAAAAATTGTATGATTCTTTCCCCCAATCTCTGGTACCTAAAATAAATATTCATTTAACTAATTCTGATCAAGAAGAGCCCTCAGTCGTAATTCCTTGAGAACGGGGGGACTTCCCACCCCCTCCCCATTTTCAGCAGAAGTTAGAAAAGAGAAAAAAGGTTTTTGATAAGTATTGTCCCCACTTTGTGGAGGAAAAGAATCATGGCCTGCCATCAATTCTTGGGCTCATTTTGTGTAATGTTTGCAAGGCCTAAACATTTGAATTTTTATTAGAAGTCTTATAAGGGCTCTTTACTGGCAAAATGGCTTCTAATTGTACCTCCTATTCCCAGTTTGATAATTTTATAGGAATGGATCATTTAAACCCTGACTGCTATAGAGAGGTATATGATGGTATATGTCACTAAAGATAAATGACATAAATGAAGCTGACTTCATGGAGCACTGGGGTCCCTAAAAACTATTTAAATACACTTTCATTTCGCATGGCGGTGCTGATAACCTTTGATGCATATATTCAAATCAAGTCATGATCGTTTCTAACAGTCGGGTCCACACTCCCGATGAGGATATCTCCAGATGGGAAATCGAGACAAATTGCGCAGTGACCATAATTTAGACTTGCTAATAAGTTTAGCTCTTAATTTTTCTTTTGCTTCTCAAATTATGTAATTCTAAAGTTCTCTACTTTACAAATGATATCAAAATTAATATTTCTGTATGATTTGAGCTTTTTCTTGTTACTTAAATTTTAAAATTAATTTTTAAAGATTACATTTACAATCCCTAATGAAAATCAAATTTGCACAGGTAGAAATGGAGAAAATAATTGTATTATTCTGTTGTACCAATGAAATTAGAATATTTCACATGCATTTTTCCTACCTTTGGCTTAAACCTTTATTACCGTTATGTATTTCTGAAGAGAGATTTGAATTTGGAAAGATGCATTGTGGGTTATAATCACAATTTTCTCCCAATTGGGAGATCCCAATTTTGGAAGGGTGGACCGGACTGTCTAATGAATGCTCTATTCAATGGCACCTGTATTCAAAATAAAAACCTGTCGTATTCAAAATAAAAACCTGTCGTATCAAAATTCCAATGAATTCGAAAAAAACATGGCATCACTTTTCAACTGAATCTATTAGCTCCTTCAAACAAAAACAGCAAACTAATGATGCAAGACTGAAAATGGAAAAATGTTCAAAGGAGCTGAGCAAAATTTTACTGCGCTACAAAAAAGTAAGTGAACAACTAAACACTATCTACTGCTTTTAGCCCATCCCCGTAGAGGCATATGTTACAATCAATGTCTTCATGAAAATTGATAGAAAGTGGATAATGGCAAGCTAAAAAAGCTTCCTGCCTTCGAATTTTCTATACACACATCTCAATATAAATGTTAACAGTACAGATCTGTGAAAAAAAAAAAAACTGCATATGAATCATTATCACATTGCAGACATTAATATTTTTAAAGACTAAGCACATAACCAGCTGCAAAATCATACATTTTATTTCGTGATGAAATATTTCAATCCTGCTCATACAGTCATAGGCAGGATTTGCCTACCAAAAGTGGTGAGGGCCAATTTCAACGGTGGGGGAAAAAATCACCAATTTTAACAGTGGGGGCAAAATCACAAAAATGCAGTAAGGTATTAAAATCACCATACAAAAGATATAACATCGGAAAAAAAAGTGGGAGGCCTTGCTGACTGAATCCGTAGTCGTTCAGTCTTCTGAGCTATGCATTCCATCTGACTCGGATATTGTAAAAAAATTTGAATTTGGATAGATGCATTATTAGGACTTCTGTGAAGCATCTTCTGGTTAGGAGACCAAAATTGTTTCCCCAATTAGGCAGTCAGGAGTACAAGAAATATCGAAAAAGGTTCCAAACTTTCAGGAGATAAAAAAACAAAGCAATATCATTCAAATAGTAGAATAAAAGTGCCATTTTACTTGGCACCAGACATGAAGTGGCATAGCTAAAGGAGGGCAGGGTGCATCCTCCCCCTTTGCCGGAAATTTCCAAAAAGTCAGAAAATGTGCACATACTGTATTATGTTGGATTGTTTTTGTAACCCTGATGAAAGGCGATCGGTCTTATAGGGTTCAGTTGTATACCAGCGGTCTATTTAGAGTAACTTAGCAAATGTTTTCAAAATATCTGACACCTTTCTCAAAATTTCCGAAGGTTTTTCTCAAAATATCTGACTTTTTCCTCACAATTTCTGAAGTTTTTCCTCAAAATATCTGACTTTCTCAATATGCTCGACAGTTTCACTCATTAATATCCTAAATTTTTTCTGAAAATATCTGACTTTTTCCTCAAAATTTCTGAAGGTTTTCCTCAAATATCTGACTTTTTCCTCAAAATTTCCTTAGTTTTTACTGATAATATTCTAACTTTTCTAATTATAATATTTTTAACGACAACTTTTACCTCAAAATATTCATTTTTTTTCTCCTAAAAACTTCCAAAGTAGCCAATTTCCTGAAAAGTTTTCCTCAAAATATCCAACATTTTCCTCAAATTTTTCTCAATATTTCTCAATATTTTTGATGGTTTTGTTCAAAATATCCCAAAAATTCTCAAATTATTTGACCAAAATTTACTCAAACTTTCCGAAGCTTTTTTAAAAATATCATAAGTCTTTCCTCAAATTATACAAATTTTTCCTCCAAATTTCCGAAGTATTTCATAAAACGGGGAAAGGGGAGGGGGTAGCTTGCCCCACCTGCAAAAAAGTCTGGCTATGCCATTGACCAGACATGTCCATATGCATATGAAACTGATTTTTTCACAGCATGTTATGAAAGTATCCCCTTCTTGGGTTTCAGCACCACCCCTCAGGGGCCCTAACCCCCTCACCTGACCCGAATCACAATCTCACACAGGCATTCATCAAGTTAATGAACTTTTAATATGTGGAAAAAAAAAGGAGAGCTTACCTGGAAGAGATCCTCCTTTGTCATTTGCTGTGCACCGTGAACCATGTTTGACACTCCCTGGATGAATGACGGTTCCTCCAGCAGCCGCTGATGTTCCTCGACTGTGCGTTGTGGATCATCTTCAACTCGGTGACACTCAAGAACATCAGGATTGTCACGTTCTTTAATGGCAATTTCTGGAGCAGAAAGTATTACAATCTTCGGGGTGAGAGGGTGGTGACTGTCAGCTAAGCCTTGTACAGAATCAACTGCCATGCTTCCCATAATGTTCTTGCTGACTAACACCAAAGGATTTCCTAGGAAGATTAGAAACATGTTGTCAAAAACCATGCATAAGATATTCATGAAAGGGATTATCTTGTTTCCGTATTCTTACACATCATGATCACAAATAAATTATAAAGTAGGGAACTTCTGATACGGCAGGCTATATACTCATTTTAATGGTTTTTATTGGCAAAGCGATGAAGAAACAGAACCTGAGAACCAATTTAGGTTTTGTTGTTCTGATGCATTTTTTTCATATGCTGATTGATTTGCAAGTTTTGTATTAACTGTAACATCATGAAACATTTGATCCATAATATCTATTCATAAGCCACGACCACCATGCAGATCAATTAAATAGAACCTGCTAACAACACTAGAATGTGCACAATAATTGACAACATTATCATAGCAAGTATGTTAGTATGATGCAAAACGGACATACATTTAGCTCATTTATCATTTTAATTAAATAATTTTTATTAAGCTCCGCCTAATATGCATGAAATCACCACCAAACACAACATGGCACATCCAGACCATATGGACTACCTGTATACTACATGACCTAAAACCCAATGTATCATTCTTGAGATCTTGTGTTTATATCAGCATTTTTTTTTCACTCTATAATCTCAAATTTACCTTGTTTAATTGTGCTTTAAATTTCTCTCATTTTTACTTGTTTTGAACGTGCTTGATGGATGAACAGTGCCATGAGAGGGGAACAGAAGCGGAAGTTTCCCTGGGGACCAGGCTCATGGGGACCCAAATTTACCTGAGTATATTTTTTTGGGGGGGACCAAAAAGATAAAATGGACATAAAAACATAATCAAAGGGGTGAAAACCCATTCTTAACAATGGCGAAAACGGTAGGCTATAAATTGGACTAAAAATAGGTGATAAAGGTGTTTTTTTGCTCTTCAGAATTCTTTGAGATACAAGAGACTCCCAATTGTTAGTTTTCCTGGGCCTCGCATTTCTCCCCACGACACTGAACATATCAGTAACCAATGGCAGTAAACAAACGGTGAGCACGATTTTCATGTAACTTCTTTGCAAGACACAACCCTCTAGATTTTTTAAGCAGTTTTCTTTTATATTGCACTATACAACATATTCATTCATTCATCAAGTATAGTGCTGTTAGTAATCTCACGGCTTCATTGCAAGCAAATTGAGGCCCAAATTCCCCAAAAGCTAAAAATGTTAGCTAATTGTCGCAAGCATGCTGCAAGCTAATATTTCTGCGATGGACGGCTTTACCACAAAATAGCATTTATAGATATGTATATATAGTCAGTGTATGATAGAGAAGTACAATCAGGGCAGTCAAGAAATTTTAAATGACTTTTTACCTAGTTAAAAGGTCTAACAGGAAATCTTTTTTTCTTCTGTGTTCTAGTTTCTTTTAAAAAGTAATTACATTACATTTTCAAAAGATAATGAATACTTTTATTTGCTGCAAGTGCAATAAAACGCCTACTTTTTCCCCACAACTGTGATGAATATTTGTTCATCTTACAAGATTCCAGTTTCTTTATTATTCCTGAAAAAGCTGTAGCTACACAAGTTAACATCTAATTTTCATGTAAAACTGAAAAAGAAGATGATCAGAAGAGGTATAATCCAGAGCCTCCAGCAGGGATAAGGGCAGACCCCACCCCACCCCCACCCCCTAAAAAAACTCAAGATGTACATCCAAATTTAAAGCAAATGAAAGCAAAATGTTCAAAATGCAACAATTTGCCAAAATAATGAAAAAAATGACAAATAGTGAGAGAAATGATATTAATGTAGGAAATCTTGATATGCTTCTCTCTTTTTAATGTACTATTCATCGCACAGTTACACTGTTACATGGGGACATTTATAAAGCACATATTTACCACATATACTGTTGCCTACTCAAGAAATCGTTTTAAAGAAGAAATCGTTTTAAAGAAGAAATCGCAAATTCTTGTTTTCCCGCAGTTATCTTGTTCGAACTGTATATTTTTACCAGGTCTGAATGTTTAAATGTCTGCAATGGGGATGTCCATAAAGCAAGTATGGGTTGCATTATGGGGAGGTGGAAATGCAGTTACTGTGGGTAGGTACCAACTGCAAAAAATAGTTTTAATATCAATAATCTTCACATTCTTAAATGAGTTCAGTGGTACACGTTCTTGGTTGTTGTCTTCCATAAATGCATGGAGATCGAAAGAACCACACACATATAGTACAATATAGGCCTTTTCACACTACCTACCTTTGACCCATGTCGAAACGTACACAGGTCCAAATCGTGTCGACTGTGAAAAGTTTCAACACGGTTCAGTCACGCTCTGCATTCACACTGCTCAACGATAAACACCGGTCATTTCCGACACGTGTATTTGCTTGATCGTGTCAGAATTCTCACTATACGGTCAACAACTCTCAACCCTGCCACCTGCAAGCAGAGCTAGTTTCAACACGGCTTGGGTGCTTTACACTGGTCACAGGTTGAAATTTACACTGTGAAAAGGTCAGACAGATAAGGGTCCAACGTGGACATTTTCCATAGTGTGAAAAAGCCTAATTATTAGGTTTGACTTTTCATTCAACTCTACTCGACTGCAGGGGGCAGATGCCAAAGCATACATGTTGGGAGCGGTATAGGATTTTGATTTACACATATTTACCTATTACTAACCTCCTTCTTGAGAATGGGGGAACACTTGGGTCCACCCTTTTTGAACCCTTAATCTTAATTACAGGAGATGTAAAATAATTGTCTTTCAAGCTTAAAATATGAAATAAATGTCTTGGGAGTTCAAAACAGTTTCTAACTGATATCATATAGGCAAGATCACGGATGGTAAGTGGGTGGGGATCGGGGGTGGGGACTTCATACTGAAAGTGGTAAGGGTGTGCAGCCTATCAAACAAAAACCATACCTGCAGTATGAAATTATACAATTTTGATTCCCGCAGTATAAACGAATTCAATTTGCAGTATCGACTATTCAGCGAAAGTATTGCAAAAATGGACCAGCAGCACGAAATTAACAGGGTAAAATAATATTTGTTGGGACCTGCACTACGAAAATGATGAAAAATAAAAACACCTGCAAGGCGGCGCAAATATATATACCTCATATATGGAAGTGCCCCCAACTCCCCCTGGTTTTGTGACTTGCCATGGGTCCCCTGCCCCGATTTTGGTAGACAATACATCCTATCTTCTGTACATATTACCTCATTCCTTCTGATGTAAATGTAAATTGTTTCCTATTATATTTTAACTATGCGACCTAAATTGATAGTTTACACAGAATTTCCCCTTTTTAAAATTCATGCATAACCAAAGGCAGGATTTGGGGGTGTGTGTTTAAATAATTTGTATGGTACAATTTTGTATTTTAAAGTTATTTAATGATTTAACACCCCCTCCCTCCCCTAACCCTCTCAAACACACACTTTTGGTTTGGTTTGGGTTGTTGATGTTTAACAGCACCGCGACAGACAGAGTCAAATGTGCCAAGAGGGTGTTAATAAATAATGGTGTAAGAGTAAGGATAGTGTAAGGATAGTGAGGAGATGGAAGGTTTGTAAGGGAGATAAAGGGGAAAAGCTGAATGTGGGAGAAAAAGTGAGGTGAAAAGAAAGGGGTGTGTAAGGTTAGGTGTAGCAGGGGAAGAGGGGAGGAGATTATATGTAGTGGAAGAGGTTGTTGCGGAGAAAGTTGATGATGTTTGAGGAAGAATTGTTTTCGAATAGGTCCAAGATTGAGGAGAGTGAGGAGAGAGAAGATCTGGAGTTCTTGTTGAGGGGGCAGGTTAAGAAAATATGTTTGATGGAGAGATCGATATTGCAAGTGGGGCAGAGAGGGACAGGGGAGCCTGATAAGAGATGGGAGTAAGCAGGAGAGGGTGGCCGAGGTGAATGCGGGTGACAACGATGTCTTCCCTGCAGTTGCGACTATGCAGAGGGGTGTTGGTCCCGGCTTTGGCTTTGATGATGTGAAGTTTATTACTGGTTTCGTAATTCCAGGAGTTTTGCCAGGTCTTGTTGATGTAGTTGGAGATGGAGAAATGGAGGTCTGAGTGTGGAATAGGGAAAGAAGAGATGTTATTTGACAGAGCTTTGATGGCAGCTCTGACGGCTCTCGTTGCCAGGGAGGCTGACATGGCTGGGAATCCAGAAAAAGATTTAAGTCTAGGAGGATGTCCTTCACCTCGGCAGAGTAGATAGAGGTGCTGTCGGGTTATCTTGAGGAGAGGGTGAGGCCAGGACAGGCGGCGGCGGCGGCTGCAGAAGAGCCTTACCATGTGGAGCCGTCAGTGAAGAAGAAGAAGTAGTCGTGGAAATCTCTACTTAGTTGACAGTATTTAGGGTGGAAGAAGGCTGGGTTGTAGAGAGCTTTCCTGAAGGAAGAAAGACCATGGTGGGGCAGATGGCGGGGGGAGGGGGGGGGAATAGTCCAGGTGGGTGTAGGTGAGATGGTGTGTCTGGCAATCGAGAAAATGGTGATGTTGGCTTTGGAGTGGGAGTGCATCCGGATCCCGAAATGTGAGGGGGTGTGTTTGTTGAGAGTGAAGACTTTGGTGAAGGAGGGAGAACGGATGAAGTGGAAGGAAGGGTTTCGTGGATCGGTAAGGATGCGGAGAGCAAAGGAGAGGCCGGCCTTCGTGCACCGGAGGTCGAAGGGGAGTTCGTTGACGTGGAGACCGGTGATAGGGGCGGTGTGAGTGGCACCAAGGCAAAGCCTTAAGGCAGTGTTCTCAGTGACCTCCAGGTGTTTAAAGTAAAATTTGCGCACGGAGGCGAAGATGAAATTTTGTGGCATTTGGTTTTGAGGGTGTGGATGTGGTTCATGCAATTTCGATTTATTCTGAAACCATTTTGAGTGGGGGAAAGGATGTAGTTGACCCTATATTCCAAGATCTTACAGAGGCAGGAGGTAAGAGCAATGGGTCTGTAATTTTTTGGGTTGAGTCTGTCTTTGTTAGTTTTGGGGATTGGGGTGATGATGGCCTCTCTCCAGGTGTTGGGGAGGGAGTTTGAGGACCACAGGTAATTGTAAATTTTGAGAAGTATTTCTAGGGATTTCCTGAGGATATTTTTGAGTAGATTGTAGTGAATGCCATCAGGGCCTTGAGAGGAGGATCCGGATTTTTGAGGGCGGAGGAGAGTTTAGAGTACGTGAACGGGAGATTGTAGTTTTCTTAAATGTTGGACTGGAAATTAGGAGGATTCGTTTCAGCTTCAATTTTCTAGTTCCGGAAGAAGTAAGAAAGATTGTCATTTGAGGAGGTATTGGCAAAAGTGTAGGCTAGGCAGTCGGTAATGTCTTTGAGGTCGGTGATTTTAGTGTTGTTATGGATGAGGTGAGAGATGTTGTTGAAGGAGCTTTTCCCTTTAAAGTTACGGATCATATTCCAGACCTTAAAGGGGGAGGCCTGGAGATTCAGGGACAAGACATAGGTTTCCCAGGAGAACATTTTCCTGAGTTTAATGATTTTCCTGGCTTTGGCTCTGAGAATGCAAAAGTTGACACGGTTTTGGGGTGTGGGGTGGCTTTTGAAGAGAAGGAGAGCTTTGTTCTTGAGGGAGATGGCTCTTTTGCAGTTGGTGGTGAACCAGGGTTTGAAGTTCTGTGGGGTGAAAGTGGAAGTGGGGATAGTGTAATTGGTAATCTCCAAGAGTTTGGAGGTGCAGAGAGAAACGGGGTGGTTGGAGAGAAAGATGTCGTTAGTAAAGGAGACATTGCACAGAGTGGAGTAGAGGCCCCAGTCTGCGTGCTGGAATCTCCAGTTGGTGAAGATAAGGATGGGGATATGGTCACTCCCGAAAAGTAAAGGGTGAAGCCTTTAGTCCAAGAAGTCAACAAAAAGGGAGGGGTCACAGATGGAGAGGTCAAGGTTGGTGAAAGTGCCAGTACCTGGGTGTAAAAAAGTGGGGGAGCCGTTGTTAAGGAGGCAGAGGTTGTGATGGTTCAGGAGATTTTCGATGTGTTTCCCTCTGACAATATAAGTAAAGGAATCCCAAAGGGGGTTGTGTCCGTTGAAATCACCTGTTAGGATGAAGGGTTTGGGAAGTTGGAAGATGAAATCGTCAAGGTAAGTGGGGAATAAGGGAAGTTGGGGAGGGGGGGGGGTTAAGGTTGCAAAAGGTAATAGTTTTGTGTAAGATCGCGAGACAGTAAGTAGCCTGAAAGTCGGACTGGATAGGGATGGGGCTCGAGGAAATGTCATTTCTGATGTAAATAGAGGAGCTGCCAGAGGCTTTTGTGGTGTTTTGGGCAATAAAATGGGATCCCTGAAGTCGGGGGAAGAGAGAAAGGTTTCTTGTAGGCAGATAATGCTGGGGTTGAAGTTAGAGATCAAAAGTTTGAGTTCTTCGAAGTCGGCGGAGAGACCACGACAATTCCATTGTATGATGTCTGCCATTTAAGGTGATGAGAGTGGGGGAACCCCGGAATTCTTTAATTTTTCAATTATTTGATAACAGAAAAAACTTCGTATTACAAGAAGCACATTTTGCTAAGGTTCTACCGCTATACTACGATTTTACCGCCTTTTCTTGCAATTAACGTCTCTGGGTTAAGAAATAAGCCACACCCACCATATCAATGCACTAACTAGGTGAGGCAAACAAACCTTAAATCCGCAATGATGCATTGACATTTAGATGTTTGTGAGGCTTGGCGCAAGTTTTGATCCATTTATGGCACTTCTCTGGGTCTTTCAACTTTTTAACAAACGGGATAAACACTGTTCAAAAAACACTGTAAACAAAAATTATGTTTGCTAACTGTTCTGAGTAAACAGCAAGTATCGCGTAGGATGTTTGCCCCACTTAGTTACACAGATTTTGTTGCTAGGCAAATTCATCTGGTGATTGGTTGAAAAAGCTGTCAACCATCTAACTCAGACAAAACTATACTGGTGAGGGGCAGCTCCTCCAATGCTAAATAAAACTCAAACTTTGTCCAAAACTGATGATGATTTTGGGAAAAAGTAGCAGTAGGCATCAAACAAACCCCAAAAATGGTATCTAAAAAAGCAATGGGTCCAGAAGCCAGCATTAACAAAGGGGAGTGCGAGAAGGTCCTAGGCTCCCCCCCCCCACCCCCTCCTAAGAGGAAGGGTTCAAATGTAGCCCACAGGGCTAAATGTTTCCTCCTCAAACAAGTGTGTGTGTGTGGGGTTGGAGGGGCAGACCAACCCCACAGCTACGTCACTGGATGGGTCACTAAAATAATTTGCAGTAGGTCTAACGTTACCAGATTTTGTATGAACATGCATTGAAAACTTTCCAGGAATAGCACAAATTTTAGCAAAACTAAGCCTTTGGTTGAACTTCACATTATTGTCATGAAGTATGCCGCCATGCACTTTCAATGTGAGCTTCAAACATTAAAAAAAATTCTACTCAGAGGAAGATATATCACTAATAGGGCAAGAGATGGTATTTATATCGGACCCTTCCCCTTTCATGAAATCCCCACACTTATATTTTCCGCTCCGGATTGTCCAGCATTTTCAAAACTTTCCCTCTGCTTTTTTTTAGTCTTTTGAGAAAATTCACAGTCTGTTTTGCCCTCCCCAACAAACATCCCTATTTACTATCCGTCCCCAACTAACATCCCCACTGCCCCAACTAACATCCCCACTGTGGGTATTTAAAGTACCAACATCCCCGGACCCTTCCCTTTCATGAAATTTAACTGACATCCCACTGCCCTCCCCAACAAACATCACCACTAACATCCCCCAACTATCCCCACTGCCCCCAACTGATCCCCACTAACTCACCACCCCCAACTATCATCCCCACTGCCCCAACTAATATCCCCACTGCCCCAACTAATATCCCCACTTCCCCCAACTAACATCCCCACTGCCCCCAACTAACATCCCCACTGCCCCCAACTAACATCCCCACAGTTCCCAGCTGCATCCCCACTGCCACAACTAACATCCCCACTGCCCCAAACTAACAGCCCCCAGCTGCATCCCAATTCCTCCAAAAAATTGTGGTGATGTTATGATTCTATCATTTCTCTTGTCATTAAATTAGTATAAATATAGGCCTAATAGTAATAGGTCTCCATTATCTGACATTTTTCTGTGTAAAATTGAAGAAACCCATATGGATCCCGCCCTTTCTATCACAGCTCCCATAGAATAGGCCTATTAGGTTCCATTTTTCCCTTCAAATAGAAATCACAAGCTAAAGCTATGATAAGTGAAATTCAATGTAAAAAATGAAAACGTACAATATGTTTAACATAACACAACAAGATGACGGGCTAAGGGTGAATCACCCCATAGAAAGCCCAAACTAACACCGCCACCACCACAAAAAATTAAAATAATAATATCAATAATTAGAAAAATCAAAGACGCCCAGAGTTAGTAAATAACTAATCAATGTTGACTTATATGTTTTGATTTCATTCCATGATAAATTAAAACAAAGTCGGACAAGTTAAAATGAAGCATTGCACGAGCAGAACTACAGTTTCTCAGGCAAGTACGTGGGAAACGTTTTGAAGGGCGCAGGTACTTACCTTCGAAATGGACGGCATCCAGATACACAGTAGGCCAACACTTAATCACGAGAGTCAAGTCTTAAGAACAATCTGCCGGCTAAATACAGTAACTCCTTATTGTAAAACTACAAATCATATGAACAAAACTGAATACAAACAAGAGAATCACTCCTTACGATTAATACCTAATAAATCCATGTCAGTGCTTGTGAATAGTTCCGCACGAAAAGGACTCAACAAAGTCAAGTATATTTGGAAATCCTACTACTGTATTATTTACGTATATGTGGTAATCTTTGAGGTTTCCACTTTTTTAATTGTTGCCTCAGTCAGTCAATAGTGTCTAGTATGAATTGTGGAGCACAGCCGAGTTGTCATGTGTGAACTGCCAAGGTATCATTTTACTTTCCCCGCGACGCGAGAGTGAAAACCTTTCTACTTCCGTTTTGCCTCATCGTTACATAGGCATATTCTTTGTCGATTGGGTAATAAGCGAACTTGAATTTCTTCGGTTTAATCATCTACTTTGGACGAATATTTTATTTTTCCTCACTTTCAAGGCATATGCAGTATTACTTCAAAAACGTATCCAAGTTTCTTAGGCCTATAACAAAGAGCAATATACGATATGATCATTCTTTCGATTAAAAAGTATGATATTTAATTGTTTAGTTTTCGAGTTATAGGCCTACGGTTGATCAAAGTTTGATCAGTTTTTGGTATGCCAGATTTGTAATATATAAACAAGGATTTTAGGTACAAGTTCTTAATATTCCTGAATTTCTTAATAACATGACTCTTTAAAAATGATGAGAACGTATTCTATATCTCAATGTTGACTGGGAGACATTAATTTTCGTTACAGGATTAGTTCAGTGATCAAGCAATTTTATCTTATATAAAAAGGATTGCTCTTAAAGCTGAAAAGACACTAAATGTTGAAGAAAACATTCAAAAATCTATTTCCGTTAAGTAGATATTCAAGTTTAAAGCTCTGTCTTATCTGTGTAGAAATGACTGATATAGTAAGTCTATACTATGGAAGGCTTTCAATGTATTTTACATTTAAAAAAATATATATATTATTTGAATTATTTTTCCTCGAACTTCCTTCACGGTCGCAAATTATAATCACCTTGTCTTTATTCTGTTTTACTACTCTCCTAAACTATCCAGGACAAAATATGATAGAATACATACAGACTTTGAGGAATCTGAGGCTGTGACTTCACAGCTAGTCTGATTTCAGTCATTTCTACACAAATGATACCAAACCAATCTTAGTCGAGCAAAATCATCAAAGAATTTTCCGAAAATTGCTCTTGAAATGAAGGAAATGTTCCGAAATTTGCCCGAAAATTTAGGAAAGCTGCCCTAAAATTGATGAATTGGCCAAAAAATTCGTGAGTCGGGCAAAGTCATGCCCGACTCGGCTAGATATCTCGATCAAGCCCTCCCGACTAAGCAATTGTCATGATAATGACAATATGATACTTAAGCACCGATCTTAGTCAGGCAGAGAGGTAAAACTGTAATATGTACTTTTTAAATCAGTATCTTTTAGAATCATTCCCGACCCAACTAGATTTCCCGATCAGGAAATTTCCTAGAAATTGAAAAACTGGCCGGAAATGAAAGAAAATGTTCCGAAAATCAAAGAAAATTGTCCAAAAAATGGAAGAAAATTGCCTGGAAATTGATTAAAGTTCCCAAAAGTTGAAGAAATTCCCCCAAATTGGCCCTAAATCTGTAAATACGCCAAAAAAATTCACCAAAAAAAACCTGCCCGAAAAATGGAGGAAATTTCCCAAGGATTGAAGGCAATTGCCTGGAAATGAAGGAAATACTCCGAACATTGCCCGGAAAACTAAAAAAAGCTTCCTAATATTGAGTGAAATTTCGCGAAAATTGGCCAAACAATTCGCGAAATTAAAAAAAAAAACCTGCCCGACAATGAAAGAAATTTCCCAAATATTGAATAAAATTGCTCGGAAATTATAAACATTTTCCAAAAATCGAAAAAAAATCCCAGAAATTAGGGAAAACTCCTAAAAATTGAGAAAAATACCCCGAAAATTGGCCAAAAAATTCGCTAAAATTTCCCGAAAATCTCCCCAAACAAATTCGCGAAATAAAAAAACCTCCCCTATAATGAAGGAAATTTCTCGAATATTGAATAATATTGCTCGGAAATTAAGGAAATTTCCCCAAAATTGAAGAAAGTTTTCGGGAAATTAAGGGAAGCTCCTGAAAATTGAGGAAAATTTCCAAAAAAGTTCCCGAAAATCGAAAAACCTGTCCGAAAGTTTTCCGAAAATGAAAATTACTTTCCGAAGCCTACCCCCCCCATCACCCCTCTCCCCCCCCCCCCCCCCCCCACCTTCCTCACCCCTCTCCCTCTCAAAAAAAGTCTGGTAAAACCATTACTCAAAATTAATCGTTTGTACTAAGATTCATTGCTATTTTACCTTCATAATAGGTTTCCAGGTCGGGCAAATAGTCACCTCTCCAAATCAAATGAAAATTGACTCCTACCAGTCTGCCAGTACAATATATCTGAAAAGGCCATATGATCCAGAGCTTTTTAAGGCACTTTCAATGGTGGACCAATAATTGATAACAAGAATGGTACTGATAGAATCTCTATAAAGCAGAAACGGTGCTACATTTTATTTATTTATCATTATTTAATGTTTTTTTTTTTTTTTTTTTTTTTTTTTTTTTTTTTTTTTTTGGGGGGGGCGGGTCTGGAAGAGAGATCCTCCCCTTTTATTAATTTCTGCGATAAAACAGTGGCAAAAAAATCTATAAAAGTATCCCCTTTGAATTATTTCTCCTTCCAAATCATATGAAAATCGCTATAATGAACCTAAAGCAAGTAACACAATTTTTAAAAAAAAGTGGTGGGCCAAACAGTAAAGTTACTTGTGTGCCCAATAAGTGCAAATATATATATACAAAAAATGTCCTGCTAAGATCCGAATATTTCTTTTTTTGTAAAAAAAAAATGATTTACATCAGAGAGGTATGCTTATGGACCCCCAGTAATGTGGTCATTCTGTAGGCAACGATAGAGCTCACTCGGATGCAGAACAAGCATTCCGCCTCTCCTTTCCCCTTCCCTTCTCCAAGGCCAACTCTGATATCAAACCCCACATCACCGTCCACATCCACAGCTACTGTCAAATGACGAGGACACCCAAGCCAAATGCAATTTGCAAAACATTTAACCAACAGCTAGTTACGCACCAACCATTCAAGCACATATACTCCCTCTCTCATCCAACCTGCAACGAGCAATGCCAATTCCATACCTAATAGAAATCTTCAACAACAAAACCTCTTTACTAGCACTAAAAACGATACCACCCAAACTATAGGCTACACTTCTGACTGACTGTCTCTGCTAAACCAGCTCTGAACGTATTTACGACCTACTTAAGTTAACCTCTCTGGCACGATTTCACCAATGCTTTCATGTAATTCACTACGATTGGTTAGGAGAAGTTCACTGTGATGTCATATGGTGTATTTTCATATTTCTAAAAAAGACAAAAACAAAAATCATTCATGGATCAGTTGTGCATCAATGTTTCCTCCTGACTATAAGTACCCTCTCCCAGACCGCATGACCGTAATTCTCATCCAGAAAATCCGGGCCTCCATATTGGCAAATTCTGAGGAGCAAGTTTGGACCAAAAGTTGTTACTTTTGGAATAAAAATTACATTGGTGGAACAAAATTAACAAGACTTTTAAGTTCTGACCAATTAATGTTAAACCACAATCCACAATTAGTAAAGGTCAAAAATATTTCCATTTGGACCAAAATCTACAACTTATAGAAATGCTTTCACTTATTAACCAAGATATGAAGGAGGGAATTTACCATCCCCCCTCTTCCTTCCCCCTCTTCTTAAAGTAGACACGCCCTGCTACCTCTTCTCTTTTTATAATGAATTTCTCTCTACAGTTTGTCGCATTTGTATAGAATATAATCATATCCTCATTCAGGTGGTATATTTCACGTGTCTTGCAGGATTTTCCCGGGAAGTGGAAGGAAGACAGAATTTACAAACATACCGAAAAATAAGAGTGTGATTTCAACATTTCGTGTTGGTTTCCGACAGTTTGAGAAAGTTTTTCCCGACGGGGGATATAGGGAACTGTTGCCCTTACCCCACTGGGGTTATCCCTGTCCTCATACATGTCATAAAAAATATGCAAGGCACCCAAATGGAAGACAGAACTATACTATTCTTACCCAGAAGCAGTGGACGAGACGACGATTTTCAAGTATGATAAGGCATCAAATTTATGAAAATATGCCCATTTGGGGAGAGGCCGCGGAGGAGTGGCGTGATGGCATGGCAGGGGCTAGGGGGAACAACCCCCCTCCCCCAGTAAAGCTTTCTGAGCGGGGGCCGAATGCTCACAGGTGCAGGGGCGCAAAAAGTATCGTGAGAATATATTTGTATATACGTTTTATTCTCAACTTCTGCAATTTGTATCATTTACAAAACAAAATGTCAAATCTCAAACTGTCAAAGCTTTATTCTTACATCCAAAACATCAAAATCATCCCTAGACCCCAAATAAGACACATATTGTAGTCAATTGGATTCTACATTTGAACATTCGTTACAATATCTATATACATATTTTTTTTTTATAACTTTTTTTCATGTTTCGTTAAATTTGCTTCAATTTTCGAGAAATTTCCTTTACATTAGCGAAATATTTTATGAAATTTCATTCATTTTTGTGAAATTTCTTTCATTTTGCAGAAAAAGCAACTCAAATACTTTCCTATAAAAAAGACTAAAATTGTGAAATTTCATATACACTAATCTGAATTTCCCCTAAAGACGAAGTTGGGGGCCCAACAACCATATTGGACTTTTTTTATACTTAAAAAAACCCTTCGCTCTGCCTACCTTTGTTCTCCCTGCTTTTAATTTGTGAAATTTCTATAAAATAGAGTCTTTGTATTGTGTTCGAGCCACCCCGATTTCATTAGTGGGGCATCTTTGAAATGGGCCTTGAGGGCAAAACTTACTATTTGGACCTGGGCCATTGTCATGACATAAACTGATGTGCCCTCCCCATCTTCTTTGTAAAGTTTGAAAGGTACCCCTTCACAGAGATAAAAAAAAAAATATATAAAAAATATTAAAATATATTTAAGTCCCCTTATCATAATTGATATCTTTATTGACAGATTGATGAAAGTAACACAAACATCAGGCAAAAAACCCAATTTCACTCGTCTGCTCGTGGAGCGCCTTTACGCTGTTAATTTGGGTTCCGAAAAAGAAAAGAAAAAACGTACCTTGGGGACCCTTCCACTGACTTGCTAAAGACTATGTGAATTTGGGCCATTTGTTCTAATTTTTGCTGATCTGAGTTACATTTATTCTCAATTCAAAGGACCCCTTATTTGCTTTTCACATTATTTCAACGTTAAATATATTCCCATTCATGACCAATACAATCAGTGACAATTGGCTAATCAGGGAGGGGGTTCGTCAAAGCGAACGAGCCCCCTTTTGTTGAGAAAGTGCCCTTTTGAAATCTAAAATAAAATAGGCCCCCGGAATTTCAAGATTTGTTGCACTTTAATAAGAAAAACGAACCACCTTTCAAATTCCTTGCTACGGGCCTGTGATATCTAAATCCTTCCAATTTCAAGACTTACCTCACTCACCTAGTCTCTTCAGGCCTCCTGGCCCACAAGGCTGCAGTGCACTCTCTCCACTGGACTCTGTTATTTGCAACTTCAGAACTTGTCTGGCTTCTGTCCACGAGCTCCATCCCATCACTTTCCTCTCCTTCTCGACTGTCCTTCCCCAGGTCGTTGTAGGACGACCAACTTTCCTTCTCCTCTCTGGTTTCCACGACTCCATTTCAAGACTTATGATCTTTAAATTTGTCAATTTTAGTATTGCTTTTACATCCAGCGTTGTAGCCTCCGGCTGGGGAAATAAGGGTCCGGACTCTTATTTCTCAAGCAATGTGCCTCGGTACCGTTAGTGATTTCTCTGGCATGTATACTATGATTTTCCAAATTGGATTATTGCCGGATACATTTTCTCTCTCATATATTTGATAATGATTTAAATTATTTAACAATAATCATCGATGTAATTTTTTTCTTCTTCAAGGATTGAAAGAAAGCCTTCTGCACCGTCATTATAAGTTTGCATTGCATTGTAGCATGCAGCAAAGTTATCGTTCGTCTTCTGTGTGGCATAATTCCCCCTCTATCATTGTACCATGCATAACATTATGGGAAATTTTAAATAAATTTGATCATGAATTTCAGTAGAGCTATAAACGTATACATGCCTAAGTACAGACCAGGGCCGTAATTCAAAGGAAGAGGGGGGGGGGACATATCCTCCCATTTTCCAGCAGAATTTGACAAATTCAGTACATTTGAGGGAAAATTTGTCTCTTGCCCACCACACTTTTTGGATAAGAGGCCACCCTCCCCCTCCCCTACCCACCCCACCCCCACCCCCTCCCCCCTCCCCCTCTACCCCTCCCCTTCCCCTTCACTTTCTAGATGAGAATTACGGCTCTGATAATGACATAATTCCACATCATCGTTTGTATAAATACTCGGGAATTCCGTGAGATAGTGTTGAGGAATAGTTGCTCATTGTGCTGTTGGACAGCAAGACGAGTGGACGTAATTGTCCAGCGTCTTTTGTACATAACGTTGTGTATTTTGCACAGCTATTAATGCAAAATCAGCCTTTCTAAGGCTTGTGCGATCTAAATACCTTAGATAATTCTTTGGTATATAGTCACATAGTGGCGTGAAAAATATGCAATACAATTTCTTCGGTTATTCAGACTCTTTGTCTTGAAGGCCACTGCATTTCATTTATGTGAAGTTGTTGTGTGTGTAGTGTAGCTTCAATGTAGATCTATACTGATCAGTGTGCAGTAATCGGCTTCTCACCAGACTAACAGAAAAATTAGGAGCGAATCTCCACATGCTTTGGAGGCATAAAATGCCAACATTGAGTACAATTATTTTCCTAATTGCTGCTGTTATCAGCTCAATTTGTGATAACGTATTTTCCTTGTGCGGTAATCAGCTAATAAATATTGCATTATATTTGACGTAAATTATTATTCTTCGCGGCTTGATAGCTTGATAAGCTGTCAGTTGATATATTTTTTTAAATATTTTTCAGCAGTATTGTCCCTACAAGGGTATATGTTCGGATGATAATTGGCTATCTCGAAACTTTTTTGAGTGATACTAACATTTTTGGCTTCATGGAGCAAAAATGTATATTTTTAGCTTAGTACGAAATTTCGGCCACTGCTGCTTTCCAAAAAAAAGAACATCCATTAAATTAATTAAATCAATACAAAATAGAGAGTTTGTAGAGAAAATTACTTGTGCATGTCAGAAGAGGTCGAAGTATCTTACTTCGGAGGGTATATGGAGCATAACCAGAAAATATGATCATAGATACCGAGTGCCGTGTCGGATACTAATAATGTATCCCATAATAATATTGCACAACTGACCGAAGATAATGGTATGGTTTGAATTATCACTTATATACAATATAGATTCTGTCAATTCATTTTTTACAAACTGAAAAGAAACGGCAAAACATAATAGCTAATGCTCGAAGATATCGTAAATTATATACAAGCCAATGAAGTAGAGGAATGAAATCATATCCTGCATATGATATGTGTGTCTCAGGAGCTAAATTGGGCTCATAATTTCTTGCAAAGCCTTGTAATGGCTGCTCTGTATCTTTGATAGTTGGTTGGATGAAAGAAATTGTCTAAAAATGAACTAAAGTACTGAAAAAACATAATTGTTGATAAGGCCAGTCGACACGCTAAAACCGCATAGCAGGTTACAAGATATTTAATTTCAGCATATATATTGATATACAAAATATTGTAATTTGTAAACATACACGTTGAAGTTATGTTCGGCCTTGTACAGCCGATATTTAACTATTTATGTTATGCCAAGAATGTACATCCTTGGTCAAGCCTACAAAGAATTTACAAGATAACAAGCTATTGTTACTTCTGGTCTTGCATAACCGACATTTCTCGATTTGATTCCTTGCTATACAGCTATACGAGGAACAAACGATTTTCGTCCTTTTAAATCCTACATACGTAACAGTCTAATGTGTCTGTTACTTCATGATATATCTTATTTTGCATAAATGCAAAATATGATTCAAAATTTCGAATCCATATACAAATGGAAGAATTCTTTTATGCGAGTGATCACAGAGTTTAAAGATATGTTACCAAAATATTGTATAATGACATAGGTCAATTAACAGGGGCACAGTGTGTCAGTATACCATAGAGGACGTGGTTGAGGGTTTTCCTGGTAAAATACATTTTTCCTAAAGGGAAAATAGTCTATTGGCCCACATTGCAGCCTCGTTTTAACAGTTAAAGGTCGGCCGTCGACAGCGCCAAAACAAACATGAAAAAGTACATGAGGCTCACAGTGATAAATCATGTTTCATTTTCAAAACATATTAAAGATGCGATAAATGTTTGCATACCGGTATATCTTACCAAGGACGAACTGCGAATTGAATTTAAAGCAGGCTGCCATAAAGATGAACTTTAAGAAGGTTTCCGGGAGAAATGCTCCCAAGAAATTAGGCTTACTCAAGTACCGTAAATGATACTGAGATTGTTGGATTATATACTAATAAAGGCGTTTTGGAGGGGAGGGGAGGGGGCACTTTCATATGTATATGAGGTGTATGCACTTCCATATGTATATGAGGTGTATGCACTTCCATATGTATATGAGGTATATGCACTTGTATATGTTGTGAGGTATATATATATATATGATATATATATATATATATATATATATATATATATATATATATATAAATATATATATATATAAATATATATATATATATATATATATATATATATATATATATATATATATATATATATATATATATATATATATATATATATATATATATATATATATATATATATATATATATATATATATATATATATATATATATATATATATATATATATATATATATATATATATATATATATATACATATATATATATATATAGCAGCCCGAGCAGGTGCCTTTTTGCACCATTTTTATACTGCAGGTGTCTTTATTTAGCTTAAAATAAAAATTACTAATTATTTTTAATCTTTTAGTTATAATTATTTATTTTTTCATCATTTCCGTAGTGCAGGTCTCCCAAAATGAGGTTGTACTGTGTTAAATTTGTACTGCTGGTCAATTTTTACATATTTCGTTAAATACTTATAATGCAGTTATCAAAATTGACTTCTTTTATACTGCATGTATCAAAATTGTATAGTTTCATACTGCAGTTACCAAAAAATCTGTCATACCGCGGGTATGTTTTTCGGTTGGTAGGCTGCACACCCCTACCACTTTTAGTATAAATTTCCCCCCTCCCCCGGGAAGGCGTATCAGAAACAACTTCCCGTGTGTTATGTGACATACATTTCGTCCTGTTCGAGAGTAAAAGCTCCCTTAGATTTTGAACTCAGGCAAATGATACTGAGATTGTTGATTAATCATAAAAGGGTATTAGAAATTATTGTACCGTAAAACTCACAACAACTTGAACTCAGGTGAATGATAGTGAGAATGTAAGATCATAACTTTAAAATGGCTTATGAGAGAACATGAAGAGGTGATAAGAATTTCATCCTGAACATAGTTTTTGTCCTTGAACATAGTTTCGGGGGAAATGATTTCATAAGAAGCGCAGGTAAATTATACTGTGATTGTTCAGTTTAAATGAAGGGTGCAGAGTAGTAATATTTTTTTTTTTTTAAACCCGTTGTCACGTCTATAAAGGGCATTTAAAATGGTCTTCAATCTAAAATATTTTGATGAGATCTGTAATGGCACGGTCAAATCTGTCATACTGCGGGTATGTTTTTCGGTTGGTTGGATGCACACTACTACCCACCCGGTGAAGGGAGGGGGTGGAACGGTATCACTTCAAACGAAACAATATTTCAATATCATTTGATCAAGCCAAATGCAAATTATAGTCATTGTAGCTATACTACAAAAGGCACAAAAGCTCTTGTTCGCGGAGAAAATTCTTTCTTCCATTCTATGCTTTGGCCCTACAGCCCTATCAGCTTACTAAATGGTATAACAAAACAAAAAAAGTTTTTAAGTTAATGCAAAGCTAAGACGGTATCGCATAATCATCCTTATAACTGTATAATATGAATAATAGAATTGTGAAGGTTACATATATAGCGTATACACGTAACAATTGTGACGCAGGCAAGCAAGTCGTGAAGTCGGCAATTGCCTCGCAAATATGATACATTTGCAGGCCAAAAGGCCTATAGCAATCCGTTGAAAACCGGAAAAATTTAATATGGATAAGTCTAGATAACTATTTCCAAGCTGTTATTGTGAACAGGTTAACGAATTCAATAAGTTTCAAAGACAAGACTGGTCTAATAGTTGCCTCTTTTTCGATGGGTTATAGACCAAAATATGTAGCCTATGGCCGTTGGTATTACTATATTATGTGATTCATTAACAATGATAAAGAGACTTGCATACGCAGTTGTTCGCAATTGTTCCAATAGTTGCAAGAATAAACATGACGTTTGTTCTCTGTCTGTCTGTTCTCTGTTTTGTTCTTTGCATTAAAGCACGGTAACTTATACAACATGCATGTACAAGGAACTACTACACACGCCATCACACCCGTACTGCCGTAACGATGGGTTTGCTCTATGCATGATTGACTGATTGACAGGTTAACTCATATCAAAATATGTGAAACATGTTAACTCATATCAAAATATGTGAAACATGTTGTGATAATTGTATCGAATACACATTTACGAACCGTGTGTTTGAGCAAAGAACTCTTTGGTTTGAGATATAATAGGCACGAATGTTATGTTATAATGACATAAACATATGACCCTATATGCGATTTTGTCTTTAAGGAGCTAAAGGCTTCTATGTCTGCAATTTCTGCATATATGTTCTGTCCGAAACACCTAACTTTTTGAATACAGTTTAGGTGTAGATCGCAAGAGTCATTTCATTATATATTCAAGAGATTATTCAACTCAAACAAAACAGGGAAATGCTATCTCTCTGAACAGAGATATTTATTTAGTCAAACACATCTCTTTCAACAAAGCATCGAGATACTATTTGGGAAATAATATCTCCATGGTCGGAGTTAAAGACACCTGTACTTACATTTTATGCTATTTCGAAGTCTGGAAGTTTCTTTGTTTTCACCGGGAGTTGTTATTTGGACCAGACATTGCAGAAGTTGCAGGAACAACATAATAACATTATGTAACATGTCTTAGTTTCAAATTTAACTTCACAAACGTTCTTGAAAAACATTCTTAAAATTAGATTATTCTGAATATAATAGAATAATGGTAATACGGCAGGTATAGTAACAAGAATTCAGCTCTGTACGCTAACTGAAGGGCTCTCAATCGAGGATATATTTGTCGTAGTCTGTATCTGGTTAACAATATAGCATAGCAAGGTTTAACGTTCCGAAACTCACTGGGTGCAGACCCACTGGGATACGAACCCGGGACGTGCGGGTGAGAGGACAAAGCACTAACCACTACACCACGGAGTATATAGGTACCACGTGGGGGAATTAAGTGTTTTCACACAAAGTTTGTGAAACAGTTGCTTCATCGATTTTGCTTAAGACTGAGGCAATATCAGATTGCTATACGAGTTTAGAAATGTCAAACGTATGTAGTAGGTACCCCATTAGCTTGGTGAAAGTTTTTGTATGCTATACAAACCAAATCAAACATAGCACATAGTGTATGTTTGTTTGGGTATGCCTTGTTTTGATTTATTATGTGACTCCCGTATGACTGTAATATGTCGCTCATATGGGAATGTTTAACCTCAAAACGCGCATAAGGACAAAATTTAAGAACTAGCTGTGATGTGTTTACGGGAACCTATAAATAAACTTATAAGGTACTTGGATTGTACCATTAATATGCGGGTTTGTTTTATGAACGAAGTCGTTGAAACAAGAGTTGGATGCCTTTAGTTGCACGCAGTCGGGGTCAGTTCGTTTACTGAAGATTTTCTTTGAGAGCAAAGATATTATGAAATTATGGAGAAAAAAAAAGTTATGTGGGATGAAGGTCAAATGGAATGAAACTATAAACAACATTTTATTTAACAACTAACCAGTTCTAATGGAATTTCTTTAAAGCAAAACAAATCGAATTAAAAATGTAATGCACACACAACTTCAATTCAAAAGATACTTACTGATGAGAAACTTTTTAAACTCATTTTTCTTAAACAAATGTATAACAAACTGTACTTGTGCTGAATAGAAAACATTTTTAAGAATGTGGTAATAAGAAAATATATATAGAAGTTTATTCAAGGATATAATAAACAGATATTACTTCATACAAACTTTTAAATAAATAGCATAGTTCTTATTTTGTTGGTATCATAATCATACATTCTAACGTTATCGTTATGTTTCGCTCTTGCACTTCTTCGTTTATGATTGTTGTCGATAATATTTCAGCCAAATATTCTTTTAATTTGTGATGAATACAATCATATAATAAGAAATATATATCAGAGTAACAAAATATACAAGAAAACTGTTAAAAATGGAAGAAAAACAGCCAAAATCCAACAATGGAAAACACTTATTCGCCTCTTCACAGCATGTTTACAATACACATACAACAGGAAACCCTCTGCACACAATAGTACAGTCCACGCATTTTGGGTGTAGTAGGATTACGTCAGAATTAAAATAAAGTGTTACATAAGAAAAATATTTTCTCTCATCGATTTCTAGTTGTTGCAAAGTACGGGCCCTTTTTTGCACCAATCACGTTGGATTTATGTTAATTGTCGGGCCGTGTGAAATGACTCCCAAATACTTGTATTCATATAAGTTACAAAGCCGCGGTGACCTTGTGATTTTGCTTGTGCTTTTATTGAAAAACAAGAAAAAATTCAAGAAAAAACTCCAAAAAAAAAAACTCATTCTATAGTTTACAAAGTACGGTACTTTTTTTTTTTTTTTTTTTTGAATAATTGAAACAAAATGGTCTCAAATGATAGATTCAAGTTGAATTCAAGTTTTCTGTACCGTTTGAAATGGAACAAAATATTCAGAGACTCTTTAGTTATAATGTTTGAAGTGCAAAAGATGTTCGATTTTTCAGAGCGTTTTGCACAGTGAAGGAGATTATCGCAAGCGTATGAACCAAACATTCTTACATGTGAAGTTAGTCTCACGGAATTCTCGAGTATGTATGCAAACGAGGAGGTAGAATGAGGTAGAATTTGATAATTAAACGAAACTTTAAATAAAATTTAAATTGAAGTTTGACTTATTTACATACACAAGGGGATTACGTGCCTTCCCATCCCACCTGGCACCCCGCTATCTTCTTAGACCAATACAGTCATAAGCGTTGAAGATTGAGCAACTAGTCCTCAAAACTCTCTCACGCAATCCCCTCGCAATTGCAAATAAGTCGGTAGAATTATAATCAAACTTCAACTTCATTTGAAGTTTCGCTTAATTGTCAAATGATCTCCTTGTTTAAATTTAAATCTCACTGGAGTGGAACAGTAATTACTGTCGTGCTACCTACAGTACAACGCAAGTAAACCTACTAAATACGAAGTGTAGTCAGTCAACTCATCATAAACTTCCAAGTTCGAGACCTTGCAAGGCTAGTAAAAAGCTATACATTCACCATGGCAACCTTCATCAAGACAGTGCGGCTCAGTCTTAATTCAGCTGTGCTCCTAAGAAGACCTCAAATGTACACACATGCTTCAAAGAATTTTGCACCGTTCGTAAGATGCATGTCCAATGGTAATTATGCAACTTGACCTGTTGCGCGTAATTTAGTGTTATTGCCACACTTAAAATGGCAACCATAGGGATTAGGGGTCACTTGTATATTGAAGGCAGCATGGAAAAACCTCATATTCTGTTGAATTTTGATTCTTATTAAAAAAACTTACATCTCTTATCATGAAACTCATAAAAATTGCAAAATAAATTCGTTAGCAATCCATTCGCTGTAAAAAAAAAATCAGGGACTTTTTGCCTTTAGGTGCAAAATCAGGGGAAATTTGAGGCTATTCTGAAAGGGGTCTGGTCTTGTCTATTTGCAATCCTGTCGAGCTAGTCATGTGATTGTTGTTGAATATTTTCATTTCATTTCATGATCATTTATTTCCACATATTATGCCATTGGCCTAACTTAGTTATTAATTAATATACACATCCCTCAGTACGGGTTGACATTGGGATTGCCGTACGAAGGTTGTTATAAATTAGGTACAATTCCTATGTTTTTTTTAAAATTCACACACTTTAGAAAATTGATGGTGGAAAAATAACATAGTTTTTGGATATTCTTATACCAATTAGTCTAAATAACACACTTTTGTTAAAAACTTTTCCTAAATCTTTACCTATTTAGCACCACAACGGGATAAAGTCCTCCGATTTAATGATTTGGTTGCCATCTTTCGTAGTAACATTTTTAATCAACTATTCAAATGTCTGCAAATAAGTTTTAGGATGTTCCACTAAACTGCAGGTTGATTTTTCGCTGTCAACATTTTTTTTGGTTCATATTATTTTATTAGATAGTTTTAGT
Source organism: Chiridota heheva (assembly GCA_020152595.1). NCBI lineage: Eukaryota > Metazoa > Echinodermata > Holothuroidea > Apodida > Chiridotidae > Chiridota > Chiridota heheva. The sequence continues at coordinate 920,334 of JAIGNY010003664.1, forward strand.
ACAAGAACTGTGTGCGAAAACAAATACTGTACATAAAACACCAAGAAATGTTTAGATTATATAATTGTACTTTATAAGTATTATCTTAATTTTTTTCCTCAAATAATTTCAAACATATTACCCCCCCTAAAATGTTATAGCCCGATAGCACTTTTTTAAACTTTGACTGTACTTTGGAGAGCTCGTCAGACAATTTTTACGGAAAAAGGTAGCCCAGTAAAAACTTCCATAAAAGTACAGTGACTAAATTTATTGTAAAAACAGTTTTTGAAGACATGGATGGGCTTCAAACAACATGAACAAGCATTGTGGTTGAAAAAAAAAGGTAAATTAGTTTCATTTTCACAAAGCTCTTAAAACTGAGATTTTCCTATATTTTGCACAATGCTTAAAACAGTACTGCAGGGTATAGCTTTTTATAGTACACTCGGATGGCCAGCTATCACTAACAACAGCCATACTAACATGGCTGGCATCAGTCCGAAGGTACTATGGGGAGTACCACAATAGGCCTAGCCTAAGCTTGGGCAATATATTAATATTTCGATATTATTCGATATTGACCCATATCGATATGATTGATATTGAGTTCAAGGGTCATATCGATATACAATATGATGTTTTCCACCGATATTGTACTATACATGAACTAATAATAAAGTTAACATGACAACGAAACATGCACCTTTTCCCACTAAAACAGCCACAGAAAGTTTGTAATTTGTAATAATATCGAAAGTTGCAGGCAGTCAATAATGTTTAGAGTTGATTAAATCATCAATATTTCAATAAATATTACCTAAAATTATGTCCCACAAGCAGGAAATTCTTAATTCCAGACATACAGTACTGTACTGTACTCTGTATGTATTGCAATGGAAAGAGAAAGAAGTTAGAAACTTATTTTATAACTCTCCCCAAAACTTACATGTAGGCCCTACATTAAATTACAACCAAAACAACAGTAAAATAAAGTCTTGTAAATGTAACAGTGGCTTAGGCTAATTGTTATATGAAAGTAAGTTTTGAATACATTCATGAGGGTTAGATCGAAATTAGCATAAGCCCGCTAGCCCAGGGCTATAGTTAGTTGATTATATGTATGGGCTAACACAATTTCTATCGTCCAAGCCCATCGGGCTAGTTTTATATTAATAAAATTCCAATATGCTTATGTCAGATGTGAAGAAAAGGGCTTGTGGAAAGTTCAGTCGAGCTAGTGAAATGTGAGGTAAGAGAGCCTGACAGGCTAGTGATAAACCAATGCCAATTTTGAGCCCTGGTTAACATTCATAAACTTTTCCCTCAGTCAGTGCTCAGTAACGTAAGTCGGCTCACTGCATTTACGTAATATGTTTTATATGTGTAACTAGCACATTTGACTTTTGACTGTGGCAGTGCCGTTAAACATCAACAAACCAAACCATATGTGTAGCTGCAGCGCTGGTCTACAACGAGGCAGAGATGGCGGAACAAATAGTTACAATTTGTATTCCCAATCAACAATGGGGTGTAAGTTGCTTTAACTGAATAATTTGGTTTCGTTAACAGCAAACAAAAGGTTGCGAGGTCAAGATCCTTTGAGAGCCTTTGAAGTTGAAACAACCTCAAAATTGGAAAGTTTGATCATACTGTAGGCTGGATAATCTTATAATTGATAATGCTTTCAATTTAAATGATGATTTCCATCCTCTCTCTGTTCAACGAGAAGAATTTCATACAAATCAACATTGTTTCTGACTTGAACGTTAATTTCTCAGTTGCATATGAATTATGATAATATTCCGCGCCATATATTTCTAACGTTAAAGGGAGTGTAAAAAATCACAGAGAACTACAGTGTAAGCTTGATCATATGTACCTATTCAGAACCTACTTACATGTTCAACAACAATCACGTGACTAGCTCAACCAGATCAATGGGTTTGTAAATAGACAGACCCTTCTGAAAGCCATGTTAGACTTAAAACAGCTGTTTCTTCACAGCCTTGACCAAATTCTAATTCAACAACTAATTAATAAATGACTTAATAACAGCAACATATTTTTAGAATGGTATTTTCATCCAAATTTCAGATTTGTTCATGATCAAATGTTAATAGTTTGGTGTAACTTGATTTTGCTAATAAAAAACAACTGGAATTTAATTTCTAAGGCACATGGGAGTCCTCAAAAAGTGTCTCAACTTTTGCCCGATTTTGCACCTAAAGGATGAAAGTTTTTGATTATTTTTTGCAGAGTGTGGATTGTAATGAATCTTCATCATTGAATCTTCTCATTTTCAAATTGAAGGGTTAGTTGCAGAGTTCCCAAATCCAATCCCATCACTCTTTTCAACAGTGGTTCCAAAGCAAACATAAAATTTCAATCAAATTGATCATTGCTTTTATCAAAAGGAAATTTTAGAAATCCTTTAGGATCTTTGGAAACAATCATTTTTCAATCTTTATAAAAATTATTTTATTTAATTTCTCAAGTGGACAAATTCATGCTACTTATGTAGGCTTTTTGTCAATTTTTGCTTCTTTCTCAAAAACTCTTGAATTTATCCATGGCCATGAAATTTGTATTTAATGTGTAAATCCATGTGGATAATATAAGGAGCATGCAGTACTGTACTTCTTTGATATTTGCCCAGGAAAATATTGACCTAATTATCACGGAGGCCTACTACTACTGTCATCTCAAAGAGGATTAATATTCAGTTTGCAAATCTCACATTCCATTTCTATTGATCATCTACCTTTTGTTATGCTAATATATCATTATATCCTTTATTCTATCCTGTACTTATGCAATGTATGTGATAACACAGAGTATAGTCAGTGAAGCACAGGTCCTGGGTGTGTGGAGTTGCATTTTCTTTCAACAGTCTTACATGTGTATCTAAGCCACAATCAAAATGGCAACCAAAGGTACAGTACTTGGTGTTATTCGCAAAGTACAACGAGAGTGACGTGACTTCTGTTTTTGGTCTCTAACTATTTTGTTCCGTTTCATTTCACTTTGCAACCAAATTTTGTTTTATATCTCCATTTTTTTGGAGTTTCTTTTATATTTTCCCTTCTGTTCTGACCAGACTTTCGCACCTTATAGTTACTAGTACAGCGGTTCTCATATAGTAGTTCTGTGATTTCTAGTTGCCATGGGTCTCTTGGTCCTTGGTATTTTTTTTCATGATGACGAAACGCTTTTGCCTTGACCTTGATCTTGACCCTCCCTCCCCTCCCCGTGACCCACCTACTACCTCTATTGACCATTTCTCAGCCCCAATCCCTACAATTCTAATAATATAGGCCACCAATAAACAAGATAGTTTTAAAAAAGTGTCCCCTTTCCTAATCCACAAGGCACTCCAAGGCCTTTTTGGTACCCTCCCGAAAGTCTCCACCCTCCCCAAAGTCCCCACCCTCATATCTGGCGATCTCCTGGTGCACTGCACCAGAGACACTCAAGCCACCACCCTTCTCACCACAAAACCCTAGCCAATACCTGTATTGACATTACCGTCACCCCCACCGTTCCCTAAACTACAGCAAAAGTGTGGTCAGATCCAGAGACCTAGCCTACCTGACTGATGAAGACCTCATAGAAGAACTAACTAATCAAAACGTAACTAAAGCTCGTTGTCTCATCCTCAAGAGAGGCGGTGCCGAAACACCTAATATTACCATCTTCCTAACGTTTTTCACACCAACTCTCCCTTCCCACATCACAGCAGGCTACCTGAGAATCCCAGTCACCCCTTATATTCCGAACCCCCTCCGTTGTCATAAGTGCCAGAGGTATGGCCATGGAAAAAACTCCTGCAGCAGCCAAGCGCGCTGTGGCGACTGTGGAGCCCTGGACCACGAAAGTACCTCCTGCACCAGCACCCCACACTGCACCAATTGCAACGGAACTCATCCAGCTAACCATCCCTCCTTCTCAAAAGACTGCCCCACCTGGCTCCAAGAAAAACAAATTACGCAACTAAAAACCTTGAGAAGGCTGACTGGCCCCTTTTCGAAACCCTCTGTGACTCACACCTCACCCCACATCTCCTCGTGGATGAGGAACCCATGTCAACCTTCAGTAATACCCTTATCAACATCACCACCTGCTCAATTCCCAAAACCTCCAAACCCCCTAAACATCCCCCCAATCCCTGGTTCTCTGATAACTGCAATACCGCCATCAAGAACAGGAAAAGAGCCCTCAGGAACTTCAAAACTAAGCCAACCACCCACAACCTCAACCTCTTTCGCATCAGCCGTACCAAGGCCAGACGCACTATCAAGGACAGTAAAACCAACACTTGGGACAACTTCATCTCTTCTCTTACCACCGACAACCCCACTAAGAAGATTTGGAGAATGCTTAACAGCTTCCACGGCAGAGTGGGCATATCTCCCATCTCTCCTGGAATGGTAACCTTCTCACCGCAAAAAAGGACATCCTTAACCACCTCGCTGCTTCTTTCAGTAACATCTCGTCCTTGATCAACTAATCCAATGCCATCAAAACCAAAAAAGCTCGCGATGAAGCCTGGAGTATCACCTTTCCCTCCGAGAGCTACAACACCCCTCTCACCCTTTCTAAATTAAACCAAGCCATCCATGATGCTGTCTGCACCTCCAAGGGCCCAGATAACATTCCCTACCAGTTCCTGAAACACCTTCCCATCAAGGCCACCACTACCCTACTCACCATCCTCAACCACATATGGTCCTCACACTCTTTTCCCCCAATCTGGAGGACAGCTATTGTCACCCCCGTCCTTAAACCGGGGAAGGACAGTACCGACCCCTCTAGCTACCGCCCCATCCCCCTCACCTGCTGTCTCTGTAAAATTATGGAAAGGATCATTAATCAGAGACTAAACTGGTTCCTTGAGACCAACAGAATCCTCTCCCCTCACCAAAGTGGCTTCCGGAAACGTCGCAATACCCTAAACCAATTAATTATGCTTGACACCGCTGTCCGGGAATCCTTTGCAAAAAAGGAACACCTCATTGCCATTTTTTTTTTTGACCTCGAGAAAGCTTTTGACACTACTTGGAAATACGGCATTATCCACAAACTTCACACCATCGGCCTCGAGGCCATCTCCCCATCTTTATTTAAAACTTACTCCCACCCAGACGGTTCAAAGTTCGTATTGGCCACACCCTCTCCAACCTTTACCCCCAAGAAGAGGGCATCCCCCAAAGCAGCATCCTCTCTCCCACTCTCTTCAATCTGAGCATTAATGACATCGCGGACAATCTTGGCCCCAGCATCAAACGTACCTTCTATGTGGACGACTTCACCATCTTCTACTCCTCCTCTAGCTGTCCTCTTGTTGAAAATAGACTTCAAATCAGCCTCAACCAGCTGCAAGTCTGGTGCAACAATAACGGTTTTAAATTCTCCATAGACAAGACAGTCTGCATGCACTTCTGTCATTTCAACAACCTCCACCCCAACCTGAACCTTGTGCTTAATGGCAATCGCATCCCTTAAGTTGAAAACACAAAATTCCTGGGTCTAACTCTAGACCCCAAGCTCACCTACAAGCAACACATCACCAACTTGAAACTAAAATGCAACAGCTCCCTCAACATTCTCCGCCTTCTCTCCAACACCACTTGGGGTGCGAACCGCCATGCTCTCCTCAAAATTTTCAGGCTCACCATTTGTGCCAAGCTTGACTACGGCAATATTGTCTATTGTGCCTCTCACAATTCATACCTCAACCACATCAACACTATTCAAAATGAAGCCCTCAGGCTTTGTCTAGGTGCCTACAAGACCTCCCCAATCACCAGCCTTCATGTTAAAGCCAACGAACCCCCCTTTCTGCTCAGATGTAGAAATCTTAGCCTCTCTTAAGCTTTTAGAGTCCTCACCAACACCCATAACCCTGTTTACAACCTCATTAGGTACTCCAATTTCTCCACTCTCTTTGATAGGACTAAAACCCTATCCCCTCCTTTCAATTACGCATTAAATCAGACCTCTTCCATCTCGGCATCAATCCCGCCACGCTCGGTACCTTCTCCTTGCCCACTTTTCCTCCTTAGGCCACCCCCCTCCTTTCTATCCACCTGGGCCTCTCCACTCATCACAAAACTCAAACCCACCCTAACCTCTTCTTCAATCTCCACAACCAAGTTAAAGACCAACTCTCAAATTACACCTCCATCTATACTCATGGCTCCAAGAAAGGCAACAAGACAGCTGCTGCTGCCATCATCCAAGACATCACCCTCAGTAGCAGACTTCCCGACTACTAAAGGCCATTCTCCTCGCCCTCAACTTTATTGAGTACTCTCTGCTCAGCCACTTTGCCATTTTCTCCGACTCGAAGGCTGTTCTTACTTCTTTACTCAACCTTATATGGGATAACTTCACATCCCACCTCCTCAGGAAACTCCTTTCACCCACCCTCTGCAGGAAAAGTGTTATTTTCTTCTGGATACCCAGCCATCTTGGCATCCCTGGCAATGACAGGGCTGTTGCAGCCGCTAAGCTTGCCATCAACCTCCTCCCTACCCTTTTATCAAAGCCCTCTTTGACATCAAACCGCTTATCGCTTCCCTTGTTCGTGACCGCTGGCAAACCTCATGGAACTCCCAAATTGATAACAAACTCCACGTCATCCAGCTTACCATTCCAATCAAACCCACCATCAACAACATCTCTTGTATCGACAACATTCATATTACCAGTCTTAGAATAGGTCACACCCACCTTACTCACTCCCACCTCCTTATTGGCTCCCCCCAACCCCTCTGCAACAATTGCCATTGCACCCTCACAATCCATCACGTTCTCCTTGCTTGCCCCTGTACAACCTTCCCAGAGCTTCCCTCGCTCCCCACAACTCAATTGCTAAGTTCTTTCAGAAAAATCCTCCGCATAAAATTATCTCCTTCCTTCATCATGCTTCCCTCTACAACCATATTTAATTCTCCTCTTCCACCCACTCTCTCTACCTTGTTTTTGTTTCAACCATGCACCACCTCTCTCGATCACAGCTTTCTGACTTTTGTTCTTGAATTTTTCTCATTCTTCCCCTGTTTCCTTTCCTACCTACCTCTAGAATGATCTGATCTCTCAGGTACAATTTGACCCTCGTTGTCATGGTGCCGTTAAGACCTCATCAAACAAACAAACAAACTTGGTGTTAGGAAAGCTTAAGATTTAAATATTTTTGCTTCTTTTTCCTTTAAAGCTATCCTACCTGTGGTAAATGGCATATAACTTTAAAAAGAAAAATATGAAGCGACTGTAACCGGCTGGTTAGCTCAATTGGCAGAGCACATGCTTTTCAGTCAGAAGGTCATGGGATCGAATCCCAGCCGAGTCATACCACAGACTTAACAAAAAAAGGACCTGCGGGCTTCTTCCTTTTTGCTCAGCATTTAAGAGGGGAGCAGGGTAATAATGCTGCAGCTTTGCGCCGTAAATTGTGGCAGCATGTTGCAGCTTTGCATGGTAAATTGTGGCAGCATGCTGCAGCTTTGCACGGTAAATTGTGGCAGCAAGCTTCAGCTTTGAGCTATGTTTGTTTGTAAAGTTCTTTCAAATATACCTGTATATAATATCCTTGTATTATTATTATTAATAATACAAGGAATTTATTTGCTGACGTCCTGAAGATATCTTTAATGGGAAGGAGAGAGGAAGGGAGGGGAGGGGGGGGGGGGGTTACCTCACAACTATTGGACATGTCAGTGTTGTGTGGGGAAGTAGTGAAATAGATTCTAGTAAAATAACTTAAATTTACCCCACGAAGAAATTTTGAAGAAAACAATTTAACAAAATAATTAAATTGCTTTTTTCTAAGATACACTTAAAACAATTTGTAGGAAAGTGAGGATGAGGGCGCCTATCTTCTACAGTAGAATTTCCACACCAGTCATTTTTATACAAACTCATCAAATCTAGTAGACTTAAATTAAATTAAGCACCTGAAGAAATTTAATTTAGATTTTAAAATTTTAATTCTCATTTTTCTAAGATACATTTAAAACAATTTATGAGCGGGTGAAGATGAGGGCTGCAATCTTCTACAGTAGACTTTCCACACTAGTCATTTTCATACAAATCCTCAAGATTCATTATATCATGAACATTGCAATTTTAACTGAAATCAGGCTAACTCACTGACAATGCCATCATCAAAGAAGTTACTCCTGCAGGATACACCACTAAACATGTCCCCAGGCCATCTCAAGGTGATGGTACTGCAATTATTGCTTCATCTTGCATATCAACCCGAGAAACAATTGATTATAATTCTTTTGAATGTACTTCTGTGCTTCTGATTACGCCCCCGAATAATATAAATATTTTTTCACTCTATCGCCTCCCTCTACTAAGAATAAACTCTCATTCAAAACCTTTTAAAATGAATTTCAATCTTTGCCTGAACAACCTGCTATTTCTTGCCAAACATGTACCCTTTGTAGAGATTTTGATATTCATGTACATGTAGATAATTATAATAATCCTGATGCAGAAAAAATTTGGTCTATTTTGAGCAAGTTTGGCCTTACACAAGTGTGGTCACATTTTGGTTTTGATTAATACTCGTAATGAAGATTCAGTATTTAGTAATGTGTCTGTTCGTGATCTTAATATTAGTGATCAATATGTAGTTTTTGGCAGTTTGGATGTCTCAAAAGCCTACTCTAGTTTCTCAAGTTTTTTGAAAACCGACCTTTTCACAACTTCTCAATTGATGCCTTGAAGAATTCCTTACAAATTTACCATTCTACTGAGAGCTCCCATGACACCAAGGTCTACAATTATAATATTCTTCTTTGCTCTATTTTTGATAAACATGCGCCTATGCAAACGAAGAGAAGGACAGTTTGAAGTTGACCAAAGGGTTCTCATGGATAGATATTCAGCATTTTAGCTTTTCGCAAAGAGTTGTTAATGAGTGGAATGGTTTGCCAGAGTGGGTAGTTATAGCTCCAATTCTGTTCACACTTTCAAAGTCAACATAGATACAGTAAGTTCTTTACTAACTCTGTGCATCTTTGATTTGTTTTTTTGGTGGTGGTGGTGGTGTTAGTTTAGGCTTTTTATGGGGTGACTAACCCTTCTTAGCCCGTCATCTTGCTATGTTATGCTATGTTACTTTACCTTTAACTTTCGTTTAGAACATTCGTAGCAAACTTTCAAGAAAAAACTAAAAACTTATTTTTTGCTTCGCATGCGAAGCATTATGCGAACCTATGTAATGGCGATTACGTCCGGCCGGCTGTCCACAGATTTGTCCTGAGAATTCCTCAGAAATGTTAACATTTTTTGAGAATTCCTCTAAAAATGCTAAAGTTTCTTCAGAGTTCCTCAGAAAAAGTTAAAAGTTTCTTAAGATATCTTTATGGAAGGTTAGAATTTTCTTATAAAATGTTAAAGTTTTTCAGAGATACTTAAGACAGGATTGAAGACTAGTTTTCTTAAAAGTCTACAAAACATTTAATATTTTCTTGGAAGATAACTGTAAATTGATACAATTTTCCAATATTCTTTAGAGATCCTCAAGTCTCTCATGTAGCACTTTAGATTTAAAGTCCTTAAAATTCTTCAAAATGTTTGGGCACCAACAGTTGTATCAGGCATGATTATTAAAGTCCACCTTTATTATTGTGGTCATTTGCATAAAGTTGCTACAGTATATGACCTGACCAGACTTTTTATTTTATTTAGTATGCTTAGTCAGGGAGTATGACAGAATGTGATTGCATATGGACATAGGAAGGAATGCCATGTGGGACATGGATGGGGGCCGTATGATATAATATTTACCATGTTGTATACATTAAAGGCTATATCAGGCATTATTATTTGACTCCACCTTTTTTCTTATTCAACTCATTGGCATATAAGTTATTATATGAACTGACACTTTCATACATAGTATGCTCAATCAGGGACTGTGATAGCTAGCATGAGATTTCTTATGGAGCCTATGGGACGTCATGTGAGACAAAGGGTGGGATGCCATGTGGGACATGGGGTGGGATGCCATGTGGAACAGGGTGGAATGCCATGTAGGATATGTGGTGGAATGCCATGCAGGACATAGGGTGGAATACCATGGGATGGAATGTCATGTGGGACATGGGATAGAATGTGGGACATGGCGTCAAACCCTATTTCAACAACTCATTTGCATATAAGTTATTATATGAACTGACACTTTCATACATAGTATGCTCAATCAGGGACTGTGATAACTAGGATAAGACTTCTTTTGGAGCCTGTAGGATGTCATTTGGGACATGGGGTGGGATGCCATGTGTGACATAAGGTAGGATGCCATATTTGACATAAGGTAGGATGTTATGTGTGACATAGGGCAGGAAGCTATGTGGGACATAGGGTAGGGGGCCATGGGGACATGGGATGTGATGCCATGTGGGACATACAGTAGGATATCATTGGGAGGGATACCATGTGGAACATATGGTGGAATGCCATATGGAACATCAGGTGGGAAGCCACTGATGTGGGACACAGGGAGGGATGCCATGTGGGACATAGGGAGAGATGTCATGTGGTACATATGGTTGGATTAATGTGGGATGCACATGTAGGATGGGTTCCATGTGGGTCATAGCATGGGATGCCATTTGGGACATGGTGGAATGCCATGTGGGACATATGGTGGAATGCCATGTGGGAGATATGGTGGAATGCCATGTGGGAGATATGGTGGAATGCCATGTGGGACAAGGTGTGGGATGTTATGTGGGACATGAGGTGGGATGTCATTTGGGACATGGGATGTGGGACATAGGATGGAATGCCATGTGGGTCATAGGATGGGATGCCCTGTGGAACATACAGTATGATGGAATGCCACATGAGACATGGGATGTCATGTGGGACATGGGGTGGGATGTCATGTGGGACATGGAGTGAGATGCCATGTGGGACATGGGGTGGGATGCCATGTGGGACATACAGTATGATGGAATGCCACATGAGACATGGGATGTCATGTGGGACATGGGGTGGGATGCCCTGGGGTGGGAGATATGATAGAATGCCATGTGGGACATGGGATGGGATGTCATGTGGTACATGGAGTGGGATGCCATGTGGGACATGGGGTGGGATGCCCTGGGGTGGGAAATAGGGTGGAATGCCATGTGGGACATGGGATGGGATGTCATGTGGTACATGGAGTGGGATGCCATGTGGGACACGGGGTTGGATGCCATGTGGGACATACAGTATGATGGAATGCCACATGAGACATGGGATGTCATGTGGGACATGGGGTGGGATGCCATGTGGGACATGGGGTGGGATGCCATTTGGTACATGGGATGCCATGTGGGACTTAGTGTGAGATGCCATTTTTATGTTTGGCTGGGTCATATGATATGGGTGTCAATTTGCATTGGGCATGGGAACCATGACGGTATTTACCGTTCTACTTCCATTTATGTTTTGATGAATTAGTTTATTAAGTTTTACCCTTTTTTTTGTGCGTTCACTCTCATTGCTTTTTTCCCAGGCACATTGAGCAGTTCTCTTATGGATTCTGCTCCTTATAAGACCTATTATTATTATTAACGGAAAAAGATATTGAAGTGTGTCTTCACAGCCCTGCTCTTTTTTTTTTCTTTTATCATTTGTGACCACTGAACAAATCTATTTATGTCAAACTGTATTTTACAAACCCTACTTCTTTTTATGAAATCTTAAAGCAAGAAGAAAATTTTGAGACAAGATGTAGAGATTTTTCATAAACATATATTAACTGTTTCATCCATCAACAGTCTCTGTTTGTGTAGATATACTGCTCAATACTCTTTGTTGCAATGCAAGTATGCATGTATGATGTTATGGTTTGCGTGTGTATTGTATCGGCTTCTTATAAGCTGTGTAGTTAGAGCTTTAGTTGTTGGATAGAAGTAGTATGGGCAGGTAGTTGGTTCCAGTCAATAACAGTTCTTGTGGGAATTTTTTTTATTTGAAACAATCCTTATTGACCTGTATTCTGTGAAAGTTGTTGCTGTTTGTAAAACGGGGATGAGCGAGTGGTCAGGCATAAGATCTTTCTTGCTGGGATGGCGAGGTTAGCGTATAGTTGAGTTATATTCTCTTAGCTTAGCTTGTTGGCATGGAGATGGTTAACACTCAAGTGTTTTACACAAAGAACAGGATGACATTTTACGTGCATGCGAAACAAAACTAATGAATAACCCTATGTTTAGAGTGGTCATTCATTCAGCTTTTGCAGGTGCACTATAATGCAGAGTATTTGGCTACTAAAGTGTGTAGTTCATGATATTTAAGTCTTAAGAGTCGCTGGGTATAAAAGGCTTTAGTAGTAGATACAGTAAGTAAACAACAAATGTCCAAAGGGTGATAAAGTAGATGAGGGTCCAGTAAAAGCCAATGCATGGAATAGGGAAATGGGTTGTAAGGTGTTGCACTCCGAAAAGAGCCTATGTCCATCAGATTTGTGATTCTCTGCATCAAGTGTTCAGCAAATCTGTGTACTTACTACAGTTAGCATAGGGTTGGTTCATAGGCTATGAAAGTGTGTGCCATTGGAGTAATATTCTTAAACTTGGGAGTATGGTTTAAGTTGATGTAGTTTAGTTCAGCCTCTCATAAAGCTTGTAAGCCTCATTCTACACCAGCTTTAAAAAAGATTAGAAGCTAGGATTGTTATCAATTGAGTATACATATAAATTGCAGCACCAAAGCATTATATTTGTCTTTGAGGAGGATGGAGGAGAGCTCAACATCACAAGGAACATCCAGTGAAGGTCTCTGAAACTTTTTGTAATTTACAATGATAGAAAAGTAATACAATCAATCTTTCCTTAGGCAATATGAACTCTATTATTATGCATAGTACTATTGCTCTACTGTTCATTTAATCTGTTAACAGATATTATTATGTGTAGTACTATTGCTATACTGTTCATCCAATCTGTTAACAGATATTATTATGCATAGTACTATTGCTATACTGTTCATCCAATCTGTTAACAGATATTATTATGTGTAGTACTATTGCTCTACTGTTCATTTAATCTGTTAACAGATATTATTATGTGTAGTACTATTGCTATACTGTTCATCCAATCTGTTAACAGATATTATTATGCATAGTACTATTGCTATACTGTTCATCCAATCTGTTAACATATATTATTATGCATAGTACTATTGCTATACTGTTCATCCAATCTGTTAACATATATTATTATGCATAGTACTATTGCTATACTGTTCATTTAATCTGTTAACAGATATCATTATGTGTAGTACTATTGCTATACTGTTCATCCAATCTGTTAACAGATATTATTATGTGTAGTACTATTGCTATACTGTTCATCCAATCTGTTAACAGATATTATTATGTGTAGTACTATTGCTATACTGTTCATCCAATCTGTTAACAGATATTATTATGTGTAGTACTATTGCTATACTGTTCATCCAATCTGTTAACAGATATTGTTATGTGTAGTACTATTGCTATACTGTTCATCAATCTGTTAACAGATATTGTTATGTGTAGTACTATTGCTATACTGTTCATCCAATCTGTTAACAGATTTTATTATGTGTAGTACTATTGCTATACTGTTCATCCAATCTGTTAACAGATATTATTATGTGTAGTACTATTGCTATACTGTTCATCCAATCTGTTAACAGATATTGTTATGTGTAGTACTATTGCTATACTGTTCATCCAATCTGTTAACAGATATTGTTATGTGTAGTACTATTGCTATACTGTTCATCCAATCTGTTAACAGATTTTATTATGTGTAGTACTATTGCTATACTGTTCATCCAATCTGTTAACAGATTTTATTATGTGTAGTACTATTGCTATACTGTTCATCCAATCTGTTAACATATATTATTATGCATAGTACTATTGCTATACTGTTCATCCAATCTGTTAACATATATTATTATGTGTAGTACTATTGCTCTACTGTTCATTTAATCTGTTAACAGATATTATTATGTGTAGTACTATTGCTATACTGTTCATCCAATCTGTTAACAGATATTATTATGCATAGTACTATTGCTATACTGTTCATCAATCTGTTAACAGATATTATTATGTGTAGTACTATTGCTATACTGTTCATCCAATCTGTTAACATATATTATTATGCATAGTACTATTGCTATACTGTTCATTTAATCTGTTAACAGATATCATTATGTGTAGTACTATTGCTATACTGTTCATCAATCTGTTAACAGATATTATTATGTGTAGTACTATTGCTATACTGTTCATCCAATCTGTTAACATATATTATTATGTGTAGTACTATTGCTATACTGTTCATCCAATCTGTTAACAGATATTATTATGTGTAGTACTATTGCTATACTGTTCATCCAATCTGTTAACAGATATTGTTATGTGTAGTACTATTGCTATACTGTTCATCCAATCTGTTAACAGATATTGTTATGTGTAGTACTATTGCTATACTGTTCATCCAATCTGTTAACAGATTTTATTATGTGTAGTACTATTGCTATACTGTTCATCCAATCTGTTAACAGATATTATTATATGTAGTACTATTGCTATACTGTTCATCCAATCTGTTAACAGATATTGTTATGTGTAGTACTATTGCTATACTGTTCATCCAATCTGTTAACAGATATTGTTATGTGTAGTACTATTGCTATACTGTTCATCCAATCTGTTAACAGATTTTATTATGTGTAGTACTATTGCTATACTGTTCATCAATCTGTTAACAGATTTTATTATGTGTAGTACTATTGCTATACTGTTCATCCAATCTGTTAACATATATTATTATGCATAGTACTATTGCTATACTGTTCATCAATCTGTTAACAGATATTATTATGTGTAGTACTATTGCTCTACTGTTCATCCAATCTGTTAACAGATATTATTATGTAGTACTATTGCTATACTGTTCATTTAATCTGTTAACAGATATTATTATGTGTAGTACTATAGCTATACTGTTCATCCAATCTGTTAACAGATATTATTATGTGTAGTACTATTGCTATACTGTTCATCCAATCTGTTAACAGATATTATTATGTGTAGTACTATTGCTATACTGTTCATCCAATCTGTTAACAGATATTATTATGTGTAGTACTATAGCTATACTGTTCATCCAATCTGTTAACAGATATTATTATGTGTAGTACTATTGCTATACTGTTCATCCAATCTGTTAACAGATATTATTATGCATAGTACTATTGCTATACTGTTCATCCAATCTGTTAACATATATTATTATGTGTAGTACTATTGCTCTACTGTTCATTTAATCTGTTAACAGATATTATTATGTGTAGTACTATTGCTATACTGTTCATCCAATCTGTTAACAGATATTATTATGCATAGTACTATTGCTATACTGTTCATCCAATCTGTTAACAGATATTATTATGTGTAGTACTATTGCTATACTGTTCATCCAATCTGTTAACAGATATTATTATGTGTAGTACTATTGCTATACTGTTCATCCAATCTGTTAACATATATTGTTATGTGTAGTACTATTGCTCTACTGTTCATTTAATCTGTTAACAGATATTATTATGTGTAGTACTATTGCTATACTGTTCATCCAATCTGTTAACAGATATTATTATGCATAGTACTATTGCTATACTGTTCATCCAATCTGTTAACATATATTATTATGCATAGTACTATTGCTATACTGTTCATCCAATCTGTTAACAGATATTATTATGTGTAGTACTATTGCTATACTGTTCATCCAATCTGTTAACAGATATTGTTATGTGTAGTACTATTGCTCTACTGTTCATTTAATCTGTTAACAGATATTATTATGTGTAGTACTATTGCTATACTGTTCATCCAATCTGTTAACAGATATTATTATGCATAGTACTATTGCTATACTGTTCATCCAATCTGTTAACATATATTATTATGCATAGTACTATTGCTATACTGTTCATCAATCTGTTAACATATATTATTATGCATAGTACTATTGCTATACTGTTCATTTAATCTGTTAACAGATATCATTATGTGTAGTACTATTGCTATACTGTTCATCCAATCTGTTAACAGATATTATTATGTGTAGTACTATTGCTATACTGTTCATCCAATCTGTTAACAGATATTATTATGTGTAGTACTATAGCTATACTGTTCATCCAATCTGTTAACAGATATTATTATGTGTAGTACTATTGCTATACTGTTCATCCAATCTGTTAACAGATATTGTTATGTGTAGTACTATTGCTATACTGTTCATCCAATCTGTTAACAGATATTGTTATGTGTAGTACTATTGCTATACTGTTCATCCAATCTGTTAACAGATTTTATTATGTGTAGTACTATTGCTATACTGTTCATCCAATCTGTTAACAGATATTATTATGTGTAGTACTATTGCTATACTGTTCATCCAATCTGTTAACAGATATTGTTATGTGTAGTACTATTGCTATACTGTTCATCCAATCTGTTAACAGATATTATTATGTGTAGTACTATTGCTATACTGTTCATCCAATCTGTTAACAGATTTTATTATGTGTAGTACTATTGCTATACTGTTCATCCAATCTGTTAACAGATTTTATTATGTGTAGTACTATTGCTATACTGTTCATCCAATCTGTTAACATATATTATTATGCATAGTACTATTGCTATACTGTTCATCCAATCTGTTAACAGATATTATTATGTGTAGTACTATTGCTATACTGTTCATCCAATCTGTTAACATATATTATTATGCATAGTACTATTGCTATACTGTTCATCCAATCTGTTAACATATATTATTATGTGTGGTACTATTGCTATACTGTTCATCCAATCTGTTAACAGAGATGTTCGAAATCCAGATTTTGAGCCATGGATGGACAAATCACTTGTCTTACTGCCCGATACAACCAAATGTTGTGGTGCCCAACCAGTCATGATTTGTGTGGGGTCTGGTCTTTGAACAAGCAACTATCATGTAAATTGTGTGTTACTAATATACACAACAATTCACTAAGCTTTCCTCCCAGACAATCATATATTCAGAGTTCACTAATCATATATTCAGAGTTACATAATCATTTATTCAGACTAATGTAATCTTATATTCAGAGTTGAACAGTCATATATTCAGAGTTGACTAATCATATATTCAGAGTTATGTAGTTATATATTCAGAGTTGAACAATCATATATTCAGAGTTGAACAATCATATATTCAGAGTTGAGCAATTATATATTCAGATTTGAACAATTATATATTCAGAGTTGAATGCCCAGAGTACAAGTTACTGTCAGGCTGATTTGTTGAGCCCATATTGAGCATGTAAAACTTAAAATGTAAAGAGAACTATTATAATATATGAAGTCATTTTCATCTTTTAATTTTTCTTTAAAAAGGAGGTTTTATGTACGATTTATGTATTTTGATCCGAAGGAAATTCTCGGTTTCATTTGCTCTTTTTCTTAAACATGTTTATTTGTAGATTGTTTTTTACATGTTTATTTCTTTTATTTTCTGTATTCAGGAACTTATGACAACATCATTGTAGAAAAAGTTGGTGAGAAAAAGAATGTTGGGCTCATCAAGCTGAACAGACCGAAGGCGCTAAATGCTTTGTGTGATGCCTTAATGAAGGACATGAGCAATGCCTTGGATGCCCTAGAGGCTGATGAAGATGTCGGCTGTATTGTACTCACAGGCTCTGAGAGAGCCTTTGCAGGTAGGTCAAGAGGTCGTCGGTTGGTGTCATATAAAAGTTATTACTTATATTGTGTATACAGTATATTATATTATGCAATCCCGTAGCTTGAACCAGAAAAGGGGCAGAGTGGCAAGAACTAAATGGGGCATTTACGATGTAGCAAGGGCCGTGCAGCATGAAATTAGGGGGCATTTCAAATATTATTCAAGAGGGGAATCAGTCAAATAAGTAGCGTATCTGCATCTTTTCTGTATTAGGGAACTGTAAACAGAATCAAAAGAAGGTTAAACAATCATCAAAGTAACATTTTCTTGAAAAGTGTAGAGGGTGAAGGAAAAGAGGGGCGTAGTGGAGGGGAGGAAAAGAGGGGCAGAGTGGAGGGGAGGAAAAGAGGGGCAGAATGAAAGGAAGGAAAAGAGGGGCAGAGTGGAGGGAAGGAAAAGAGGGGCAGAGTGGAGGGGAGGAAAAGAGGGGCAGAGTGGAGGGGAGGAAAAGAGGTAGGGGAGGAAAAGAGGGGTGGAGGGGAGGAAAAGAGGGGCAGAGTGGAGGGAAGGAAAAGAGGAGCATAGTGGAGGGGAGAAAAAGAGGGGCAGAGTGGAGGGGAGGAAAAGAGGGGCAGAGTGGAGGGGAAGAAAAGAGGGCAGAGTGGCGGGGTGAAAAGAAGGGGCAGAGTGGAGAGGAGAAAAGAGGGGCAGAGTGGAGAGGAGGAAAAGAGGGGCAGAGTGGAGGGGAGGAAAAGAGGGGCGGAGTGGAGAGGAGGAAAAGAGGGGCAGAGTGGAAGAAAAGAGGGGCAGAGTGGAGGGAAGGAAAAGGAGCAGAGTGGAAGGGAGAAAAGGAGGGGCAGAGTGGAGGGGAGAAAAAGAGGGGCAGAGTGGAGGGGAGGAAAAGAGGGGCAGAGTGGAGGGGAGGAAAAGAGGGGCAGAGTGGAGGGGAGGAAAAGAGGGGCAGAGTGGAGGGGAGAACCCCTTTGTAAAAGTCTAACTGGGGGCTTGTTGTGTAGGTGTTATGAGACAGAACATGTAATTATTATATTGAACCACTCAGTATGATCCTGTATACAAATTGGGTTTGACAATATTATATAGAAGTATTTGTGATGTCAAGGTTTTGTGGTTCGTCAGATTATGTATAGGGTATGGTCATTGCAGCTTTGTGATATCTGGGTTCAAATGAGGATATACTGTCATGTAAAGACTTAATATATTCCATATATGTTTAAATGTTAATATAATGTTTGATGTAAGTGAAAGAATGATTAAAACTTAATGACATACATTCAGGAGTTCAAAATAATCCATTTTTACATCTTCACTAACATGAACATACTAATCTTCATACAAGGTGTATATTTATTGGACTTAATTTACATTGTTACATACATTGCAGGATTAAAGGCCATTACACACCAAATGCGATGTGGCAAGCAATTAATTCAACAAAATTTAATAAAACAAAAGAGAAAGAAAAACTTTGACCTTCTTTTCAAATATGGATTGTCATCGTATGGTTTTTCAGATGAAAATCGCACCCACCCACTAAAGCGAATTTTTTCACACTTTAAAATAAATGGCATTTCTATCAAATTTTCCAGTATCATCAGAAATCCTCGATTGTAAACATCATAGTGTGTAAGCAGAAAATCAAAACATCTTATAATATTTGTTTCCTGTCTAATTATCTAAAAATCGCTTGCCGCGTCGCGTTCAGTGTGTAATGACCTTTATATATGCAAATTATGTACATGCACATTACTATGTATCAAACAAACAGTACCATCATGGGTATGACTTTATTATGATGACTTTAAAAGTCATTACTGCACATATCCTTTAGATTAGTGTTCTCACCATGTAACAGGAAAATTATTTGCATGAAGGCTTTTGAAAAAATTTGGGAGAATTTCTTACAGACAAAAATCTCCCTTTTTAAATCATTGAGACAAATATTTTTCTTAAAGGGAGCCCTCTATCGAAAAGTGAAGGTATCTTTTATGCTAAGTCAATTTTGAAATACTACCGAGTCTAAATTTTTGATACTCGTGTTGTTGAAAAATTACTTTAGTATTCATAATAGATAATTCTGATTGATAATAGTATCAAAGCTTTTCAGTTCCATCATATGTGCACAAAAAGTGTTTGAATATTCTTGAGACTCAAGAAAAAATATGTCCTCATTTTTCAGCTGCCAGCTCCTTTAATTATTTGCATGAAGTAAAACTTAAAACACTCAAATATATCTTTGCTTTGCTTGTGTACATGCACATTGACCACATTGACATTTCACCTTTCTTGCTTGACCAATGAAGCTGGGGCTGATATTGCAGAGATGAAAGAAAGAGACTTTGTAGATGTCTTCACTGAAGACTTTGGTTGGCATCTGCAAAGGATTGCTCGTGTAAAGAAACCCATGATTGGTGTTGTGAATGGCATAGCAGTAAGTATATGCCACTTGTAACATCGTCTCTCAGACTAGAAGTGAAAGGCATTTGGTTCCTTTCCGAGATTTGAAGCTGAAGATTTCATGGCAATGATAAATTAAATATTCAACCTAATAGATTAACCTAATTATTGAGGTATCAATAATTTGAAGTAGTGGGGGTATATATTTGTTGAAAAAATGATATGTGAAAGCAGTAGTGTGAGATTACTTTGTAAAATAAAGTATGATTTGAAATCTCATTGGAAAACTACGGAAGCCCATTAGGGCCATTAAAACATTAAACTTTTGTAGAGGAGAAAAGATTGTTTTTGGAATGGGAACAAAATATTTTGAAATGAAAAAAAGTTTAAAAGAAATAATACTTAATGTTAAATTCAAGCAATTGCATGCCTACTGACTGTTTAGGGTTCGGGTTATTAGTTAATCCTAAACCTTACCCCTAAGCTTTTCTCCCCAACCTTTTTTTCACCCAAAACGTTTTTGTTCTTTCAAGAAAAAATGTTCTGGGAGGAAAATGTGCTTAATGTTAAAACGTGGGCAATACATGCCTACTGACTGTTTAGGGTCTTCAAAAATAATTTTTTGTCTTTTTCTCCCAAACTTTTATTTTGTCACCAAAACTTTTTTTTTTTTATCATCCAAGTTAACCCTTACTCTACCAACGCTTTAAAATTAGTGACCCCAATTTTCGTAACTTTTTTTTCGTATGCATTTTTGACAACTTTCCTTTCATTTTCTTTCGTTACAAGTTAGGTAGGAATAGATGCTAAGATATTTATCTTTTGAGTAATCAAAACCAATTTAGGAAATATTGGACAAAATCATGCAAATTAAGCAATTTTTGGCTAAATTTGGTCAACAAATGGTCAATCTTTGCAGAAGTATAACTTCTTGTCAGTATTGAAAACAGAGATTTGTGTTACATATTTAGATTCTTTTTGAAATTTCCTTTCCAATGATACTAATCTATAATTTTTAGAAAGAAAGAAAAGATGAAACACATCAAAAATGATAAAAGTCAAACGTCCCCTAAAAGCTGCAGCAGAAAAATAATTAAGCAGTGGTCACTGCGAGACTCGAACCCGGAGCGCTCGCACGCTAGTCGCGTACATTTCCTCTGCACCACGCAGTCGTTTAAATATGAGGTGTAATTTTATTTTTATAGGATAGGTTCTAATTAGAGGGGGGTATGCCTTTATTTATATATCAAATGAAAGGAAATTTCACGCGCTTTCGAATGGCGGTTCAACAAAGCATGCGTGATGTACGGTTTGGGTTACACGATTTTTTGAAAAAAACGGGTCAAAAATGGCAGAAATTTATGAAATTTTAAAGAAATTTCTTTAGAACAAACGATTGGACGTAGGGATTCTAAAAATTATACCAGAAACCAATACTATCATGTCTAAGGACTTGCGTGTTTGATTTTGAAGCAAAAACATGATCTTAAAATTATCGTAAGATGTAAAAGAGAAAAATAAAAAAGTTCTAAATTTTTTAGCAATTATTGAGTTTTACCCTTTTTCGATGTACTTTTTTTAAAAATGATGTAATATGACCCCTATGAAAAAGTTTCATTTTGTGAAAGAAATATCCCAGTACTTTAAAATGATACCAAGATTACTCTTATAGGACTGTGGTAAAGTCCCGATTTTATTATTAGAAAAAGGTGGTTTGAAAACGGCGATACTATCGCCGCGTGGTAGAGTAAGGATTAATTTGTTATTGCCCTAATGGACTTTCGTAGAAAACTGATCCACAAACACTGTCAAAACAAATTGGTAAGAATCATGATTTGTGAATTTGAAATTATATTTTAGCGTAATTAAAAAAAAAATAACAAGGCTTATTAATTGTGCTTAAACTATTCATGAAACAATAGAAATGTGAACCCTTCAGTATGCATCATAGATATTAAAGGACTAGTGATACAGCAGCTATGTATGAAAGACTTATTTTTAACTCTACATAAATTTACAAAGATTTTTCATCCAAAATCTGTTTACAGATGTGTTTTTTTTTTCAGGCCTAAATGTACAAGAAAATATTTAAGTTTGTGATGTCATCATTTAAATAGCTCGACATATTCTACTGCTAATCTGTTGTCTTTCTTATCTTATACTACATTAGCTTGAGAAAGTGTAACAAACTTGACTTAAAATTGATCAAACTTAAAGAATTAGTTCAGTTGTCAAGCAAGTCCATCTTATATGAAAGAGGACTTTAAAAGAAACAAAATGGTGAAAAAAGCATCAAAAATTGTATTCTCTTAAGGAGATTCAAGTTAAGAGTTCTGTCTTATCTGTGTAGAAACGACTGATTTAGTAAGTATACTATGGAAGGTTGGCACCCATCACATTCTTTTCAATTGTTAATGTATTTTAAAGATTTATTTAACTTTCTTACTATTTAAATTATTTTTTCTTGAACTTTTCAGGTGATGTATTATAATTACCCTTGCTAGATTCTGTTTTACTACTTTTCTGACATATCGAATGGTTTTAAAGCCACAAAATTGCAGGACAAAATATGATACAATGTATACAGACTAAGGCTGTGATGTCACAACTAGTCTGATTTCAGTTGTTTCTACACAAATAATACCAAACTTTAAACTTAAATATTTTCCTACCAGAATAAGATTTGTGGATGCTTTCTTCACCATTGTGTTTGTTTGGAAGTCCTTTTTATATATAAAATGGACTTGCGTGACACATGAACTAATCCTTTAATGGTCATCTTTATTCTTCCACAATAGTTTGAAGGAAAATGACTGATTTAGCAGACTTTGTTCAACTTGGCCATGCATTCAAATTAAACATGTGACTAGGGAAAGATGTTCTTAATGGCTGAATTTGAAGAAAAAAATTATTCAGATTTATGGGACCTTCAACTTACTAGGTCACAATTTTTTGTAAATGATCTTGATCATGAAGCTCATTTTATTGTCAAGGCACAACATGATGATTGAAATAAGTATGTACAGGAGTGGCAGAGCCGGAGGAGAGGGGGAGGGGAAAGGGGGCTTCAGTCCCCTTAATAATTTTAGGTGAACATGTGTTATCATGTTACCTGACCTCATTTGCCACACCCCTTCCCATGTTGTTATCACATTTCACCTGACCTTATTAGCCCCTCAATATTTTGGATGCTCCGCTGCCCCTGAATATACTGGTGTCTGCATACGTAGTAAGACTTCGCATGTTAACTGTATGACTATGTTTTCAAAAACGTTTACCATGTGTATTATATTACAGTAATTCTCATAGTGTATTACTGTACATTATAATGGTTATTTAGATGTATGAACTGTCTGGGATTCTCTTTAACTGCACAATTTCAGGGCATAGGAGCCTCTGGGGCTGGAGGGGCTATGCCCCCCAATAATTTACAAAGTGATACAATAAGTTGATATATTGTAAGCTAAACAATGTCATATGACCCTCCAATAATCTTAAGGTCTCTTACGGTCCTGCAAATTGGAATTCTACAGAAAGTGTTAATGATGCTGAAAGACTTTTATTGGATATTTTGAAAGTGCTGAGATAAATCACAGAGTTTGAACCTTTTGCCAGTCATCTTTTACTATATATGTAGATTAATTCAATTATAAACATTTAGTTATACTCACTGGTTAATAAAATGTCCTAAGTTCTCTGCGATAGTAATTGTAACCTGGGGGACATGGGCTCCACCCACTTTTCTAAAAAATGACAAAAGTGCCCCTTTTGAAAGTGAAAAGTGCCCCTCAATTATTGTCAAAGGTGCAAGAACTGGTAGAATGTGCACACACTTAAAATAAAAAAAAATATTACAAAAGTGCCCCATGCAAAATGAAATACCCCTTAATTACTGACCAAATAGTAAGAAATTAGTGATTTTTTGTCAGTTTTTAGGGTTTTCTCATTGTTCCTTGAATTGCTGGAAAGTCTTGAAATATGACTGTTTTAGTCTCTCTGCCTTTGGGCAGAAATGCTTTTTGCACCCTTTTCAGTGATTTTGGCCCAGATGCATCCACCAAGTCCTATCTCATACACTTATTACCATGCATTGTGTCTGTAATATCAATGTCTGAGGTGTCATGTTTTCCATTCAATAAAGCATTTTAATATTCGTGGCAGTTTTTACATGCATAAAGAATTATAGAATTTGTAAATGGTAGTGTTGGGAGGTCACAGAAAGTTCTGGAAGTGGGTTGGTGTCATGATCCTCCTGTCTGAGTGCCCAAAGCTTGATACTCTGTCATATTATTTATATATGCAATGGGCATAAAAAGGATCTCATCTTGGGAGGGGGCAGACTGCCAAATAATTCTTAGTTACAAGCAGAAAATTACGCTTCAATGCCATTTTGTGACATTTGTTTTACCCCTTCACTCACACTCATTGGCACTAAGCCATGTCTTTTTATGACTTTCTAGTCTTCAGTGTAGATTTTCACAGACTGTAATTTGATGTTGCATTGTAGTGGTAGATTCCATTTTGCATGAAACAGCATAACCAAATGATCCTTTCTATGAGTATCACTGGTCAACTAGTCATGATGTGTGAGTCTATGCCAATCAAATGTGACGAAGGCAAAACTGATGTGATATTCTGTGCAAAAGGTGCCAAAATTTATGTGACATTTGAGACGTGACAAATTTGAATTTTTGTGATGTGACATTTTGTGACAAGCCATCAATTATTACTCCCTCCATTCTTTGTAATCAGCAAAACTGCAACATCAAGGAAATCTTCATTTTTCATGGAAGTTCTGGTAAATCTTTAATTTTTTACAAAGAATTTCCAATAAGTTTTCAAAACATTTCTTCAATTTGACCAATTTTTTCCTTTTTATGTTCATGATTTCCCAATTTTACCTCCCAACAGGGAAGAAATGCATGCAACTGGAAAGGTGAAATCCTCTCATGGGGGGCAGTTTCCTCTCAGGGGGGGGGGGCAGTTTTCTCCCCTGCTTCCTATGCCTCTGTTGTCCTATCTTTGTAATAAGCTACTTGCATGGTATAAACATGTCAATTGTTATAAGGAAATGCTGATTTAAAGGATGTTGTGCCAGTAGACATATTAACTGTACATTTCTCAACAACACATTTCTTTTCAATCAATTCCAACTACACTCAGTATCACATCCAGACTATTTCAGAGTATTCAACTTTTCATGTTTGTGAAATATTATTTTTTCCTTGAGAGTAGAAGGTATCAACAACTGTCAACTAGTGCTGTAATGATGTCGATTATCGCAATATCTCTTCTCACGACATGAAATATGCCTCTTAACACATATCGCGATACCAAAAGTAATACAGAACTAAGAAATTTTTCTGCTAGGCTACAATGTAGTTCGTATGTTACAGTACTAACGTTATGGTAGTAAATCTAAAATGCAAGTTTAAGCCATGATTGTTTCAGAATCTGCTTTAAAAACATGCAAAAATTTCATGAAACAAAAAAAAAAAATTTTTAAATTGTACTCCTTCACCCCAGACTGGCATGCTCCGATGTATGTTGGCAAAATGAACAAAATTTGGCCCTGGAAATGCCTCTCGCTTCAATGATTCAATGTCATGATGAAATCTCTTGTGTTCATGGTTGTCCTGGTAGAAAGTAGGGTTGACCTGTGTATAAATTGACCTCAAATTAACTTGTCCTCAATTCATGGTTGTCCTGGTAGAAAGTAAGGTTGACCTGTGTATATGCAAATACATTTTCTGTTCATAAAATAGTTGTCCAAAGGGCAGAGCTTGTGTATCCTGACACAAATTTTGGTTGTCTTGGGCAAGTGATTTGTTGAACTGTGTCACATAGCCTCTGGTGCAGTTATGGGGCAAATATGTCAAAACAATGCTAGAGATTTTGATTTCCTGAAGACATATTTCCTTGATTAAATGTTAGCTGTGCATGTCCACATACTTGAAACGCCACTTCAAATTCTTTTAGTCAAAAATAGTGTGAAATAATTGGGTTAAACAATGCATTTTTTCTTTGGTTCACCAGCTGGGGCTGACATTAAGGAGATGCAGGACAAAACCTTCACGCAGGTGTTTGGTGGTAATTTCCTCTCTCACTGGAATCGATTGGCTAACACCAAGAAACCAACTATAGCAGTTGTTAATGGCTTTGCTGTAGGTATAAGTTTCTGTATAGCAATTTGTCATTTCAAGTTGACCACTAACATCTAAATCCTCTCTTTATACACACACTCAAAAAAACACCAAATTGGAAGTAAATTATGAGTATTTTATTTCTCATTTGCAACTGATTACTCCTTCACCCCTACCTATTCTTTTTTCTCCAATGTGCTGTACATTTACACCTTTACGTTTGAACTTGCATTTGAAGAGAGGTTGTCACATCAAGGCTAGTCGTTAAGATAAGATTTAATCCTGAGCTCCCTCTGCTCAGTAACATCGACTTCCACCCCAGAGTCAAGTCCAGAAACCCATTCTCCCAGACAGCATGACAACTGCAGATGACATGTGGCGCAAACAGTGGGACCAAACTGACATCCCACACAAGTTCTTGGTCACCAACCCCAACATCCAACCCCAGGGTATGGACCTCCCCTGAGGTCAATGGAACCTTCTCAGCTGGTTCTGCACCAATGCGGGGCCATGCCCGCAGTAGCCTTTACAAGTGGGAACAAGCTGCATACCACTCTGCGACTGTGGTGAACCTCTGACGACACACCACATGGTGGACAACTGCCCACTTTTGTCTTAATGCATCGCAGCCCGTCACCAGGCTAAGGACCCAGCTATGAACTGGCTTACAGACTTTACGATTAGATTGCCATAGCATTCATTATTCAACATAACACCATTTTTATTGGAATGTAATTAAACTAAGGCTGTCATGATATGAGTAAATTATGTATCGATGCAGCGACAAAAATATTGCGATATATCACCATATACAAGTTAAATAATTTAGGAATACCTTTCGGAAATGTTAAGATTTTCAAACATGCAAATTTCTTCTTCTTTTTTTCATACAACTTAAGACCTAAGAGAGGGCAGCATAAAACAAGTCATAATTGCAAATATTGTGTCATTCAGTCAAATGTTTCTGATATTCTGCTAATTTAATGTTTTTTTTAATATGCACTATACATATAATAATGACATATCATGTGTTGGTCAGGTTTTTTTTTATATAATGGAAAAAACTATCACAATAATTGATATATTACGACAGCCCTAGCCTCTCCAGCATTATTTGACCATAGCTGTCAATGTACCAACACATTTTGTGTCTCTGGTTGGGCTTATTTCACTCCACTCCAGAATGGAGGCCTTTTCACCCCTCTTCACCTAGCTGTTTCCACATTATTGTTGTCCTTCTTTTAAATTCTCTAAGCCATCTTTTCTGCCATCGTCGTGAAAATGATGTCTGAAGTTAGTAATTCTGTAGATCCAACTTCTTTCCTGTGTCACAGCAAAGTCATGGTTTGTCATTCTCTGCTTCATGCTTTTGACTCTCAGTTGATCTGCAAGTTTCTGTGATCATGTAATGGGACATGGGGGAGAAGATTTATTTGAGCAGTTAGGTTTCCATTCTTAAAGATGTATAAACCAACTATACTCATTCAAGCAATCATTAAAGGTTAAACGCAATATTTCCATTTGATTCCTTATTAATATCCAGTAAAAGAATCTTTAAACATGCTGTGACTTTTACATTAAAAAGTTTGCAAACAATCCAACCCGACATCATGTTGAGGGCAGCCTCCATGTTTACTCAAAAACAAAAGGTTCTTTCATTGGGGGTGGGGGGGTGCATTTTTGGAAGTTAAGCATTTTTTTCCGCTATGTAAAAATACCGAAGTGAAGTAGAAAGTGCGGTAAGGCTCCAGGGAGGGGGATCAAAATTTCCTAATTTAAAATGTATTATATATGGCCAGGTATCTGAAATATTAGGCGCTGACCTTTTTAAGGTCCGGAAGGAGGGAGTGGGGAACAAGGGCATGTGAATGTGATCCAAGGGCCTTCTTAAGGGGCTTTAGTGGGGTTAATAGACAAAGCCCTGTTAGGGACCCAGGGGCGGAGGTCTGAAAATTCCCTGTTTTTGATGGCCCGCAATGGCAATGAAAAATGTTTCAATGAAAAATAACAAAAAAAGCATATAGCAGACAGCCTTGCATGGTTATGGATCTAGGGGTGTACTAGCCCTATAAGCGCTTATATAAGATTTAGAGGAAAGTTGGATATTTTGAGGAAAAAAGTCGGAAATTGGGTTAGGCCAAAATATTTCTTGAATAAACTTTTCTGACAGGGGAGTACATTTTCAGATGAAACTCTGGCTAAACTCTTGAGTAGGCCCTAGCTTGGGCCATTAACTCTTGCTATAAAGACCTTTAGTGACACCGCTGTCTAACTTGCTAGATTACCAAGAAGAAAACACTTGAGATTGAATTAGAATTGGATATTAATCTTGAAAAAGGTCAAAAAGAACACATAAAATCATTGCTTTAAGAATTACGTGAACAATAATTATAGCATGAATAATTTCAAAAGGATTGTATCAAATGAAAAGAAATATCTTAATCTGTCATCAATATTTTACATAAAATCTGTTCTAACAAATAGAAACAAAAGAAAATTAATTGCCATTAAATATCAATTAATTAATGGTTTCAGAGCAATAGATATTTAATCATTTGTATTGGTCTTTCAAAACTCATTCCTTTATCTCACCCTATTTTCATTCTCAAGTAAATAAAAAGAAACTTGGCAAAACAGCCCACTATTCTTGACATATAGAGAACTTTTTTTGCTACTATGCAATTCCCTGCATAAACCTATATATTCCAGAAATCCCAGTATGGCCTTTGTCTCTAACACACAGTATCTCACTTATTAATGCTTTGTTTTCAGAGAGATTACAAATTTACAAACATCACTGAACTTGTGAGACCACTGAGGTTAATTATTAACAGGTAATAGCTCCATGGTGAGACTAGATCAATGATGAACTGTAACTGATACCAAAAAGTAATTCTGGATTCAACTGCTTTGTACATTCAGGCATGATGAATAAACATTCATTAAAGAATTTAATCAGCTGTTTGCAGCCCTAGACAGTTTAGCCATTTAATCTGAACATGGTACTATTACTAGCTCTGTGATCTGAAAAACTGTCTGCAAACTTTTTAGAACAAAATTTTCATCATGAAGGTAAATATGACCAAACCAGCTCAAACTGGATATATCGAGTGTCTTGCAGAGGTAACCAATCCAGTGTCTTGCAGAGGTAACCAATCAGTGTCTTGCAGAGGTAACCAATCCAGTGTCTTGCAGAGGTAACCAATCGAGTGTCTTGCAGAGGTAACCAATCCAGTGTCTTGCAGAGGTAACCAATCGAGTGTCTTGCAGAGGTAACCAATCGAGTGTCTTGCAGAGGTAACCAATCGAGTGTCTTGCAGAGGTAACCAATCCAGTGTCTTGCAGAGGTAACCAATCCAGTGTCTTGCAGAGGTAACCAATCGAGTGTCTTGCAGAGGTAACCAATCAGTGTCTTGCAGAGGTAACCAATCGAGTGTCTTGCAGAGGTAACCAATCCAGTGTCTTGCAGAGGTAACCAATCCAGTGTCTTGCAGAGGTAACCAATCCAGTGTCTTGCAGAGGTAACCAATCCAGTGTCTTGCAGAGGTAACCAATCCAGTGTCTTGCAGAGGTAGCCAGTCCAGTGTCTTGCAGAGGTAGCCAGTCCAGTGTCTTGCAGAGGTAACCAATCCAGTGTCTTGCAGAGGTAACCAATCCAGTGTCTTGCGGAGGTAACCAGTCCAGTGTCTTGCGGAGGTAACCAGTCCAGTGTCTTGCGGAGGTAACCAATTCAGTAACTTGCTGAGGTAACCAATTCAGTGTCTTGCAGAGGTAACCAATCCAGTGTCTTGCAGAGGTAACCAATTTAGTGTCTTGCAGAGGTAACCAATCCAGTGTCTTGCAGAGGTACCCAATCCAGTGTCTTGCAGAGGTAATTAGTCCAGTGTCTTGCGGAGGTAATTAGTCCAGTGTCTTGCGGAGGTAACCAATCCAGTGTCTTGCAGAGGTAACCAATCCAGTGTCTTGCAGAGGTAACCAATCCAGTGTCTTGCAGAGGTAACCAATTTAGTGTCTTGCAGAGGTAACCAATTTAGTGTCTTGCAGAGGTAACCAATTTAGTGTCTTGCGGAGGTAACCAATTTAGTGTCTTGCGGAGGTAACCAGTCCAGTGTCTTGCGGAGGTAACCAGTCCAGTGTCTTGCGGAGGTAACCAATCCAGTGTCTTGCCGAGGTAACCAATCCAGTGTCTTGCAGAGGTAACCAATCCAGTGTCTTGCAGAGGTAACCAATCCAGTGTCTTGCAGAGGTAACCAATCCCTTGTCTTGCAGAGGTAGCCAATCCCTTGTTTTGCAGGTAGCCAATCCAGTGTCTTGCAGAGGTAGCCAATCCAGTGTCTTACAGAGGTAACCAATCCAGTGTC
Source organism: Chiridota heheva (assembly GCA_020152595.1). Classification (NCBI taxonomy): domain Eukaryota; kingdom Metazoa; phylum Echinodermata; class Holothuroidea; order Apodida; family Chiridotidae; genus Chiridota; species Chiridota heheva. The sequence goes on from JAIGNY010003664.1 coordinate 950,988, forward strand.
TTGCAGAGGTAACCAATCCATTGTTTTGCAGAGGTAACCAATCAACCTCACAGTAACTTCTGCAGTTATGGTTATCCAAGGTGAAAATGATGTTATCCACATCATTTTTGAGTGGTTGTGGGACAGTTTTGCTAGAAACTGACGATCTGATTTGCAGAGCTATCTGAAGTTAGCATTAGATAGCATAACAACGTTTAACGTCCCAAAAGCATCCAGTGCTGGACATTATATCAAGATGGCCACAGCCTTTGATAACCAGTTGTGAACTCACTGGTTGCAGACCCACCGGGATACAAATCCGGGGTGTGCGGGTGAGAGAACAAAGCACTAACCACGGAGGTCTGTTGTTTCAATCCTGATAATATTTTTGACAGCCAGATAAGTGACTTATGATCCCTGGTACCTTAATGTGAAGGAGGGGGTATAAATAGTCTTGTGACCCACCCACCTCCATCATATCATCAAACTTTCAAGCTTATTATGCACACACAGGAAGTGAGATGTACAGTAAAATGACTCTTGTAATTGTCTGTTAGAGGTGCAAGTAAAAATTCAGTAAAACAACTGCACCACCACAAATAACCACGTGCGTTCCTAACGTTAGTACTACTCCCTACACTAATATATATATATATAATGACAAGATGGGACACTTCTTCAACAATACAGTTCCCAGATCTCTTCTGACCATTAGGATTGATACTTCATAAAGTCATTGCTGTGACCAGATCAGTGTTGAAAAACTTGTAAAGATTGGCAAGGATTGATAAACTGAATATTTTCAGCAGTCTTATGCATCTAACAGCATTTGAATTTCATGATGATTTATCACAATCAACATGCACTGCTTACAACTGGAGAATGTCTTTGCAGACGATAAGGTTGGGCTAGTGTTGTTCCAGCATTTTTTCTTGTCTAAATCCTTATAAGGGGTGACCAGGTTTGAAATATTATCACTTCAAGGAATTGTGGCAATGGTTTTTGTAAAATAATGGTGAGCTATTCAAAGATGACATCACAAATTTGCATATTTCTTAATAAATTAGTTGTTACTTTCAGGCATTTTAATTCATGTTGGCTCTACAATCATTGCCAAAATTGTTGGTACACAATCACTGAATAAATTTCAGCGGCATTTGTCCCCTGCTACACTGTACCCCTTTCAATGTTGTGCACTTTGCAAGAAAGTACAGTAGAGAAATTGTGACTTGCAACATTGATGGAGGGGAGCAGGGATTGGTCCCAACTTTTGGCAACGATTGTACTGTAGTTGTCACTATACAATAGTTGTTTAAGATAAGATACAGGATGCAAAACGTTTTTGTTACATCAATTCATTTCGAACGTACAAAAGCATATAAATAAATTTGACAGTTGTTTTTCAAAGAATTTTCTGATCACCCTCATAAATATTCCGCTTTGATTACTCATTAGCATACTTTTATTGTATTCTCAGCTTGGTGGGGGATGTGAGATCGCCATGATGTGTGACATCATTTATGCTGGAGAAAAAGCCAAATTTGGTCAACCAGAAATACTCCTTGGCACCATTCCAGGTTTGAACACATTTTAACTTTTTTTTATACTTCTAATAAGTTCTGTCATTTCAATTTCTGTTGCTAATATTGTAAATTTATAGATGAAGAATGCAAAGGTTTTCTTTAGTGTATAGTGATATACAGTATGTTTACTTCAAGTTATACCTTACCTTCCATGCAATAAATATGCAATCTGGTCACATGACCTGATTCTAACACACTTCTACCCGACCTTAAAAACGTAGTTACCAGCCCAGTCCTGACCTCCATATAAGCTCTACTAACCCTCGCTCTTTTTCAGCGTTTTCACAACATCGCTGGAACTGGTCAAATTTTCTTTTATAAATTTAACCTTTTTCTAACAATTTTCTCCTTTGCAGCTTAACTTCTACCAGGCAGGTTTTTACGCTGCTCTATCTTATCCGGTTCGCCTTTTCAAGTCTTCTGAGGTAAGATGAGGTAGCCATGGGTCCGGGATTTCTTTGATCAGACTCACAGGACTTTCTCCTTGTAGGCTACACTTAGGATAGAGTGTTTTTGTCTCCATCCGTACAAAGCGGGTGGCTAGTTCGAGATAGTCCCACTCTCGTGGCGGGTGTTTTTAGGCCCTAGAGCACCAAGTGTGCCTCTCTAGTGGACCTCTTGCCCCTGGGTTTTTCTCCCTCGGCCCCGCCCTTCCACGACTTTCTCCTTGTAGGCTACACTTAGGATAGAGTGTTTTTGTCTCCATCCGTACAAAGCGGGTGGCTAGTTCGAGATAGTCCCACTCTCGTGGCGGGTGTTTTTAGGCCCTAGAGCACCAAGTGTGCCTGTCTAGTGGACCTCTTGCCCCTGGGTTTTTCTCCCTCGGCCCCGCCCTTCCACGAAGAGAGCTTAGCATTATACTATGCATTGTATTAACATAATAGGATATCTTCAGTACAGGTTCTCGTATGCATTAGGCCAATTTCTTTAATCGATTTTGGCGCATGGGTATTGTGTCAACGTCACCACAGGGTGTTCGAGGAGTTGGCTTCTTACAGCTTCAAGGAGCTACAGTTCTTACAAGAGAGCCTATATTTTATTTAACGTTACCAGTACATATCGTGTATTCGTTTTTCTCGCATATAATTAAGACAAAGTTTTTCATTTTCAAGCTTGTATTTTAGGGCGTTGAAGAGACTTTGAGGGGGGTCTCTCCGACGTCCTCTTCACAGGAGATCTAATCTTTTCTTTTTATCTCCACAGACACCAAGTTACTCGGTGGTTCGTGTTTTCCACGCTACCCCTACACTATTAAAGAATTTAGGTTCGGCGCATTTTCTCGGGTTCTACAATTTTTCAGATAGATTTTTCTGATAGAATTTGTTGATGTACTAAATTGCTGTGGCTTGCCTCTCTATGTTAAACTATGGGTTGTAGGAACATCCCCCATAGGGGCGTCCGAGTGCATATGTATGCATTCATATATATTTTTACTTTTCAGAAAAACGCCAAGAGGCGATACAAATTGATTAGTCTCAGACTTTCTACTTGCGCGAGGGCCACCTCCTTGATGATTACTGGGTCTTGGAGGCCTGTGTTCGTAGTTTACTTTGTTAACTTATTCCTGATTAACCTCTGGGGGCCTCTGACCCAATAGATTACTGAGTAATCAAGTATAGCATCACGAGCGCTATTTTCTTCTTGTTTTTGTAGCCATTAGCTACACACTTCCAAGGCCGTGTGAACTTTCTCAGTAAGATTTTCCGCGTTGAACAGTACAGTTCCGCAATATAACTAGTGAACTGGTCCGTACAGCTCCAGAGTTTTGTGTAACGGGATAACGTACACTGTACGATAAACCCGGAAATAGACCTGCTAGCTACGTGGTCAGATGATAAGTGACAATCTTCACAAGAAGTATAGCATTACGAAAGCTATTTTCTTATTTCTGTAGCCATTAGCTACGCAGTTCCGCGGCTGTGCGAACTGCCTCAGTAAGATTTTCCGATTGAACGTTACAGTTCTGCAATATTTTTCATCATTATTATGAACACGGAGGACAGGTCCCCAAGTGTCAGTGCATTACGCGCCCAAGAAGTCCCGCGATGCGTCGCGTGTAAATGCTTCTTTTAGTTACGCTCCGGTAATATCCAAAAGCAAAAAATACCGTGTACACCGCTGTGGATCACGGTTCCACGAAAGGACCGGTAGGCTCACAAGAGGCAGCGCCCTAAGAGGTTATACGTAAGTTATCAACTTTTTTACGGCTCGTTGTAGAGCTATTGGATTACTTTCACGGGTCCATATGGATCAGTAGGGCTCCGGTGATCGGTTCTGTACGGCCCCGTAATGGTCCGTAACACGGCCCTACGGGTCATGGGACGGTGAACAGGCCGTTACGGCCCCCATAGCCGCGTGCTACAGAGTTCCGCGGTCGACATTCTTACCGGGACGCGTATAGCGTTCGACGGCAGTCTCCCACATGTAGCCACCGGCTACGCTGCTCTGTGGTCAACAGATACAAACTTAGTTAACGGCATACACCAGCAATGCAACTGCATGGTGCGCGACCAATAGCCAGAAGCTACAGAGTTCCGCAGCCGTTATTCTTACTGGGACACGTACTGAGTACGAAGGTAGTCCCACCCCTCCCCCCCCCCTCCCCTCACACGCAGCTACCAGCTTCGTAGTGAAACAAACAGTGTTTACGGCTCGTATAACTTGCGTAGCACGTGAACTCCTCCGCATCCCATATGGCTCCAGTATAATTTTAGCTATTCCAACAGGAACGTGCGTCGAGTACAACTTTACTCCCTCACACGTAGCCACTTACTCAGTGGCCCTGTGGTGATTAGAAGTATACTAAGGTAACGACTCGTGTAACAGATGTAGTACGTGAACGCTATTGTAGACCCAGACGGTTCTTTTGTACTGATAGCTATTACGTTAGGGACACCTACCAGTACGGCGGTAGTCCCCCTCGCATAGCATCTAGCTTTGTTGCTCCGTGGTGAACAAAGGCAAACTGGGCGGACGGCTAGTGGAACTTCCTTGTCACGTTGACGCCTTTGTAGATCCATAGCGGCTCTATACTACTTAACGGGGATGCGTACTGAGTACGGCGTTCGTAGCCACGAGCTTCTCAGCTCCGTGGTGAAGGGTGTTTAACGGAATTAACGGCCCGTGTAGTATACACAGGACGTCCACTCTTTCGTGATTTCTACCCCAGTGCTTGGATTAACAACTCGTACAGTTGATGTAGTACGTTAAACCCCTTGTCAAAATTAACTCCTTGAAGACTACTTTTCTTAGACAAAGAAATTGATAGACAATCTCATGATCAGGGTAGCTATTAAAAACACTATACTTTACAGACATACGGTATTAGTTTTCTCCATAAGGCTCCACAGTTCCAAGGTTCTCACAGCTACATAGCCTTACATGGTTTGCAACCTGTTTTGTATACGTTTTATATTAATGGCCTGCCTTTTCTTCAATTCACTAACCATTGATTTAGTTCAGTAAAGTTTAAACAAACTTTGCTCAGTGTCAGCAGTCTTATCTGCCACGTGGCTACTCTATCACCGGGGCTCCACAGCTCTGCTGTTGTACAAGTTTTTTACAGAGTTAACGGCCCGTAAAGTGTACGACGTACGTTATTAACCCTAAGTTAGAATTAACTTATCAGCCTGAATGACTATTCCTGCTCAACGGCACTTCACCGTGGGCATTTCGCCGTCGTTCGGCATTTTGCTTATTTCTCTCCCCCGGTTCTCTCCACAATGGAGCAGGTCCCGGAGTAGGGACAGATAAAGAAGCTGGAAGCTCTAATGGGAAGAATTTTAGTTCCTTCCATGGGAGGATGTTTCCTTCTTTCATGGACCTTTTTACATCCAGACTTCCGTCTTGGATCACACAGGCTATGGGGGAGAGGCTCTTGCCTCCCACACACCATCGGCCATCAGTTACCAATGCATATTTTTAACACCCTCGGACTTGGCAAGTCATGGAGAGGATGGTGTTGAAGTCTACTCTCGGGCTGAAGATGGGTCTCCTTCAGTACCTCCACTTTACATGTTTAGTCGGCGGCCACCTGTTGTGAGGAAAGAAGTTTCCACCCATCAGACATTCATCGTCAGTGCCAACGGATGCGTCTTGGTCGAGGTAGGGGCACATTTCATGTGACCCCCTATGACAGAAACTTGGACAGGCAGCGGGCATTTTTCACCTTTTATCACTAGTGCTGAGCAAGGCAGTTCAGTTTCGCGCTGACTTTACACCACTATTGTGGTCTCCTTTTCGGACAAAGAGGAACGGACTCCCAAGAGTTTCTGGAATCCTTTCTCTCGTCTCGGCGCAGGAAGAACTATGCCAGCCTTAAGGCCGCTCACCTCGGACTACGAGAACATGATCACAATCGTCTCGCTTTAGTGGAACCCCCACATAATGGGCGTGCTTCCCATAGGTGACCAGAGCGATCAGGACCTTATTCGGTCTCACGGACGTAGGTCAGTGTACATCCTTGGACGATCGCAAGCTATCGATTCTTTGTGTCCTATCTCCTGACCCTGGGGTTTCGGGGTCGACGCATTTACTTTCAAAGGGACTTACTATGTGAGTTATGTTTTCCACCTTTCACGTAGTACCAATATGCTAAGCAAGGCGACGTACGACCGATAGCTCCCACTTGGCCTGGCCAACTGCGGTCTCCTCAGCTGCTCAAGACCTTGCAGGCTTCCAGTGCAAGCTTCGGGTCTGGGATGACTTATGTCTTTTTCCCGGGCCCCTGCAAACTGCATCACTCCCAGAGCACTTCGTTTGACAGTGTGGCCTTTGTCTGCTGACCCTCGGCGTAGCAAGGCCTTTCTGAGGAATTGTTCACCCCCCGCCCCTGTTTTGGAGGGGGCCCTCCCTTAGACTTGGTTTAGTCACGGGCTCTAGGATAGCTTGCAGCCATCCATCGAGGTTTTCCAGTTGGGTCGACAGTCATTGACTTGCGACCACTGGGAAGATACACAGAGATCTTAACTCTCGTAAATATCCCCGCTACACTTAGCGGGATAAATCTATGCCATTCTTCTGTAATGTGATTCTGATCATACCATATGGAAAAATATTGTTGGTACCCTGGAAAACAAACAATTTTGATTTCATTACTTGTGAAAATAGAAGTCAGGAATGGAAATGGGGAACAAATTTGTCAGCATCTTTTGTTGCCATTTTCTTCAGTTGACATGTAGCAAGTCAAATTGGAAGCAGCAACAGTTGTACAAAGCTATTGGATGCATGCTGCCCATCTTGTGGCAAAAGCAAGCACCCAAACACGAGTGTCTCCATATATACTGTACATTTGTTTTGTTTTCAAAAATAGTTTTCAATTAACCTCTCTGGGTTTGATGATTGACAGCTTTTTCGACCAATCACGGCATGAATTTGCCTAGCAACAAAATCTGTGTAACTAAGTGGGGCAAACATCCTGTGCGGTACTTGTGCAATACAGCTAGCTAGCGGCGTGTGCTCATGTAGTCCATGCAATTTACTGTACAAAACAAATTTATGCACACACAGGCTGAGTGACGGCAAAATGGTGAACAAAAATTGCGCTTACGGGCCCGCTGTGGGCTTTGTAAATCTGATTGCTGTTTACCTAGAACAGTTAGCAAACTGAATTTTGTTTATCCCATTTGCTAAAAACTCTTAAGATCTGAAGAAGTGCCATAAATTATTCAAAGCTTGTGGCAGGCCTCGCGCACATCTTAATGTCAATGCATTGGTTGTTCACAATTGCAGATTTGAGGTTTGTTTGCCTCCACTTAGTTACCGCATTGCTATGGTGGGTGGCTTATTTTATAATTCAGAGACATTAATTGCAATTTCCAGGTCTGCTTTATGAAAATGAGATTTTTATAACGTACAATAACAAGATACAAAAAACCTTCAACCTCACAAGAATTAGCACATCTTAGTATACGACTCGGCAAACAGCAAAGCGGGTTTGATGAGATGCTAAAACTAGTGCCAGATCAAATTGAAATTATTGCTCTGCTTTTTTTTTTCATTTTAAAGGAAATATTCAGCAGTCAAGCATGTATATTTGGTATGAAAGGGGATAAAAGAGATCTTATTCCGGTAAGAGGACATTGTTTCAAGTGTGATTATATTTTGTGGAAATGACTGAAATCAGACTACAAGTTACATTGCTAAACATTTCTCAAAGGTCAAACTTGTGGCACTTGCAAAGCTTGATAGTTACTGAGCAGAACAAGACATGAGTTTCTTCACAGCTGTGCAAGTTTCTTCTACAATGGTCTACCTCTGAGTAAAATGAAGTAACCCACATGTCAATCTCTCTTACAAACTAGCCTGTCTTGTTTCTTACACCCTTACTCTCAAAGCTAACCATCTGGCCAGGGGTAGAAAAATATTTTACTTTCTGGGTCCATAGAAAGCTGTATTTTGGTCTGTTCTTGTTTCTTTCTTTCACACCTTTTCTTCTCCCCCTTTCTTTCCCATTTTTACTTTTGTCAACTTGTCTTTGTATCCTGCATCATGAGATCAGTATACAAATCCTTTATTCCACCTGATGTGAGGCTTGGTGTGTCGACCTCACATTAGGCATACAAATATTATCGATTGTTTGCCCTTCTCCACCACCCCTAACTCACCAAAAAATAAGGGCAGCGTTTTCTTTTATACAATTTTTTTATTTAAGAAAATCCTAATGCTACGTACGAATCACTACAAAATGGCGTAGCAATTACTTTTTTCTGTTGCTATTTGAGAAAATGAAGCCCACCGCCCACAAGGGCTTGTGATAGAATAAAAAGTTGTCCTGCCTGTTTGTAACGGGTGTGTCAGGAAAGGGGAAGAAAATCCCAAATCACACAAAAAGCATCAATAAAATATAAGAACTAGAGCAAAATAAAGGGAACCAACAATCTAAAAATAAAGTGAAGTGTCTTAATTCAATAATTTTATCCTCTAACCAGTTGTAAATATATCAGTCGATTGAAATATTATCTCATTTTGCAGGGGCTGGTGGTACCCAAAGGTTACCAAAGGCCATTGGAAAATCAAAAGCCATGGAACTTGTGTTGACAGGTGGCCACCTGAATGCTGAAGATGCCAGGGAAGCAGGTATGGTATAATGCAGGAATAGGAGCATCAGAGATTGCCTTTTTTCTAAAAATATTGTGATGTTACAAATTTAAAACATCAGAGATACAGCTGATCTAGCTTGAAGGATTTTATATGCATGCGATATTGCTAATGTAAAACATCCCAGGGCCAAAAAGATATTGATGTAATTCTTTAGAACAATTTCGCAAAATTGTACAGTTAATAATAGTGATAATCCTGGTGCTTGAGTGTGGGGTACAATGGAAAGATTGATATTTGTATTTATGATGCTTAAGTTTTCTAGTGCATACACTTACAACTATATTATTCTACTGTTGCTCTGTCACATATCTTGATTTTCTGCTTTAAAAAAATCTGTTAATGTAATATATATGTTTAAATAATCCTCTTTTTCGTCAGGTCTTGTAAGCAAAGTATATCCAGTTGAAACAGTTTTGAATGAAGCCATCACCTTGGGGGAGAAAATCAGCCAGAACTCGAAACTCATCAATGCCATGTGTAAAGAGGCTGTCAAGAAGTCATACGAGATGTCATTAGAAGAGGGACTGAATTATGAAAAACGAATCTTTCATGCTACTTTTGCCACGGTAAGACACTTACTTTTGTGTTTACACAAATGTTACATTAGCATTTATTTTGTGACAAAATTATTTTTGGTTCAAAATTATCCCCTCGCCAATGAAGTTGGTGAAGAGGGGATGTAGTATCTTTACCGTTCGCCCAGCTACTGAGGAACAAAAGATTTCTGCCCTTTGAAAGGAATGCTATTTTTTGGGGCTCGCATGAAAGGAAATTTATGTAAAGGAGACTTGCCTTGAAAGAACTTACAACAAATGCATTTCTGACATGAATAGCAATATAGAAATTTGTTCTGGCATGAAAGAAAAGTCAAACAATAGAACCTGGTGCTTTGATGAATTTTTTAATGTTTCTTGGGAATAGGGAGGGATGTCATCTTGATTGCAGGGTGATGTCATATGGGTCATGACATCTGGATTTCATTTGTGTTCCTGTAGGATGGGATGGCATGTGGCACAGAGGGTGGGGTAGCAATTGGGGCAGAGGGTGGAAGGTGTGTTATTAGTGGTGGGGGGACTTGTATCGTTTGCGATGTCTGGTTAATCATAAGCAGTGACCCTTGGGGGTTTGGATGGAGGACAGACTTTTCTGTCAAATACTGCTATCTTGTTAAGTAGTCACGTGATGGGTCTAGGGTTTTCCTTATTAGTTCTTAACCTCAGCAGTGATTATGCTGTTTTAAATTAAACAGCAACTTTTCCTTTTGCTCATATACTCCAAAATCCTTGCTCAGTGTGAAGACTCTTTTAAATCTGAATTTTGCACACACCTGGTTAAGTCCATGCCCTGCCTATGAAGAATTTGCCCCATAATGAAGATCATTTTCCGAAAATTGCACTTGAATTGCCCAAAATTGAAAGAAATTTCCCAAACATTGAAAGAAATTCCCCAAAAATTTAAGAACATTTCGTGAAAATCTAAAAACAATTTCTCAAATATTGAAAGAAATTTCCAGAATATTATCCCCAAAAAATTGCCCCAAAAGAATTTTTTCGAAAAAATTGGTTTTAATTATTATTGGAGTAACGAAAAATGTTGGAAATTTTTTGGAGGGGGAGGGGGTTCCATCTCCCGCCACTGAGGGGGTTCCATCTCCCGCCACTGTAATTTGTATTTAGTAGTATAAACTTATAGTATATATGTATATATACACATATATATATATACTTTATAGTATATACTTTTTTGGGTTAGTTATGAAAGGTATCCCCTCTGATACATTAGAAATGGCTCTGCCAAAAACCAGGAACATCTCAATCGGCCCTCAAATAAAGCAGGGTCGGTCGGAGTAAAAGATATATTTTTCTTTGTTTCCCAAACCACAAAACTGTATACAGTTTCACCTTATCTATGCTCCTTCAAAATAACAACTACTCCCCCTGGTGTTACATGGTATTTTTAGTGACACACTTCTGAATTTGATGGCAATCCTTTGTAATATAAGTAGTAAGTGTAATCAATGCTGGCATTGTTTGTCTTTGCTGTTGGGGAAAGGTGAAATGAACTATTGAGCTTAGACCTATTCATACCTCAATGTTATGATGCAAATTTAATCTTGTGAAATGTGGGTAATTTGTTGCTTCAAAATTGCAGGCCAAATTTTTAAGCAGTGCCTTTACTAATGTAGTAGATAATCAACCGAGAAGTTATCCACATTACCCGCCTTAGGAATGGCCACACCCTCCTCACACCTTCTTAACAGCTCCCCCACCCCTCTGCAATAATTGTCACTGCCCCTTCACTGTCTATCATGTCCTCATTGACTGCCCCCTGTACAACCTTTCCTTACAATTTCATTGCCAAGCTCTTCCGGAAAAATTCCCTGGATAAAATTATCTCCTTGCTTCATTATACCTCCCTCTACAACTAGTTTTTGTCTCCCTCCTCTATATTTTTAGTCTCCTCCTCTATATCTTTAGCCCCTGCTCTGCTTCCACATTTATTTAGTTTTAATCCCATTGCATTTCTTCCTCTTGTGATCATAGCTTAATGTCTATTGACTCTAAACCTTTTCTCAGATAATTCCTCTTACCTTTTAAGCCTTACCGAACAATTATTCCCCGGGATTAACGCTATTATCCCAACCACAATAATCCCCTGGGATTAACGCTATCATTCCAACCACAATTATCCCCCTGGATAAACGCCATCAGCCCAACACAATTAACCCACGGGATTAACGCTATCATCCCAACCACAATAATCCCCTGGGATTAACGCTATCATCCCAACCACAATAATCCCCTGGGATAAACACTATCATCCCAGCCACAATAATCCCCATGGATTAATGCTATCATCCCAGCCACAATAATCCCCATGGATTAACGCTATCATCCCAGCCACAATAATCCCCTGGGATTAACGCTATCATCCCAGCCACAATAATCCCCATGGATTAACGCTATCATCCCAACCACAATAATCCCCTGGATTAACAACCACAATAATCCCCTATCAACGCTATCCAACCACAATAATCCCCCTGGATTAACGCTATCATCCCAACCACAATAATCCCCCTGGATTAACGCTATCAACCCAACCACAATAATCCCCCTGGATTAACGCTATCAACCCAACCACAATAATCCCCCTGGATTAACGCTATCATCCCAGCCACAATAATCCCCTGGGATAAACACTATCATCCCAGCCACAATAATCCCCTTGGATTAACGCTATCAACCCAACCACAATAATCCCCCTGGATTAACGCTATCATCCCAACCACAATTAATCCCAGGGATTAACGCTATCATCCCAACCACAATAATCCCCCTGGATTAACGCTATCAACCCAACCACAATAATCCACCTGGATTAACGCTATCAACCCAACCACAATAATCCCCCTGGATTAACGCTATCATCCCAACCACAATTAATCCCAGGGATTAACGCTATCATCCCAACCACAATTAATCCCAGGGATTAACGCTATCATCCCAACCACAATTACCCCCCGGGATTAACGCTAATATCCCAACCACAATTATTCCCCGGGATTAACGCTAATGTCCCAATCACAATTATCCCGGGGATTAGCGCTATCATCCCAACCACAATTATCCCCCTGCATTAACGCTATCATTCCAACCACAATTATCCCCTGGGATTAACGCTATCATCCCAACCTGGAATGTTTTACTCCCATATTGGAGCCACAATACCTTGTGAAAAACCTCCATAGCAATATTTTTTATATCCTTCATGTCCAACTTATTTGTTAAAGGGTCATACACCTTTCTTATTTAAGGTATTAGTTGTGATGCTTCATGAGAAATGGAAGTAAAAAGGGTCACCATATTATTTGAAAATCTCTTCTTTTCCTTGAATTTTGCATTCTATCAAAGTAACCCAGGAACATGAAATCTTGTGGTACAGAATATGGTTAGGTTTTGCTATCTATCTCGAGTAAATTCTGTTTTAGTTAGCCTTTAGCCTTCCTCAGGAAACTTCTTTTCTTCTCCTTTCAGAATGACCGCAAAGAAGGCATGTCAGCATTTGTGGAAAAAAGACAAGCCAACTTCACAGACAGTTAAAACCAGTTACAGCATTCAGTCCTGCAGCTGTTAAAGGAACACTCAACTAAAATTGAGGGCATATATTTTTTGGGGTCCCTAAATAAATTGAACAGCTGTCACACATGCAGTGGTAGTATAATACACATTCAAAAATAGCTTTGACCCAACATGAGTTTATGTCATTAGCACAGAGTTTGTTGAACTTTGTTGTTTTGGGAGGTCGGCTTATTATAAATGAGGTCAAGATTGATTTATTTTTAAGAAAATTCACTCAAATTTGTAAAGAACAATGCTCTCACATGTCGGTAGAGTGCTCCTTTAAATTGCATTTAGGATTCCATTGGAACAGGGTGATAGAATAAAAGCCTTGGTGCATTGTGTCCATTCGATTAATTGAAACAGACTTTTGGAAACAACACAAAACAAAGATGTACTGTAATGCAGGCCTGATAACATCTGCAGTTTGCCATTCTATCATTGCTAATTTTTTACGTTATCAGATCATGTTGGTATTTTAATTTTAATTACAATGCAATAAAAAAAACAAAGATAGTTAATACTTTTATGAAAAGTGTACAAGGAGCAAAGAGGAACTGATGTTAAAACAGCAGCTTTTAGTTTTACTTAACAAATGCTTTGCTCTCCTGTAAGAAAGGTGTTTTGATCTTTGCCACAAGAAACAGTTTAAACAATGAAAATGTCAGTTTGAGATCATTGATATCAATATGTTTCTGGGAAAAGAATTCTTTTGAGTTATGCTTTTTATCCTTGCTTACAAGAAATCTTTGTAATCAAATTATATACTACAAATTCAAGAACAGCTGCGGGGGAAGGGAGGGGGAGGGGGGAAGGGTCACAGAAAACTTTAAAAGCATATCAAACAGCTCATTCTTTTGTTTTACATGATCAAGCTATCGCCCACTTCTCCCTCTACAAAAATGAATGAGTAAATTAACTAAAGAGTTGGTTTCACCAATCAAGCACTAAAAAAAAAAATATATAATTTCCTCTACTTCTAGCAAAGCAAGACTGGTCTAGCCAAGGTGCAGCAGACACCCAAAATTTGAGATTACTCAATTGGCAAGACCTGGCACAAAGTCACTCAACATAACTTGATTACTGGTGAGACTCGAGGGAGGGGGTGGGAGGTATAGTTCAAGGTGATTCTTTTTTGTGGTCAGAAAATCACATTTAAGGCAGTTACAAAAGAGATCAATTGGCACAATCTGTAGTACAATTTTCATCAGAAGACTCATGAGAACTCTGCTCCTTATTTGAACAACATTTAATTTAGGGCTAATAGACCAGTGTTGTGCTTGTAGCTTCATGAAGCTTACAAGTATTTTAAGCCTCCCTCTCCTCATCACTTGTCTGGTTAGGATTGGAAAGTTTTAAGATTCTTCCAACAATAACTCATATGTATGTGAGCAGCTCCCCATAAACTGAGCAATTCCCCCTCCCCCAAAGATTTAACAATCGGGTTATTAGTAATAAAGAATACAAACATGCTTGAATTATATGTATAATTAAAAAGATGTTCATAAACCCCCTCTCCCCCTTCCAAAAAAATTGTATAAAAATTCCCAACTAAAAATCTTTTACAGCATATACCAGTTTCTGTCAGCCAAACGTATGTCAATGTAGTTTAATGCTTCATTTAAGCTGATATGATTCAAGCCGGGCTGCTGTGCTTTAAAGTGGTTCAAATTGTGGAAGATTAAGCCTTATTTCATATGATAGAATTTAAAATAACAAATCTTCTGACCAAGTTTCATAACTCCCAAAGCATTATAACACCTTTATTGTAATTATTAAAAACATTAATACTACTACTAAATAGTACAATGGGAGCCACCATTTTATCCACACAACATTTTTGTGTACATATGAAGGTATCAAAACATGTTGTTAAAACTTTGTGCCACATCATTTTGAAATACAAAATTCTAATCACATTGATAAAGAAATACATTATAATCCTGTTGGGGAAATTATGTCATGCACAATACGTTTCAAGACAGAATTGAACACAGAATTGAACAAAATGGCAGCCTCCATGTGTCAATTTCAAACATGAATAACTTAGAGTTAGGAATAAGATTTTGACTTGCTGTTTTTGGTAGTTGGTTAAGATTGTTATCCTCTATAGTATGCAATAATGACTGTATCAGAATTTAGTTTCCTTTAAAATTTCAAACAGTTGTCAAGCGTCAGATATGTGTGATATTAACTACTGTGATTCAAGCGATCATCATTTGAGTTAACTTTTAAGGTCTCATCTTCAATCTGTGATCATTCAAGATGTTAGTTACAATTTATATAACCTCCCATTAAACTGACAAGTGGTCAAGGTTCATAGAGCTGTTTCTCCAGCTGACCAAGTCTTGAGAGTAAGGAAAAATCCTTCGCATCCAGGGACCTCATATCACCAATCATTATCACTCCACTAATTTCGCTGTTGGGAGAAACATTAAGGAAAACAACAGAGTGACTCAGAAACCTAAGATCTTTAACTTTATGCCCCCTCCCCTCCTACAGGAAAAGCCCCATCGATGACCAGGCTTCCAAAATGTACATATGCTCGTACCAATATTGGATCCCTTTCCCTGACCCTTATAAATCAATAACAGATAAAGGGAGAATCATCAGTGGTAGAGGTAATGAAAGCCACTTCTATCATTAATACAAATTATGTATTCTATTTCAACTTTAACATCAGTACTGATATGCCGACAAAATAGTCGAGGTTGTTTATCTTATGTTATAGGGGACAAGAAAGGAAACAAAACTAAAACTGGTCACCAAAGTAATGGTAGGTCCGAATTTTCTCCACTCAATAATTTTTCATAACTATTCAAAAATTATCGTTTTCAAAGACCAAATAATATTACTAGGAATTGCCTTTTTTTTTACAATGATGATAAATGCATTGAAATTCAATGTTTCATTATTAAACCATCACTTAATTAAAGATTAATGTTGAGGCAGAGTGTTTATATGCATATTTAATGCAAAGGGCTTTGACACGAGTGGAATGGCCTGACTTTAGGGAGGAGGGGGGGGGGGTAATTGTGAGTGCTTGAACTGTGCATTAAATGTGCATATTAACATGCCAAAACATTAATCTTTTTATAAACATTTTCTTGTTGGATTGTTTAAAATGCATCAAAAAGAACGAGAAAAGTTTACATATATTTACTGTTTTATTTTTAAAAAATTACCCGTTTGAAAATGGAATAAACCAAATAATCATGGTAAGTGCATTATTTTTTGTACGGGATAACAATGCAAATACTCCATAGACCTGAAGATACAGCAACTGGCCCGAATTACAACCACCATGTGTTAAATATGCCTCATTACACAGGTGTTTCAATCAAATGTCTGAACGTTGGTACTGATGGAAATAAACTTTAATTAATTGTTATTCTAAAAGTGCACAATCAAAGTATGAAGCTGATTAGTTTGGAGATTAAATGGGAGTTTAATTACCAATTGGTCATTCACAAAAATTTGTCCATCTTTACTAAGGTGGATAAAATGCATGAATGATGGGTTGGTATTTGGGGTGGTTAATTTGGGGCACTCAATATATATATCCCCTCAAGGAGATCAAGTTTAAAGCACTAAATGTAACAAATATAATCTCAAATTTCTTGGTGTATTCCATGAAGGTATGTTTAGAGATTTAGTGGTTAACAACCATTGTGTATGCTAACAATTTAGTCAAATGAAGTAAAAACAAGTCTTGCAAACTACTTCCATCTAATAATTGTTTTCAAAGGATACAGGATTTCAACAGGTAAGGTTCCCCGTTGTCTTGCTTCCTGAGCAACACTTTCCTTTATGCTAGCCAGCCAATCTTTCAGATTTTGTTGAATCGCAGACCTATGTGCACCAGCAACAACAGTCATGCTCTGACAAAAACAAAGAATGTTGATATATGAAAAGCAAACAGGAAAATAACATCATTTGTCAAAAACTTTTTGATGACAATTCTTGAATAGGGATGTAAATAACAATAGTTATACCATATTGAGCATAGTAAGTTAAAAACTCAATGTTTTCTCTGTCAAAATTCAGACTCTTATTTCAATGTTTTCTACAATCTAATCTGGAAATGGAAACTTAATTTGATTGAAAATATGTCAAAATCTGGTAAACAAAAACAAAAATCTGGTCAGCAATTTTGGAGAAGAAAAAAACAACTTGAATATCATTTAAAGTTTAATGTAAAAATCTTAAAAAGTGAATGATAAATTTATAGCAACCCATACAGTATGTCTTTTTGCATCATTCCTGCATTGTTTTGTTTTTTTTTCTGCAAGCAATTTTGGCCAAAAAGAAAAATCTTGAATCGCCAGAGCAAGGGCAACTTAATATGATATCATTGGGTGCTTGTCCTGGGGAGAGGGAGGGGGCTTAAGTGTAAATGATTTTTGATGCACGATGGGATATTATTAATTATATAGCAACCCATACAGTATGTCTTTTTGCATCATTAATGATGTTATTTGTCAGTAATGGTGCACATGTTGTCAACAGGTCCTATTACTATGTACAATAATATGAGTACCTTAATGTGAAAATGCTCCAAAAACTTGTTAACACATCGCACACATGTGTCATATGTGGTACACAGATGAGTTATGTGATCTATTGGGTTTGGTGGACATGATGCCATGTAAATGGGGCAGTGATAAATGTGCAACCGTATGCATGTTTTGCATCATACAAGTGTTGTCAACTGGTTCTATTTTATTGATATGCATGGTGGACATGGCTTATAAATATGTTATTTAGTATATTTCATGATAGGCATATGCAGTGGCAATTAGTATTTAACTTGAAAATCAACCAACAATAGAAAGAATCCATCGGAACTAACATTTTGGTTTTCTGGTTATCAAAATTAAAACTCTTGGTTTAGAAAAGATGGGGAAAATATGTTTGGATAAAGTGCATATCAAACCCAATCTCAATAATTTGGAAAAAATGTTTTTAGTAATACACAAAGAGGTTGTAGTTCATGGAAGTGCTCCTAAGACACAATAATTACTGCACCATGTCTTGGTGAATTGCGACACACCTATGGAATCCTTCAATTTGAATATCTACCTTTAGAAATAAAATATCAGCGTGGTTTCTTTACAGTTATGTTTCTTTTGTGTCCTCTAATTTCTAACTGGTTTGAGAAGCCATAATATTCCTTTAACGAGCAATTTTTTAATTTTGGTAGAATGTATAGGTCTTGTATCATTATCAGGAAAAATGCAGAATGAATATTCCTACCCAATGGGCAATACCACTAACTGTGAATCTTACTGTATAGGAGAAGGAAATCTTAAGGCTCAAGCCTGTAAAGAATAACCAACACAACGGCATGTCTAGCTTTTAGTTTTTGAGGGGATTTAAGCCCCTGATAAACACATCTTTCTTAGATGCTCACCTCCTTATCTTGATCCAGAATTGAAGGTTTTGGCCCTAAATTGTTAAGTTTTTTCCAAAATTGGGAAACATTTTGTTTCAAATATTGAGGGTTTTGGTCCAAAGTTGAGGATTTATGCTCCACAGTTGAAAATTTTGGGTCTCAAATTGGAGTTCTTTAGTGCAAACTGGAAGATTTTGATCCAAAATTAAGAACAATTCAGTCAATATGAATAAAAATGGCAACATCTCTGTTTTCTATGATACATTTCATATTTTAGTTAATTATATTTTGACTGACAATTTTTAGTTTTTTGGGAGGAAGGAGTAGCATTTTTTTGGGAGGTGGAGTAGCATTTTGGGGGATGAAGCAGCATTTTTGGGAGGATGGAGTAGCATTTTTGGGGATGAAGCAGCATTTTTGGGGATGGAGTAGCATTTTTGGGAGGATGGAGTAGCATTTTTGGGGATGGAGCAGCATTTTTGGGGGGATGGAACAGCATTTTTGGGGATGGAGCAGCATTTTTGGGGATGGAGCAGCATTTTGGCGGGGATGGAGCAGCATTTTTGGGAGGATGGAGTAGCATTTTTGGGGATGGAGCTGCATTTTTGGGGATGGAGTAGCATTTTGGGGGATGGAGTAGCATTTTGGGGATGGAGTAGCATTTTTGGGGATGGAGCAGCATTTTAGGGGATGGAGTAGCATTTTGGGGGGATGGAGTAGCATTTTTGGGAGGATGGAGTAGCATTTTTGGGGGAGGATGGAGCAGCGTTTTGGGGGGGATGAGTAGCATTTTGGGGATGGAGCAGCATTTTGGGGATGGAGTAGCATTTTTGGGAGGATGGAGTAACATTTTTGGGGAAAGGAGTAGCATTTTTGGGGATGGAGCAGCATTTTTGGGGATGGAGCAGCATTTTTGGGAGGATGGAGTAGCATTTTGGGGATGGAGCAGCATTTTTGGAGGATGGAGCAGCATTTTTGGGAGGATGGAGTAGCATTTTTGGGGATGGAGCAGCATTTTGGGGGGATGGAGTAGCATTTTTGGGAGGATGGAGTAGCATTTTTGGGGAGAAGGAGCAGCATTTTTTTGGGGGGATGGAGCAGCATTTTTTGGAGGGATGGAGTAGCATTTTTGGGAGAATGGAGTAGCATTTTTGGGAAGGAGCAGCATTTTTGGGGATGGAGCAGCATTTTTGGGGGGATGGGCAGCATTTTGGGAGGAGCAGCATTTTGGGAGGAGCAGCATTTTGGGGGAAGGGCAGCATTTTTTAGGGGGATGGAGCAGCATTTTTTGGGGAGATGGAGAAGCATTTTTTGGGCAGGCTAATCCCCCACCCATTAGACAAGACACTGGTATCATTTTTGTTGCACACGACATATGCAAAAAGAACTTAAGAATGGAATGGATGTTGTGTAGTGCAGGTACAATCCCAAGATAGGGAACAAAGCATGTTGAGTTGAAAAATAATTCTTTCTGGAGGTTCGACCCGAGTCATTTTGTGATATCTTCTTCTTGTCATTTTCATCTTAGTATACAAAATCAAAAAATTCATATAAACAAACTGATGAAGCATTAAAAATGATAATTTTGGCATAGCCAGTATCATAAAATATAACATTTTAAAATAAATTGCATAAAATCATAAATAAAACATTTTTAAAGTGGGTGGGAGGCCTGAAAAGTATTTTTTTTTCCAAGCTGTCTTTGAAATCGTAGATTATGATTATATTTATATATATATTTTCATTTTCAAGTCTTTGGTTTTTCTTCCTGTTTTAGATTATTTTACTCTCAACTGCATATATTCCTCGACAGCACACAGTTCAGTAAAAGCATTATCAGTTACCTGCTGCATGAAATACACAGTAGATTCCAGAGTTAATGGGTCCATTTCTGAACACTTCTGAATCCAGATTCTCTGATGGACTTTCTCCAGATGGTTGGCAAACAATAAGCTCTTACACCACTTGTGTTCTATAAGCTGTAAAGATACATACCGTATTTAATGTAATAATCACCCAAGAAAATGGAATTATAACACTTTTTATTGCCAAAGCTTTTTTCTAATAAGAGCCATGCTTGGAAGTTGTGTACAGCATACTATTCAAACTGCATTACCACTGTGACCGGACTGGTTCTACCCTACAATAACCACTAAAAAGCCATCATGATTACAGATCCAAGATAAGCAAAGAATGTAACGAGAATATTTAAGTCTTCAAATTACCCATTAGGTTGAAAAATTGTCAAAAATAAAGATCCATTGTCTGAACGCTTTAAACAGATGCAGAAATGAAATAAGTAAGCAAATTTGTCGCCCTTTCAAACAAGTACTTATTTTCTTATAAAGAAACTACACTTTTTATTTAAATGACTTTTTGGTAGTACAGACTTGAAGTACTAGGACTCATCGCAAACTAAGGCTCATACCAAACAAGTGGAACAGTTTTTAATGTTTTACAAACTTTTTTTCGTTTCTGAATTACGGATGATCAATGTATCAGGAGGTTCCAATACAAGACAATCTTTAAACACCCCTCAAAAATTTTCCCCAAAAGAGATTTTTGCAGATTTTAAATGTTTTATTTTACAAAAAATCCTACTTCCAATGATACCAAAATCTCTTCTCTACCATTTTGTTCCAGGTTAAACCCATTTTTTACCTTCAACTACCAGACTATATGATAAAGCAAGTTGAAGGCATAGCCCTGTTCATATGTGGTTCTATGTGTTCTTATCAAGTTATAAATACCACTTACTTTAATTTCTTTAAATAAACACAAAATTTTTGAGAAATGGTAAGAGGTTGTGATGTCACTTCTAGTCTGATAACAGTCTTTTCTATATAAAAAAAAAAATCTTATAGCTTGAACCAGGATTTGCCCACTAAAAGTGTGTGGGTGGGGAGGGGAGGCAAATCACCCTATAATACAATCCATCATCATACAAAAGATATAATATGGAGAAAAGAAGTGGGGGCGAATTGCACCCCCAAATCCCTCCTATGGCATCAACATCCCCATTACCAAATATATCAAATTTTCCATTTATTTCCTCTCTGTAATGATGAACATGCTTCAACACTAAACTTGGGATGTATGAGGTTGTGATGTCACTCCTGTCTATTAATAGTGAAAATGACTTGCTATGCATTTCTGTGTAACAAACTGCACCACTTTTTCAAACTGACACCATTTACTTCTGTACGAAAATTTATACACTTTTTAAAATTTCAAAACCCAATGTTCACATGATAGCAACTCAGTCTGATAAAACAATTACCTTATTCATTACATTTTACAAAGTCAAATTCCTGAGGAAATGAGCTTTTTCCACACTTACTTTGCTATTTGGTTGTTCACGGCTTTAGAAATGGAACAGTAGTTATGTATCAGTGCGTAATTTTGAACATACTTGAGTAAAATCTTTACAGAGTCGCATGAGCATATACATTTAAATGCATGAGTATTCTCCATTAAAGTCAAGATAAAATGCCCAAAGAAGGATGCAGGCCATCATGTCATACGCTTGCATTTTGATGCGTTATTGGGTTTTAAACTTATTTAAATGACGCACATTATTTATGGCTCATTTTCTGTTTTTTATAGGGAAAACTTCTGATATTTTATTCTTTGCAGAATACTAGTACACAAGTTCAACTACTGCTTCATCAATTTTTTAGATTAAATCAATTTTGTGGACACGTGTTGAAGGCCATTGACTTTTCCTTTATTCTGCAATACATGATTTTCAATGAACATGCATTCATGCCCTAATCTGGAGGATCATTAGGTCACTACGTGATTTGGGCATGAAGATTTGTGCTAGTGTTATAACAGTTGTTTCTATAAAAGTGTTGTAGTTTGACCATCCCTTAATAAAATAAGATTTTTTAATACTTTTTTCACCATTTTGTTTGTTTTATTGCCCTCTTTGTATACACAATGAGCATGCTTAACCACTAAGCTTATTCTTCCCTATGCCTCCTTCAAGCAAGTTGGTCTTGTTAACCTATGATTTAAAACCACTTACCACAGCAAGCAGCTGCAAAAACCATGCCGGCTGAGGATCATCATGATGAAGCTCAAAACAGCAGGACACTAAGAATTGGTTCCAGGGCTGGTTCACCAAATGACATGCTGCAATAAAAATAAGATATGGTAATGTCATGAAGTTGCAAATCAAAATGAAATTTGAATAGCACTGTACCAGTTGATTAGTCATATTACAATGAAACATGTTAGTTCATCCCACCATCCTCTCATTATTATAGGCACTAATGTGACATCATGTGTACATATCTTTGTAACCATCTACTTCTCCATCAAAGGTTTTCAAGTCATGTATTGTATATAACATACATTCAAGAACACATTTCCTTCCCCAAGTAGGCTGTCCGACAAGAAACTAACTTTATTCAAACTTTCTTTGATTTAAATTTCATTCTTGTTTAATTAAAAAAACTTAAAAGAATCTTTCCTGTCGTTAAAGAATTATATATAAAAAAAATAATTCAATTAAAGCAAATAAACATTATTAGCACAACTATAGTCTGTTGGTAAATTGCATTGAACAGTTATGATTCAAGCCAAGTCGCTGCACCTCCATAAGTTCTGGACTTTGGTGATCAATCAGATTTACCAAGCTGTACCAAGCATTTACATTATTTCCTGATCTGAGATGATATCAATTAGAAAATGTATTTTACCTAAGGTAGGTTTCTGGTCTTTCAGGTAATTCAACATGGATAGAAGGCAAGACACAGCATTCCAGGCAAGGAAAGAGCTACCCTGTAAGATGAGAACACAAGCACTAGGAGATCTTTCTTTAATTGCTACTACTTTACCTTTTACTAGATTGCCCCAGTAGCTTCATCTCATAACAGATGTTAAACATGAACTAAATGACTTAAAGGATTAGTTCAGGGTTAAGCAAGTCCATCTTAAATGGAAGACGACTTCAAAAGAAATGAAATGGTGAAGAAAGCATAAAAAAAATCTTATACCGTTAAGGAGATATTTAACTTTTAAATGTGGTATTATTTGTGCAGAAACGACTGAAATCAGACTAGTAGTGATGTCAGTCTCAGATTCCTCAGTCTTTATGCATTCTATCATATTTTGTCCTGCGATTTTGTGGCTTAAAACCCATTGGATATGTCAAAAAAGAAATAAAACAGAATTAGTAAGGTCAATTATAATATACCACCTGGAGAAAGTTTAAGGGAAAATGATTCAAATAATAAAAAAGTTAAATAAATTTTCTTTAAAATATATTAACAATTGTTAAGAATGTGAGGATAAGCAGACCAACCTCCCACAGTAGACTTACTACACCAGTCATTTCTACACTTAGATGAGAGAACTTTAAACTTAAATATCTCCTTAATGAATAAAAATTTTCAATGCTTTCTTCACCATTTTGTTTCTTTTGAAGTCCTCTTTCATATAAGATAAACTTGCTTGGCCACTGAACTAATCCTTTAACAGAAATATGTCAGACATTCCCGAGTGGTGGTGTAAGGCAGGGGTATGGCCAATGTGTGATAAAGTAGGGGGTCAGGATATTTTGGCTGGTCATTAAGTGAATTTTGAATGATATTGGCATTCATGAGGCCAGAAATAATTATTGGAGACTGGCTTTTGTTTCACTTTTATCATTTCACCACACACTATGACTAAAACTGAAATTGTATCATTTAAAAAAATTATTCCTCCCTAGGTTCACATTCATAAGCTATATCATACTTAGATGATCTCAAAATATGATTTCTTTGTAAACGGTCCTTAAAATTTCACCTTTTATTTATTTACAAGGCACTTTTGTCAATATTTGGAAAATGGGATGGGCATAAGTCCCCATTTCCTGTCTCAGCACAGGAAGTTTCATGCTGCTGACTTACCTGCAGAACTGCATTCTGCAACAGCACATGAATCTTTCTCAATGTGCTGCTTTTGATTGCCAAACCTACATCTTCATTCGACACCAGACCCTGTCTGTTGCCCTCCTTTAGCACAATGATCGATGATGTGAAACTGGAATCAAACAGTGCTGTCAACAACTGGTAAATGGAAGCTGAAAAGACAATTAATATTTTTTTAAACTGAATTATTTTCAAGACATTTTCTAAGCATATCCTGCCTGTGATCTGTTACTACAATTTCTCAAAATATCCACTGTACTACGGATTTCAGAAAGCTTATCTTCCTTTGTGAAAAACCACAACCATTTATTTGATACCAGTCCTGTCTAAGCTTTCTGCTCTGCTGATTCAATAAAAGAATCTATTGTTAACCTGCTTATCTTACAAGTGCAGTGGATATGCTTGCCATGAATTAGTTCAGGTTGTGGAGCAGAAAGCTTACTTGAATTGGCTGAGAAACACTAGTTTGCTGGATACAGGGAGGGATGCACTGAAAGAAAGTTCACGCAATGAATTCCTGCATTGTCAATATAAGACTATTATATATCAATTAAAAATTAACAAAAATCAAACAGAAATCCTTCTATTAGGTTCAAATCAAATGCCATCCAAAGTTAACACTCAATTTATAACTGTGCTTGAAATGAGATCAAATCAGGTAATTTTTGACAAAAATCAAGTTAGTGGTGCGCTATATATATATTCCGTCTAGGATTAAGATTAAGGGGTAGTGGCGTTTATATTTCTTTTGCCATCTTTTCAACAAATTTTTGAATTTTTATAGAATAAGCAAAATTACAATAATCAAATTCTGCAGTTCTGGACTACTGTTTTCAACTTTCTGGCAAAAACAAAAAGCATAAAACAATTGATTATCAATATTCATGATTCGATCAATGTTTTGCCGATTTTATAATCATTTTAAAACATTCTTTAATCAAAGGATGGTGTCAAATAAAGAATGGGAAATGCTACAGTAGATGTAAAACAAAGATTGCTTTGAGGGTCAGGTAGCTCACTTGGTAGAGTGAGATGCTGGAGGTTCAAGCCTCGGTCAGGTCTAACCCATTTTCTCACAGCTATGCAGAAAGATACGCCGATCATCAAAGTGGAAGTATACGTTTGCAGCTCCTGCTTCTCATTCAGCTGTTGATAAAAGTGGCAATGCATTGCGCCCAATCCTCGCTACAAATTCTCAGTCTTTTCACCTGCAAGAACCTCCATTTCGGCGGGTATGACTTTTAGACTCTGCTAGAAGCAATTAAGAAACCCACCACAGATAGTACAATGATTTTACGCATCAGTAAGTACACTCCCAATCATCTATATGCACACAATGGAATTTGCTGTGAAGAGCCAGATATTGTGGATTTGGCTACTGCAGGGCCAAGTTATGCGTGTAATGTGGGGCTGAGGATTCATTTGGACTTTTAAAAGGATGTTTTCATCAGTGAGTTATAAACACTCTGGTGAGTTTGGATGCATTGAACTGAAAATATATAGCCAGAGTTAATCATCATGGGTTGAATGGCGATCACCGTCCTTCAGAGGGGAGGTTAAGCCGTCGGTCCCGATGGTAGGACAGTCACACCCTACCTGCTTTTCTGAACACTTCTCGAAAAGAGTAGGGTGAAAACTCGGTGTTCATCCACTTCCGCACAAGACTGGCATCTGCTATGCAGGCTATTGCTTGGCGTCATATACAAGTTTTGCCGAGTTCCCCCAGGGAGGATAATGTACATTACTTGCTGTTACCTTTCATGCCAATATTCCTCCTGGTCAAGAGTTGAACGACTTCATCAACATTAATCTGGATACACCAGTCAACCTGGGAGGAAGCGAAATGAAATATAGTTTTTTTGTTATTCAAAGCTATATTTGGTTCTCATGGCATAATACAAGATGACAAAAACAATTAAAGGAAAGCTATACAGCATAGATATGTCTGAGTATTGTGCAGATTACAAAGCTTAAGAATTAACGGTATGCATGGATAAAATAGCCCACATTTGCCATTTATTGTTAAAAGAGCGTAGCCTACCGTAAAAAGCAGCATTATACTTCGTATACAGGAATACTTTTTGATAAACTGGAACACTCACAGTTTAAAGTGTTGACAGAAATTTACATTTGTAAAGAAAATATTAACATTAAATACATTATCAAGATGAATACCAAATGGATTGGATATTTATGTAAAAAACAAAATTGGTCTTTATTGAATCAAATATTTAAAATTATTCCAAAATTGAGAAGAAATATGGTAGAAATAAAATAAATGTTGAATAAATTCGCACTCAATATTACACAAGGTGAAATATTTGATAAGTTAGATTTTGCTGTTGGTAGGGCACTGATAAATACATTAAAGGACCACTAGATTGAAAAGTGAGGGCTCTTCTTTTTGCAAATTTCACAGATATATTATCCACAAAATATTGATAAACTTCATGCCTTAATAGCCCACAGACAATGTGAGGGCAAAAATCACTTGAATATTCACATAGTTTAAAAATTGCTATTCCGTTGCATGCATTTTATTTTTTGGGACCCCCTAAAATAGCCCTCACTTTTCAGCCATTACAAAGTCAATAATGAGCTTTGGTAATGTGAGGCTGTGGTATCACTTTTAGTCTCAATTCAGTCATTTTGACACAAACCTGATAGAAATCAAATTTTCTAAACTTATCCTTTAAACCACATTTACATTTCTGCCCTCTTCAAATAACAAAACAGGGTATAAATGACAGTTATAATTATCTACTAAGAACAAAAAGAAAAAACCATTTACAATGAGTCAAAATATTTTTGGTTACAATTTAATAGTGAAATCAATCTTCAATGAAAATCACATCCTCATACCTGCATTTTAAATCTGCTCACTGCTTTCAAAAGACTTGATGACAGGCTAAAAGCAGCCATAATGATGTGATCTTTACCAACAGCAAACTTATCCTCTATCAGGGAAGTAATTCGCTGCAGTAACTTGAAGACTTGTGAACTGGATGTCAACATAGCAGCAACTGCAACAATGATAAAATCGATTTGTCATAAACAACGATCAGCGGCAAGAAAGTTGTTGAATTTTACAGAGTTTTTATGTCCCGAAGCCCTCTTGTTAGTGTCAAAGCAAGATTTGGTTTAGGTAAATTACAAACTTGAAAGAAGGCTAGAATCTGAGGAAAGATATCTTCACACCTATATAAAGACCTGCATGTTTGCTTTAATATACTCCTTTCATGATTTATGGGAAAAATTGAAATTCTTTATAAGCTCAGGCACCTCTTATCTTCACTATCGTTCTTTATAAGCTCAGGCACCTCTTATCTTTCTATCATTCTTTATAAGCTCAGGCACCTCTTATCTTTACTATCGTTCTTCATAAGCTCAGGCACCTCTTATCTTCACTATCATTCTTTATAAGCTCAGGCACCTCTTATCTTCACTATCATTCTTTATAAGCTCAGGCACCTTATCTTCACTATTGTTCTTTATAAGCTCAGGCACCTCTTATCTTCACTATCATTCTTTATAAGCTCAGGCACCTTATCTTCACTATCGTTCTTCATAAGCTCAGGCACCTCTTATCTTCACTATCGTTCTTTATAAGCTCAGGCACCTCTTATCTTCACTATCATTCTTTATAAGCTCAGGCACCTCTTATCTTCACTATCGTTCTTTATAAGCTCAGGCACCTCTTATCTTCACTATCGTTCTTTATAAGCTTAGGCACCTCTTATCTTCACTATCGTTCTTTATAAGCTCAGGCACCTCTTATCTTCACTAACAAGCATGTGAGAAAATCATTATAAAATAGCTACTAAAATCTTGAGATTGATAATTTGAAGCATATTCACAATTTTCTAGAGAAAAAAACAACTGTTTTATTTGTATCTATAAGATATTGCTATAATGCTCAGATTGAACCTTCTTTTCTTTTACATATACCATATCGACGTAAGAAGTGCCCAGGACGCTTATGAAAATAAAAATGCACCACTTTTT
Source organism: Chiridota heheva (assembly GCA_020152595.1). Taxonomy (NCBI): domain Eukaryota; kingdom Metazoa; phylum Echinodermata; class Holothuroidea; order Apodida; family Chiridotidae; genus Chiridota; species Chiridota heheva. Next base: position 979,093 of record JAIGNY010003664.1, read on the forward strand.
AGCACTGAAGTTTCTCCTGATAAGTGCTCGTGCCTTGAGCCACGTTCGATGTGTTATTCAAACTGCATTGTGTGAACTGGTCGTATAGTATCCCGACAATATCTACCACAAAAACATTGTGAGCATCAGATGCAACAAATAATAATAATGTAATAAAACCTATTTTAAGTCTTAACATTCAGAATTTGTGGCCCTTAGACCCGACACCCTCGATTCTCTCAAAATTAGGGGTATTCCACACCATTTTACCCAAGAGACACTTCACAAATACATTGATTAGCATCCAGCTATTGTTACACCAAACACAACACAGGGGTAATCTATATCTTCTTAACTGACAGCATTTTCATAGTCTATTTAGTTTACTTGTTAGCAACCAGCTACTGTTACACTGTACACAATAGGTCATTCATCTGGAGCTCAAGCTACATAACTGCTGTTCAGTGATGCGAATCAGATTATTCCTTGGCTGAGCCTAAATATAAATATACATTATACGCTTGGGAGGACTTTGTGCAAAACCCATAAATATGATGGACCATTCTTTATAAGGATGGTTATTTCTTCATGAAATTAAACAAATAAAATGTTATTAGTCAAAAAACGTTGGGTGAGCACTTATTAGGGCAGGGGCATTTAAGATGTCGAATAGGGTATTTGTTTATAAATCAGAATGCCATTAATCATGATATTCTCACAATCTACACACATGTTATGAAAATATTGAATTTCATACAGTACATCATTACTACCTGATTCGTTTTTTGTCTAAAAGATGAAAATCAGTCAAAGAAAAAAGTTAACAGAACCCCAAAACACAAACAACTTCAATTTTGTTTGTTTCTTTGGGTTTAACATTACTTTAACAGTTAAAAGTCATATTTGCCACCAAATAGGCTATTTATGAACAGTTAATTGTCAATCAACCTACGCACAATTTCAAAAAGTGTCTGTCAAAAACACACTGAACCAGAAGGTGCACTCACGTTTTCAACACAATACATGTTACTTGTCCATGCATATATATGTTCTATTGTCAAGAAATAATTTACTAGCAATGTACTATACAGAGTTTACATTTAAATGTTCAGAGAATGAAATTTGTATCTGCCTGACCTAGCTTTCATATAATGCTCAAACCAAACAATCTGCTATGTAATGACTGTTACCCCCATTCTTTACTATATTGGTAGTTAGGTATGGAGTTGTTTGCAGGTTGATGCTTGTTGTTTTCAGGTCACTTAATGAGATGGCTCCTTCTCGCATGGGTGATTTGCTTGAGCCATGTGCTCTGGTCCGGCTGCCTCCTCTTGCTTAGACTGTCTCTCTTTCTCTCTCTCTGTGAGCCCCGGTTGGAGCGTTCCTGAAGGGTTAGGGCTTTTTCAGTTGCTGCATTTCGTGTTTGGGGATCACTGCCTGACCAAATTCAATCTTGCGACACAATATGTACTTTCAAAAGGTTGTGGGGGCCCATTTGGTGGCTTGGGCTTTTTCTTGGACTGTCTTGTGTGTGATGGCTGTGCTTTCCTGGGCTGTCTTGTGTGTGATGGCTGTGCTCTCTTGGGCTGTCTTGTGTGTGATGGCTGTGCTCTCCTGGGCTGTCTTGTGTGTGATGGCTGTGCTCTCTTGGGCTGTCTTGTGTGTGATGGCTGTGCTCTCCTGGGCTGTCTTGTGTGTGATGGCTGTGCTCTCTTGGGCTGTCTTGTGTGTGATGGCTGTGCTCTCCTGGGCTGTCTTGTGTGTGATGGCTGTGCTCTCTTGTGTGTGATGACTGTGCTCTCCTGGGCTGTCTTGTGTGTGATGGCTGTGCTTTCTTGGGCTGTCTTGTGTGTGATGGCTGTGCTCTCTTGGGCTGTCTTGTGTGTGATGGCTGTGCTCTCCTGGGCTGTCTTGTGTGTGATGGCTGTGCTCTCCTGGGCTGTCTTGTGTGTGATGGCTGTGCTCTCCTGGGCTGTCTTGTGTGTGATGGCTGTGCTCTCCTGGGCTCTCTTGTGTGTGATGGCTGTGCTCTCCTGGGCTGTCTTGTGTGTGATGGCTGTGCTCTCTTGGGCTGTCTTGTGTGTGATGGCTGTGCTCTCTTGGGCTGTCTTGTGTGTAATGGCTGTGCTCTCCTGGGCTGTCTTGTGTGTGATGGCTGTGCTCTCTGTCTTGTGTGGTGGCTGTGCTCTCCTGGGCTGTCTTGTGTGTGATGGCTGTGCTCTCCTGGGCTGTCTTGTGTGTGATGGCTGTGCTTTCTTGGGATGTCTTGTGTGTGATGGCTGTGCTCTCTTGGGCTGTCTTGTGTGTGATGGTTGTGCTCTCTTGGGCTGTCTTGTGTGTGATGGCTGTGCTCTCTTGGGCTGTCTTGTGTGTGATGGCTGTGCTCTCCTGGGCTGTCTTGTGTGTGATGGCTGTGCTCTCTTGTGTGTGATGGCTGTGCTCTCCTGGGCTGTCTTGTGTGTGATGGCTGTGCTTTCTTGGGCTGTCTTGTGTGTGATGGCTGTGCTCTCTTGGGCTGTCTTGTGTGTGATGGCTGTGCTCTCCTGGGCTGTCTTGTGTGTGATGGCTGTGCTCTCCTGGGCTGTCTTGTGTGTGATGGCTGTGCTCTCCTGGGCTGTCTTGTGTGTGATGGCTGTGCTCTCCTGGGCTGTCTTGTGTGTGATGGCTGTGCTCTCCTGGGCTGTCTTGTGTGTGGTGGCTGTGCTCTCTTGGGCTGTCTTGTGTGTGATGGCTGTGCTCTCTTGTGTGTGATGGCTGTGCTCTCTTGGGCTGTCTTGTGTGTGATGGCTGTGCTCTCTTGGGCTGTCTTGTGTGTGATGGCTGTGCTCTCTTGGGCTGTCTTGTGTGTGATGGCTGTGCTCTCTTTGTTGTGTTGTTGCTTCCGTTGTTGTTTTGTGTGTTTTTTCAAGCTGTTTCAAGCTATTTTATTGATGGATATGTGGTGGATATGTTTCTGCACATTATAAGTTTACAATGTATTATTATTATTATTATTATTATTATTATTAGTTGTTTATAAATCAGCAAACGGAATGCTATTGATGATAATACACATTGCCTTCACCATCAGGAAGATTATCCTGCAAGAATAAAAGTATCCAGCATTCATTTTCACCTGTAACTTTTAAAGTCGTGAGTCGTACTCGGAGGCTAGTGGTAATGGCTACAATACTTACTGTAGGCCTACGTGTTATTTTTAGCCTAGAGTTTGAATGTAAAACATATTAGCATTCTTGTGTTTTCAAAGGTTTTCAAATAAAAAGGCATGTAATTTGGTAAAAAATATTAGGCATACTGCGGTACAATTTCGGCAAAATATGTCCAGATTCAGAAATGCAAGTTGTAGACAGTTGTCCGTAGATCTGAGGCTATGCTAAAAACAATCGCTTGCCTTAATAATGGAATAAAGGTATAATTGTAATGCCTATTGGGCTGTTCCATTAATAAAAAAAGTTAAAATTCTTTTAAATTTCTTGTTAAAATCTTTAAGTTAACATAGGCCTAGGATAGGACCTATACCGCCGACGGATCATCAGCATTTTTCCATCCGTGGACCGCTAGTGGTTTTCTAGTGGCACAAAGCCAATATTTGCGAGCCACCGGATATTTTCACCCGTGGACCATGGGTGACTATTGCTGATGGACTGCCTATGTTGCTGCTGGCAGACAGCCGGGGCCTTGCTATCTGGGTGTATGTATGTGTCAGTGTTTATAGTGAAACCCAGCTCGTAAACATGATATCTCAAGAACGATACACCGAATTCATTGTCATATGTGGTACACAGATAGCCTATGGTCCATAGATGTGCCTTATCATTTTTGGTGGTGATGTTGTGCATATTAATGAGTAGGCAGGGCTTAATGTTAAAATGTTTATATTTTAACAGCCACATGTCTGTTTTGTTTCGTATTTGGTGTAATTATGTTGTTAGTTATTGTCTAGTTACCAACATTTTGAATTTCATTAATATGCATAGTGGACGGGGCTTAAAATGATTTTGTTGAAGAGCTTGTAAACACAGTATCTCAAGAATGATACATGGGATTCAGTTCTTATGTGGTACACATATAGCCCATGGTCCACAGATGTGGCCTGTAGTTTTTAGTGGCGATGTTATGCACATTAATGAGTAGGCAGGGCATAATGTTAAAATCTTCAAAAGTCATATTTCAAGAGCTGCATTACCGATTTGTTTCAAATTTGGTATAATTATTGGTATAATTTGGTACAATTATGTTGTTAGCAAGTGTATACATGCTAATGGGATAAAAATAGTTGAATTAAATTAAATGTGAAATTCCATTCTTGTGAGAACTGAGTTATTTAGTTGTCAATGTTGTTTTGTGCCCATTGTGCAATAACATTTATTATACAATAGTTCAAACTTAAAATCCATATTGCATGTCAGAACTTCAAAAGCTTTGGGTTTTCTGGTTTTTGTTAATGATATAAATCAGCGGAAATATTTCAAACTTAAGAAACAGAAACAGAAAGCATGCCTTACCTCGGCTGTCCCCATTAGGGAGGGTCAGGAACAGCAAGCAGGATGAAAAATTGATGAAATGTAACACATGGTCACCGTCCTCATCACCAATCAGACTTATGGCTGAAAATGAAACAACACAGGCCAGGTGTATTAGTAGACCATTTTGACTGGGGAGGGGAGTAAAATATCAGATTTATCGACAGCCTCAAATTAGCATCCCATTTGAAAGAGAAAAAAATACTTCCCAGTAAAAAAAGTTAATAATCACATTAGTTGTTGTGCTCCTTAAAATTTCAAAAAGTCAGACCTGACCTGATATATAAGACGGTCGGGTCAGACTTTTCCCCTTTATTCTGAAAACCACAAGTAATTAGGATCAAATTTCCCTTATCAATGACTCCATTGTACAAGATCTCCTGTATGTCCTGGGTTGTTGTGAAAGTTGGTGTTGAGTATGATATTGGCAATGGATGAAGTCCTAATTGTGTGGTTATTTTAATTAAGATAAGTGGACTCATTATTTGCTACATTAAGTTTGTAGTTATGATTTGCTGGAACAAATTTTTAAGGAGTAAGATAAGTCATGAAAGTTGGTATTCTTACCAATCTGATCCCAGATTTACCTGGTGCAAATGTGTGATCCCATACTTTTCAATGTTATTTCTTCGTGACACATATTACAAATTATTGAACAATCATTAAGAGCATACTAGAAGTATAGATTTGGCAGCATTATTTGTACAAATTTATGGTATTGTCCACATGATTTACATTTAAATTTCTCTTTACCATCTTGAAGATGTAGAATAATTAAACAGGTACAACAAAACATTTTCAAACAAGGTGATTCAATGGCTCGACTTGGCAGGTGGCTACACACGGTGCACTGCAAAACATTATTTCTGTTACTTTGAAATTATTATGATCTATAATAAAAGTTGGTGCGGCTATGCACTTGTTTAGATATTTCAAATCACTGCCTGACCAAATTCAATCTTGCGACACAATATGTACTTTCAAAAGGTTGTGGGGGCCTATTTGGTGGCTTGGGCTTTTTCTTGGACTGTCTTGTGTGTGATGGCTGTGGCTATTTCCTTTGATGGCACCACCTTTACTTTTGCTGAGAAGCCAGGTTTTTTTGCATTACAAATTCATTACATACAGCACAACTTCCAGTCCTTGGGTGAGGCTGCTATTGAAAATTGGATTCATGGTTATTGTTAATAAAAAGTTTGTAGTGGCAGGTGAGGCATAGGTGTTGTGGATGTTGGTCCTCGTCATCAGTGGTGACATCAATGGCAAATGTTGTATCTTCTCAATGTAATTTCTACACAACTTCATTTTTACTTGTTTGTTGTATTCTCTCTAGCGCTGTGCCCAGCCACCACAAAGCCGGCACATACAATCCAGTATGTGCCTGTGGTAATTAAGATCATGCACCTGCTGGATAGATATTAATATGATAAGCCATTTAGTAAAAGTTTGTTAGCTTTGAAAATTAAAATTCATATATAACCTGAGGAATTTAAAAAATGTTCTGTTGTGGTTGATCTATTATATTGATTGTAAAGTTTGAATTAAAATACAGTTTAACATTCTCGTTGTAATTTGATGCACTCAACTTCTCGTTTATTCTTGTATTTCCCGTTTCCTTTATAGCTGTATAAATCTTCTTCCCCTTCCCAAAATATTTGTTTCGTGCCCCTCATAGTAAAGTAACTTTCCTTCACCTATTGTTTAAAGGATAAACTTTAGGAGATATTTTCTTTCCCTTTCAAAAAGGGCAAGCAGGGGCAATTACATGGATGTAACATCAGACACGGACCAGGAATTGCCCCATGATTTCCATGGGAACCTTCCTTGGAAAAGGGAGAAAGTTACCCCAGGCACCAAATTTGAGGGGCCCCCAAAACTTTGAAATATTTTTTGGAACCCAGTCTGGTATAACAGTGACAATTCATTGCAGGCTTCAAAACTTGAGCGGCCCAGTGATGTTTTATGTGGTAGCATAGACTGTATTCATTTTTCCCCACTTATTCCATGACATAGGTAAATTGTGGGGCCCGAGGACCAACGTCAGTTTGGCCACTTGTAATTCAGACCATATCCCACATGCAATGTGACCCTAATTTGACATTTTGACACACGACCCACAAAGCCTAGTTCTTGTTGACCCTGTCACAGACCGCAGGATTGCCCCTGAATTTCCCTCTCCGGGTCAGCTGCAAATCATGGAACTACTCCAATAAAAAAAGAATTGCTGTCCAGCACCATGTTTTTTCATGCTAATTTGTGCATGACAGTGGCATAACTAAGGGAAGGGGGGGGAGCTGGTCGCCCCAGCCCAGCCCTATAAAGTGGCCTATACATAATATACCATTATACCATATGGGACTGCATGGCCCCACTCGTCCCCTGGCTTTAGGACCCTAGCTACGCCACTGGTACAAGGCCAGTAGGAGCCAATAATTTAAACACCTGTGCTAATAGAGGAACAAATGGATACACATGACCCTTGTCATCTTAAATGTTTGGTCTTGTACTCAAATTACAAACGCCACATAAAAAAAAAGTAAAAGACAGAGATCACTCAAAAGAAAGTTTCTTCAGAAAACTTTTTGACCAATTTATGAATCTAATCTGCTTTTGAGCTTCACTAAAAATCTCCCATGCCTGGCCTGGATTTAATTTGCTTACATGACTTACACTAGGCTATAGGCCTTTTGACCCTTCCCCTACATTTGCTGTGAGTGGGGAAAGCTTACTGATAAAATTGCATTCAGTTAGTGGGCTTGAAGTTTGTACTGAAAGTAGGGTTGTTCCACACACTTTTGATTGAGGAATTCTCAACATTACCTCTATTTTGCAATAAGAACGAGACCTAGGCCTTGCCTGATTAACAAATTGTTAGGCCTTCACTGACTGATGACTGATGGAAATTAACCTTGAGCTAATCGCATTGCCATTTGAAATGCATAACAGGTAATGCCAGCAATGTGTTTGTTATGAGCTATTTTTACATTCAACACTATGAACATTTTCAGGCGTGATATGGGTTGGGTTTCCCCATGTATTTTGGTTGGTTAAATCACATCCTGTAATTAACATAATAGGCAGGCTCTACCTACATATATGCTAAGCAGCAGTCAACGTCAGGTAAACACATCCAAGCCTATTTTCGATTACACCACACGCGATATAGGCATTTCAGCATCGCATACTGTGTATTAAGGCTTTTCAAACGTGTTTTGGTTATGGTTTTGTTTACTAATTTTTTTTTCCCCGTCCATACACAATTTTTTAAGTAAATGCTTATTGTAGAACCAAACTTAAATTCTAATACTGATCCATCAGTTATACCAGGAAAATTCTGGTTTTTAAAATATTTAGAAGAAAAAAGGGTTATTTTATACCTGTGACATAACAATTGTGATGTTTCCGCACTGTAATCTTGATGTAGTAATTCTGGAATAGCACCTGTTTTTACTCGACAAAAATTATTCGTTGAAACGCATCGTCCGATGAATTATGGAAAGAGATTATGTCAATTCATTGTACATCTGTTACTATTTTATTTTCGTGCGAATTTGTCACGAGATTGGAAGATTTTACGACCACGTGCCCCTTGCCCATCGTTCACTTGGAAACATAACAGCTTCCACGATTTCAAATCGATGACATGAGGTAACGTGCGTGTGCAGGTCATTGAATAACTTAATGACGCTAGCTGTACGGGCTTGATTCATACGTGAAATTTCAGTCACTAAAACTCATCAAACTGACCAGTTTCAACATCAATAAAAACTCAATGCTGCTTATATGTATTATGTTCCATATCTGTTTTTATACACTAGTCTGAATCCCTTTCCTGTTAAAACGGGGAGAAGAAATTTGAAGAAATTACTCATTCATTTTCTTTGACTAGTTTAAATATCCAAATTTTGATGTACACTGTACGCGACTCCCACGAGCATGAGCACTTATTAAAAAACACTTGCCAATTACAACAAAAGCACATGCCTCTTACTTTCTCAAGGTGTTACAAGCGGTCAAGAATACTTATGTTTCACCCTCCATTATTTCAGGTGCAAAAGAAATATCGTTAGAATTGATCAAATATGAAAAACTTACACATACACGCTTACGAGAATAATAATACATTAATTTATATAGCCCTAAATTTGTACAAATATTCAAAAGCGCTTTACATAGAAGCAAATAAGTATACTTATACGAATATGTACACAGATTACACTTCTTGATAAGTATATTGCTCCCAATAACATAATCATAAGTGATTGTGAAGTACTATGTGAAACTACCCCCACCCCCTTTCCAAAAAAAAAAAAAAAGACTGAAATGCTCATTATCCCAAAAAGTTCTATATATTCCTCGATGCCTTTGGCCTACAATAACAACAAATGTTCACCTAAAGACACACTATCCTCTTTAACATTGTTTGTTTGTTTGTTTGATGAGGTCTTAACGGCACCACGACAACGAAGGTCAAATTGTGCCTGAGAGGTCAGATCATTTTAGAGGTAGTAAGGAAAGAGACCAGGGGAAGAATGAGAGAAATTCAAGAACAAAAGCCAGAAAGCTGTGATCGAGAGAGGAGGTGCATGGGTAAAACTAAAAACAGAGTAGAGAGGGGGTGGAAGAGGAGGATTAAATATGGTTGTAGAGGGATGCATGCTGAAGGAAGGAGACTATTTTATCTGGAGGATTTTTTGGAAGAACTCAGCAATTGAGTTGTGGGGAGCGAGAGAAGCTCTGGGAAGGTTGTACAGGGGGCAAGCAAGGAGAACGTGTTGGATTGTAAGGATGCAGTGGCAATTGTTACAGAGGGGTTGGGGGAACCAATAAGGAGGTGGGAGGAGTGAGGTGGGTGTGACCAATTCTAAGACGGGTAATATGAAGCGTTGTCGATACGAGAAAGGTTGTTGATGGTGGATTTGATCGATTGTGGGCTGGATAACATGGAGTTTGTTATCAATTTGGAAGTTCCATAAGGTTTGCCAGCGGTCACGAACAAGAGAAGCGATAAGCGGTTTGATGTCAGAGAGGGTTTTGGGAAAAGGGGAAGGGAGGAGGTTAAGGGCAAGCTTAGCGGCTGTATCAGCCCTGTCATTGCCAGGGATGCCAACATGGCTGGGTATCCAGAAGAAAAGAACACTTTTCCTGCAGAGGGTGGGAGAAAGAGTTTCCGGAGGAGGAGGTGGCAGGTGAGGTTATCCCATTTAAGATTGAGTAATGAAGTAAGAACAGCCTTTGAGTCAGAGAAAATGGCAAAGTGACTAAGAGGAGAGTACTCAATAAAGTTGAGGGCGAGGAGAATGGCCTTAGCCTCGGCTGAAAAGATGGATGAGTGGTCAGGAAGTCTGCTACTGAGGGTGATGTCTTGGATGATGGCAGCAGCAGCTGTCTTGTTGCCTTCCTTGGAGCCATCAGTATAGATAGAGGTGTAATTTGAGAGTTGGTCTTTGATTTGGTTGTGGAGATTGATGAAGAGATTAGGGTGAGTTTGAGTTTTGTTATAAGTGGAGAGGTCTAGGTGGACAGAAGGAAGGGGGTGGCCCAAGGCGGAAAAGTGGGCCAGGAATAGGTGCCGAGAGTGGCGGGGTTGATGCCAAGTTGAAAGAGGTCTGATTTAATCGTAAGCTGAAGGGGCGATAGGGTTTTAGTCATATCAAAGAGGAGGAGAAATTGGGGTGCCTAATGAGGTTGTAAACAGGGTTCTGAGTGTTGGTGAGGACTCTAAAAGCATAGGAGAGGCTAAGCTTTTTACATCTAAGTAGAAAGGGGGTTCGTTGGCTTCAACATGAAGGCTAGTGATTGGGGAGGTCCTGTAGGCTCCTAGACAAAGCCTGAGGGCTTCATTTTGGATGGTGTTAATGTGGTTGAGGTATGAGTTGTGAGCGACACAGTAAACAATATTGCCATAGTCAAGCTTGGCACTAATGGTGAGCCTGAAAATTTTGAGGAGAGCATAGCGGTTCGCTCCCCAAGTAGTGTTGGAGAGCAGTCGGAGGAGGTTGAGGGAGCTATTGCATTTTAGTTTCAGGTTGGTGATGTGTGGCTTGTAGGTGAGCTTGGGGTCTAGAGTTAGACCAAGGAACTTTGTGTTTTCAACTTTAGGGATGCGATTCCCATTGAGCACAAAGTTCGGGTTGGGGTGGAGGTTGTTGAAATGACAAAAGTGCATGCAGACTGTCTTGTCTTTGGAGAATCTAAAACCGTTATTGTTGCTCCAGACTTGCAGCTGATTGAGGCTGGTTTGAAGCCTATTTTCAACAATAGGAAAGCTAGGGAGGGTAGAAGATGGTGAAGTCATCCACGTAGAGGGTACGTTTGATGCTGGGGCCAAGGTCATTCCCGATGTCATTAATGCTCAGGTTGAAGAGAGTGGGGAGAGGATGCTGCCTTGGGGGACGCCCTCTTCTTGGGGGTACGGCTTGGAGAGGGTGTGGCCAATACGAACTTGGAACTGCCTGGGTGAGAGGAAGTTTTGAATAAAGATGGGGAGGTGGCCTCTGAGGCCAATGGTGTGAAGTTTCGGTAATGCCGTATTTCCAAGTAGTGTCGAAAGCTTTCTCGAGGTCAAAAATATGGCAATGAGGTGTTCCTTTTTGCAAAGGATTCCCGGATAGCGGTGTCGAGCGTAATTAACTGGTCTAGGTATTGCGACGTTTTGGAAGCCGCTTTGGTGAGAGAGAGGATTCTGTTGGTCTCGAGGAACCAGTTTAGTCTCTGATTAATGATCTTTTCCATAATTTTACAGAGACAGCAAGTAAGGGCGATGGGTCGGTAGCTGGTGGGGTCGGTGCTATCCTTCCCCGGTTTAAGGACGGGGATGACAATAGCTGTCCTCCAGATAGGGGGAAAGGAGTGTGAGGACCAAATGTGGTTGAAGATGGTGAGTAGGGTAGTGGTGGCTTTGATGGGGGAGGTGTTTCAGAAACTGATAGGGGATGTTATCTGGGCCCTTGGAGGTGCAGCCAGCGTCGCTGATGGCTTGGTTTAATTCAGAAAGGGTGAGAGGGGTGTTGTAGCTTCGGAGTTGTCAGAGGGAAAAGTGATTCTCCGGGCTTCATCGCAAGCTTTTTTGATTTTGAAAGCATTGGAGTAGTTGGTCGAGGCCGAGATGTTGCTGAAAGAGGCGGCGAGGTGGTCAACGATGTCTTTTTTTGCGGTGAGAAGGTCTCCATTCATGATACTGGAGTTAATTGCATCTGTTCACTTTTCTGGTTACAATAGTCAGTCAAATGAATACAATTACTTTACACATGAAATAAGATCAATTCTAGTGGTTACAATATATGCAATCACTTACCATGGTGTAGAAGCTTTAAATCAGTGGAATCGACAACCAGATTGATATCTTGCTTGTAAACAAAGTTCAGGAGCTGCAGCAGTGTGAAAACTACCTGATCTGAAAGGAACCAGCAATGTGAAAAACAACCTGATCTGAAAGGAACCGTGTGTGTTGGAATAAAACCAATGTTGCACCTCTTTCTAGAGTTTAAATGATTCAAAATGTAGAATGCACCAATATTACAGCAAAAAAATAAGTGAAAAATAACCATTTAAAAGTATTTTCCAATTTTGTGGCCTTATTGCATAATAATTTGTGACATAGCATAGCCTTTTATAACATACTAACTAGAAGACAGGGAGGGGGGGAAGCTCCCTATTCCTTTTGATTCCCCCCAATGGTGAGTTTTTGACCCTAGGAAAATATCCTTAAGTAATAAATATATTAAGATAATAAATAAAAAATTAAGATCGTCAAGTCAATAGTCAATGTTGAGTAACAGTCTCGGAATATCTTCAGTTTTCGGAAATTTCCTTTATTTTCAGGAAATTTGCTACAATTTTCAGGAAATTTCCTTACATTTTGGGGAAATTTGCTTTCATTTTCGAGAAATTTCCTTCCTTTTTAGGATATTTCCTCCAAATTTCTTCAATTTCCCTTCATTTTTTTCAATAATTTGGATGTTTTTTTTCAATTTCAATTTTTTTCAATTAAAAAAGATATTAGTAAAGAAAAACTTAGACAAAACATGTTTAAAAAGCCTTAACACATACAATGCTGAAACGCCTTCAATTGAGTAAAATTTGCTTTAATTCTTGGGAATTTTGTATTATTCTCTGGAAATTTTCTTCAAATTTGTGTAAGTTTATTCAAATTTTTGTAAGTTTACTTCAATTTTCAGGCAATTTCCTTCCTTTTTGGAAAATTTGCTTCATTTTCGTGAAAATTTCTTCAATTTTGACGAAGTTTTCTCAACATTTGAGACTTTTTTTCTTCTTTTTATGAAATTTTCTTTATTTTTTGAAAATTGTCTTCAATATTTTGGAAATTTTCCAAAATTGTATTACCCCCCCCTCCCCCTTTACAAATAGACCTGTATATCTTCTAGGTTTGTTGAGACAAAAATTTGCCCCCACCATGTCAAACATCTTCCTATGCTGCTGACTTGATAAACTGTTTGGAGATTATATATCCCTTCTATATGCTTTCCCCCCCCACTCCAGATTTCTTTTTAAAAAAGCTTTGTGATATAGCAAGTCGTCAATTGTTAACCCTCTGCTTTTCAATCCTCTCAAAAATATATTTTGGAGATCAATATCTGATTTAAACAGGTTATTTTGAAACTTGATCATAGGTAACAGGTAAAGAGCAAAGAAGAAATCAAAACTTAAACTGGTTAAACTGAAGAACACATTTTAAAAAACTACTGCAGGATACTGAGCTGTGTTCATCTGATGACATCACAAAGTTTGATCGAATTTTAATACTTTGATTAACCATAACTGCCAATCTACACAAGCTTTTTAAACAATTTTGAAGGCATTTTACTCAGATTTTGATGTTCTTTCACATTATGAAAAAAGTGCTACATGTCACTAGACCTTTAACAAATGTGGCCGAAAAGCTTGAAAACATCCTACACTAACAAGACTGTATAGACAGCTCAGAGTGATCACAATTGATAAAAGGTTTAAAAACATCTGTGGAAGTGCCGTGGCTTAGTGGTTAAGGAGTCTTGCTTGTATGTGAAAGGTCCTGGGTTTGATTCCCACCGCAAGTCCTGCATTGTAACCTTGAGCCAGACACTTTACTCTATTTGGTCCAGTCCACTCAGCTGTAGAATAAATACCAGCATTGCTGGGAAGTTAACCTGTGATGGACAGGCATCCCATCCAAAGTAAGTCATGAACTCTCATTTGCTTGCGTCATGGAAACTGGGGATAAGCACCTCGGGGCCTAATGGCTCGGATGAATTTAACTTTTACAACATCCACACCCAACATGTAAAATACACTTCAGGAAGTAGAGGCAACAATACAAAAATAACAAGAAAAGCCCCACAATATCAATTGGAAATGAACCACTTACACATTTTTCAATTTTTGGCCTAGCCATTCAAGAAAATATGCAAGTTTCAGCTGTTGAAAAGCTTTACAATTAGGTCTTCTTTCATGTAAGGTTAACTTAAACTAATCCTTTTCAACCTCTTGCAACAGTGCTTTGATGAACCACAGCTGTATCTGACCAAGAATTTTACAACAATCCTTCCACAGATGGCATTTCAACTATTTGATCATGATTGAATAATTAAGGCAAAGGCATAAAGCTATAAAAAGCTTATAAAATTATAAATCCCCAAAACAATATGGTACAAAGATAGTTTGATTAAAGCAGGGATTGAGCCTGCCTTTTGGATTAGGGAGGGGGGGGGAGAGGGGGCATCAAGGGAAATATTTGGACCTTTAGGCATATTTTCTGGACCCTTTTACTATTTTACTTGTTTTGAGGGGAAGGGGTCATACGACCCTGGCTACCCCCTGCCCCTGGCTACACCCAAGAATAAGTTTTATTTACAGGTAAAGATTGTTTACCCTGATGAAAGAGCAACAGCTGAGCAAACAATATTTAAATGGTCACAATAGCACTTATAGTATCACAAGTTATGACAAATCCGCATGTGCAAAAGTAATGAAAAGGAATACAGCTAAACTTCTTCAATATATTTCTTTATAGTTCTTTCCAAATTTCAAATATCAAAGGCTCTTAAATTGCATTCTACTGACAAATATCTGGGTCAAGATTATAGCCAACTTATTCCATTCAAATTATTTGGGGGAAGGACTAAAAACAAAAAGATAACATGAGCAATTTTCTAGTTGTCTTATTCTGAGATCACAAAATGTTGCACAATTTATGCTAATTAGGCATCTAAGTTTTACAATGCTGTGAAACAGACAATGTTTAAGCGATGTTGATGTGACGTTTTACTGTTTGCATGGCTTTCAGCATACTTTCTCATGGTGTTACTTCTGTCCATATACCTTTAAAATGATGCAAGATGAAAGACAATAATTACCGCAATCTTTGTGGCCTTTATCAGAAGTGATCTTTTTGTAGATATCAGGCAGCCTGGACCTGAGGCAAGAAGTGAACGTGTCCTGGATGGTCATAGGCGGCTGCTCAGAGAAGATGGCTTCAAAAAGACTCAAGGTGATTGATGTCATGTGACCTGGGCCAGATATATACAGCTCCTGCATAACATTGAATGAAAACCATGTAAGATCAAAACACAGTCATATCATCCAGTAGCATAGGCAGTGATCGGGAGGGTGGGGTGGGGGTAGGGGGAAATGTCCCCCCAATAATTTTGGGGACGAATATCATTGTCCCCAAAAAAAAAAAAAAAAAAATGAAGCCTTATATAAAGCCTATATAGCTGGCTACACCACAGTCTGAGTTGAACCCCCCCATGTTGAAAAGAAATTGCTGCCACTGTCCAGGAGTGTCAGGCTTCCTAACAGTTCAAATTATGTAATGGGAAAGTAAGTCATATGTGTGTTATGCCCAATTTTTTGTACTCTCTTTAGGATGCTATGGTGCATGAAAATAAATTAAATTCAGGGTGTCTTGCCCCTCCCCAGGAAGGGAAGATCGCAATTAAAGGGGACAATATATACAAGCTTACATAAAATGAACCTGTTCATTTAGTATTTTCAAGTTTTGACAGGCAGAAATTAATTTGGGGTCTATCTGCCAAATGGTATCGTTTTTTTCTACATCAAAAATATACAGAGTATCTGACTGGAAATCCAGTGAGTTCTTCTGAAAACAAGTTCTCCAATAGAGGGATTTCATCACATGACTCTAACTTCACTGAAAACCATTTTGACCACGTCATTGCATTTCACACAGCTCTGTCACATCACACTTATAACAAACATACTGCCTGCTAACCTACCTACCAGTTCAGCAAATTTTACTGATTGCAGTTTTTGTTCACTTCCAATTTTACTTCATATTTTCTTTAAGTTTTATATATTCACCGAGAATATGAAGAGTAACTTTTACGTGAATGCCATCTGATTGTTTGTTATGCTCAGACAAAGCCTACATACCTGATATAAAGTGCTCCTAACAAATCCTAGTGCAAACCATAGGTTGAAAGCCGTCACTGCGTACAGCAGAAACCCACTTTGAACTTTGATCAGGATCAGATGAAAATTGAAAACGTCTTTTTATTCCACGGCACACATCTACTAGTCCAACCAATGGCACAGCAGGATTCTGGCATAATTATCTTATAAAGTTAATCTCATATAATTACATGCAAATGTATGTAAATCTAATTAAGTGTACAGCAGACGACAATGTTCCTTTCCTACAAAATGACGATGTAAACAAAGTCATGTGACCTTATGACATCAGCTGAAAAACCCTTATATAAACCATAAAGTTATTATTTGACTAATAGACTGCTGTGTTATCTTGTGCTACAATTAGTTTATTATAATTCTGTCTAGTTATTATACTGCCTAATAAAATAAAGCCCAAATCATTTAGAAATGAACCATTGCGGGTCTTAAGTTAGGGTGAGATTGAACAGCACAGATTGGACTAGCTCTGCATTCACCACTCCTATCCAAAGAAGTTGCAGAATATTGAAAAGGAAATGACCACTTTCTGCTTAACAGGAAAATAATGACATGGTACAGGATTTACAGGGATATAACCACTTAGTACTTTACAGGGAAATAATGACATGGTACAGGATTTACAGGGTAATAACCACTTAGTACTTTACAGGGAAATAATGACATGGTACAGGATTTACAGGGAAATAACCACATAGTACTTTAAAGGGAAATAATGACATGGTAAAGGATTTACAAGGAAATACCCACTTGGTACTTAACAGTGAAATAATGACTTTGGTACGGTATTTTACATTACAGGCAAATAACCACTTAGTACTTTACAGGGAAATAATGACATGGTACAGGATTTACAGGGAAATAACCACTTAACACTGCACAGGGAAATAATGCTATGGCACAGAATTTACAAGAAAATAACATCTGAGTACTTTACAGGGAAATAATGACTTTGGTACAGCATTTTACAAGGTTCCAAATAATGTAAAGGAACTGTTTGTATGTGCATGTACATTAGTTCACATAATATATACAAAAAAATTCAAATAAACCACTGTAATGTTACATATTTTATAAACAAGGGTGGCCTGCTTGCTCTTGCAGGCTTCCATACTGATCTTATTATTGTAAATAATGTGTATAAATGTAAGAGATGATGTTGGAAAATGAATGGATTGAAGAAAAAATTTACCAGAGCAGACAGGAAACACCTCTCATTGTTTTTCAGGAGTGCCAAGATGAACTTTGTGCTCTCTGCTTCTAGAGGTAATTCATCAGTTTCATCGAATGTATGTTCTAGCCACAGTTGAAGCTGTTCATAGTAAGGAAGAGAATGCAAATCAACTTGAAGCCTCAAATGTACGATAATTCACTTATCTCTCAGTCTATCTGACATTATTCTAGATGAAAATTCATTCCAAATGTGTCATTTTAACTCATTCTTACATCTCAAAGCATTTTATAGGAACTAAATATCTCTCTTTGACACCTCAAAGTATTGTTTATGTGGCAGTAATTGCCTTTGCACTTACAATTACAACTTCGGATTCTATGCACAAAGGGTCTCTGATTCCATGCACAAAGGGTCTCTGATTCTATACACAAAGGGTCTCTGATTCTATGCACAAAGGGTCTCTGATTCTATGCACAAAGGGTCTCTGATTCTATACACAAATGGTCTCTGATTCTATGCACAAACGGTCTCTGATTCTATGCACAAACGGTCTCTGATTCTATGCACAAAGGGTCTCTGATTCCATACACAAACGGTCTCTGATTCTATACACAAAGGGTCTCTGATTCTATGCACAAAGGGTCTCTGATTCTATGCACAAAGGGTCTCTGATTCTATACACAAAGGGTCTCTGATTCTATGCACAACAAAGTCTCTGATTCTATGCACAAAGGGTCTCTGATTCTATGCACAAAGGGTCTCTGATTCTATGCACAAGGAGTCTCTGATTCTATGCACAAAGGGTCTCTGATGAGTGTACTTAATAAATCATTTGCTCTTGCAGGTGGTGTTATTGGTGTTGAAGCTGGTACTTAAAAGTAGAACTCCCATTGTTTCTAAAACAAAATATATCCTATGATAAGTACAAATTATAATAAACATAAATTGATATGCTCAAACAAGTTTACAACAATAATGCATGAAGTCAAATTAATTGATGAATAAATGAGTTTTTAAGAGAAGTTTAAAAGAATTAACAGATAGTGTGTTGCGAATTGAAGACCGTAGATGTATTCAGAGAGGAAGTTACAGTGTATAAAAATGAAGGCTCTTTCACCACAAAAGTGTTTGGTCGGATGATAACTGGCAGCCAGAAGATATTTTGTTGAGGAGCAAAGCTGACATTGAGGATGGTATTGGTGGATTAACTGCTTAATGTATCCAGGAGCAAGAGTGTGTTGAGATTTGTAAGTAAGGAGGAGCAGCTTGTATACCGATCGCTGTTTTACTGGAATCCAATGTAGTGATTGAAGAACTGGTGATATGTGGTCATATCGGGATGAACAGGTTATGAGCTGGGCAGTAGAATTCTGAACAGTCTGTACTTTAGTTGGGAGGCCAAATAGAAGTACAATAATCAAGTCTGATGGGCATAATGCAAGAACACATCAACCTAGTACTTATTTCATCAGTTAAACATTTTCAGCTGATGTTGTGTAGAGCATCACTGATGATTTACAAACAACATTGACATGTCAAGATGAGAATCCAATATAACTCCCAAGCTTTTGACACATTTATCATAAAAACAATTTATGATAAAAATTATACAAGATTATTGAATGAAAGAAACGTGCAATTTTCTACCATGTTTTGTGCAAAATCAAATGGAACCCATGGTGTACAAAAGATCCACGTCAGAAAGATACTCTCATGAGTATAAAGAGAGGATGGGCACTCGGACTCAGCCATCCTCATCACTGCATCAGTTACTATAAGGAGGAGAAAAGAGGAGAAAAGCTGAGATGCGACATGATGATGGGAGTATAGAGGTATGATGAAAGAATCAAGTGATTCTTTAAAACAAATTATATACAAGAAAACAGATCAATTTCAATGTTTTCACAGACAAAGCATTATCATTAGGCCCTGTAAAAAAATGATTAGCTTATGACCCTAACCAAGGTGGAAAAGTGATGCGGGCAGGTTTTAAAAATATTTTTTAAAGCCAATTCATTTAAGCTATTCAGGCATAATAAATATTGAAAACTATTGGATTAAATCATTCATTAGGCCCTGTAAAAAAAAATGATTAGCTTATGTATTTTGCTAGTTTTAAAAAAGTAAAAAAGCTATTCAGGCATGATAAAAGTATGGATTTTGCTAGAAAGTATAACAAAAGTATGTTTTTACAGACAAGGCCCTGTATAAAAATGATTAGCTTATGGCCCTAACCAAGGTGGAAAAGTGATGCTGGCAGGTTTTTGAAATATTTTTTCAAAAGCCAATTCATTTCAGCTATTCAGGCATAATAAATATTAAAAATTATTGGAATAAATCATTCGTATTTTGCTAGAAATGAAAAAGAAACGAAAGTATGGATGCTGAATGACTGATCCAAGAAAAAATATAATACTTCTCTCAAAACTGAGGTGCTTGAGGGTGATAAGCTAACAAATTTGTATAGGGCCTTAATCTTTCAAATGATACCAAAACCATAATAAATCCATTGATTAAGATACATTTCGAAGTAATTTTGTCAGCATTTGGCCTCAGTCCCTTAGACCTGACTCTATATCCCTCAAAAATTTGTCTACTTGTCTACACCCAAACAAACAGACAGACATACAAATGAAGAAAAAATCATAACATACTTACATACCTTCCTTAGTCGAGTTAACTCTTTAAATTTTCATGATAAAGATGATTACCTGTGTGTTTAGAAATATCACTTCCCGCCTCTGAAACATTTGCCAGAATGAAGAGGACATGTTTCAGCGCTGGACCTGTGACCTGGCTGCTGATATGAAGGAGTGAGGAGCACAGGACATCCATAACATCCTCATCGGGGTATAACCTACAAGTACACAAGATGCATTGTGAAGAGGACCCGTTTATTACTCAATATATTTTTGGCTCAGTGGTTAAGGAGTCATGCTCGTATTTGAAAGGTACCGGGTTCGATTCCCATCGTGAGCACTGCATTGTGTCCTTGAGTCAGACACTTTCAGTTCACTCAGCTGTTAAAAAATGAGTACCAGCACTGCTGGGGAGTTAACCTGCAATGAACTGGCATCCTGACCAGGGGGAGTCATGTACTCTCATCCATTTGCACCATAGAAACTGGAGATAAGCATGGATATAGCTCGGATGGATTTAAAACAAAATAAAATACAAAATATTTCTAATGCCAGTTTTTATTATTTGGAGGTGGAGTAAATGGGGTAACAGTGGTATTAAATCAAATTCATCGGCTCACAAAAATTCCTTTCTAGAAATTATTCAGTTTGTCTTTTATTCTGGTAAATCAATGACTTTAAATAAATTTCTTAGATTTCATACAATTTTTGGTACTTTTCTTGAAGAAAAAAAATATGATGACACTGATGGTTTTTGTCCAATCAGATGCAACTTTGGTCAATCCCAAGATATGAAATAAAACACATTTAGCTAGATCCTTCTTCTGAAGTGTCAAAACTTGACTGATGATGAAGGAGAAAAATATTGTAAGCTTACACAAAGGAAGACAAAAGTAGCTATTGTAAAGTATTCAGATTGCAAAGAGTTTAAAATGTAATGTTTACTGACTATACTATCTGCATGACTCAACTTCAAGGATATATTCTCGCATTAAAGCTGTTTTGAAGTCCCTTCACTGGTTACCAGTCAAACAAAGAATTGATTATAAAATTATTTTACAAGTTTTCAAGTGCATTAAAGGCCTTGCTCCAAATATTTATGTGAAATGGTAGTTGAAAAACCATCCCGCTATGACTTTCGTTTCAAGTCCCTATTTGTTCCCCATATTAAGCATAAAACTCTTGGTGAAAGGGCCTTTGCTTATAAAGGTTTTTGGTTGTGGAATTCACTCCCAACTGAACTCGAAGGTATTAATCATGTATCCCTGACCTCTTTCAAAACTAAGCTTAAAACTTTTTTGTTTAAAAAGACATTTATCTAATGTGCAGCTTGATCCATTGTATTTCTATTTAGGTTATTTTTGTTTTTGTATCTAATTTTCTTGAATGTAAAGCGCTTTTGGATGTTTTCACAAAATTAGTGCTATATAAATTTATGCATTATTATTATATATACACAAAGGGAAAACTTGTGAAGAACAAACATGAGGGCAAACAGATCTGGACCAACATTTTCTAATAGGTAAGAGTGTTTGTTTGCTCGTATAATATTTCATTCTTCTTGGCAAAATGTTGACCAAATTTCATCAATTTTGTAAGAAACTTGGCAACCTAGCATCAAATTATGCAGTTGTTTGCCTTTTTTGGCCAATAAACAAGCATTGAGTTTGCCTGCATTTTCAATCAATTTTCAACATAGGATGGGTGTTTAACCCTGTCCTGCATTCCCATGCAAATGGGGGTCAAAGGTCATGTTTAAAACCAAAAGTGATTACAAACCTTTTTCTCAAAAACCCTCCAAAACAAAGGATTTATGAGCCCCAAAGCAGCATTTGACAAATCACACGTCCAGCTGCCCAGGACAACTAAACATTTTATCCAGGCAACCATGGCAATTACTTGACCTGCTGAGACAACTTGGTTTCAGCAAAATTTGCATTGCAGGTATACAAAAAAATCCCACCAGCAACCTGATTTACTTTCAGGGCAACCACAATTTCAGATACTCCTTTTTTTTTGGTTGATTTGTCAAACCCTGCCACAAAGCTTGTTAAATACCTGTCTTCATAGAGGTAGGCCGAATAGAGCACCGCGAGGCATCCACGATGAACCAATAAGAGTGGTGTAACTTGTAGAGGGGATGGCTGGATAAAGGAGTAGCACTCTTCATCTTCTTGGGTCTCCATGAGGAGACTGAGGATGGATGAGCTTCCTGGTGAAGCAAAGAATCCAAACATCACCTTAGAAGAATCTGGCAGTGCCTGGCCAAAGCATCATGTTACTCTATCCACTTGTATTCCTAAAGCCTTGTAAATAATACCTGTCCAGACAAACTGAAGTACCTCCCATGCCTCCCCCCCCCCCTCACCCCCTTAGGAACAAAAACCTTTATACTCATTGCACATGGCTCTCCTGTACAACCATATGTATTGATGATATCAGTAACTTTCCCCCAGCATGACCAGAACTCTGCATGCTCAAGTAGGAAATGTAATTAACTTGGACTGCATTAGCAGAAATATATGTTGTGGTGATAAACTAGGATCGAAAGTCATGTTAGAAAATTACTTCCCCCCAAAAGTGGCCATTTTGTAAGAAGGCAGGAACCAGCTTCTCTCTAAGGCAAAATGTTTTATGATATGATGTCAGATGTTTGCATATCTTAAGTTTTCTTCTTTCTTCTCAATTACAAATGAATTACTAAAGGATTAAGTCAAAGGCACAGGCATAGCTACTGATTGTTTGGGGGAATATATTGCTGACCACCGAATACATAACAAATTTCCATACAGTAAAATTTGAAAAAATTGCACTAATTATTTCCCCCAATTTTTTTGATGCATCTACACCACTGGCCAAAAGGATATAAAACATGCACAAAATAGATCAGAACTTAAAGCTAAAAAAAAAACACATGATAAAATCTGATGACCTGAAGATTCGTCTTTAAAAAAGAAACTAGAATTTGATATTTTCACCTTTAAATGGAAATAATGTTTAAATATTTAGAAGTTACATACGTCATTTCCATGATTTTTCTGTATCACTTTCAATAAAATGAACGAGAAACCAAAGTCATACAGAGAAATGATACATGCTATACGTCATAACACAGAAAAACATTGGTAGTGTTAATTTTACCTTTGCATTTATCTAAAGCTGCCTGCATGGATCGGGGGAGGTCATCTTTGTCATGTGGCTGGTCACCTGATATCTTCAGTAAGTAAGAACACAGTTCCACAATAAATGTTGCAATTACTTCATGCAACAATTCACTAATATGAAATAAAAATTGGGAAAATAATACTTTAATTATGTGTCTGTTTTTTTATATTGAATATAAACTACTTATATGCTCCTATTGTGAAGTTTTCAACTAGGAACATGCTATCTTTATTCTCAGGATTTACTATTAGGATTGTATGCACTAATTCTATTGATCTGTAATGGCAAACATTAATGAAAGCAATGATGTAGTTTGCTTGGTAAAGTAGATCTGATTGTCATGTTCCAGATCACAAAGTTGTATAAAACATTCAATAAGGTATGTCCAAGAAATATATGTTCCCCCATTTCCCTTTTGATATTGTTTTCACTCCCTAACCCCAAGTTCTATGAAACATTTAAGTAAGAGATATTTAAGGAATATATGTGTCCCCATGTTTCCTTTTGATATAGTTGGCCCCCTCCCTCAATCCCCCTCCCACACACACTGGTGTAAAACATCTGGTAGACTTAAGTGATATGGGACTAACTTCCTAATATACTTTACTAATTTAATTTTGTATATTGTACACACTAAAGAAGATGGCGCCCAAAAAGTAAGGGCTTATTTTTCTTGATACTCAAGATTATTCCAACACACTTTTCATGCACGTGATGGAACTAAAAAGCTATGATACCAATCTTTATATGAATCATATTTCTTATGAATACTCTTATGAGTAATTTTTCAAGTACACGAGCATAAAAAATAAGACCTGTGTTATATCAAACTTTCTGTGACAAAAATTCTCTTGACTGAGAGCTCCTTTAACATACCCTTAAGAGTAATTCAAAATTCATTTGTTAAATTTCCATCTCTACAATACAATGCACACTTTATATGATGTACAAAAGCCTTTTGAATCATGCGAAGAATCAAAAGTTAGAAAACTCACTTTTCTAGAGATAGCTTGGAGTTTAAGTCTAAAGCCCAGTGAAGAAAACAGGAGGATGCTGAAATGAAAAATGATTCATAAGATAAATGGAATCTCATTGATATAACAGTAAAATAGAAGTATAACTATAAATAACACAAATAAAGCACTAACAGTAAATGTACAGGTAAAGACACCATATGCTTAAAATGGTTCAAACTATATCAAAAGGCATGTAAAGAGCAGAGCATACTATCAGAATTGCTCAAACGTGGATCACTTAAAGGTTTTACAGAAAGTCTAATTATGCAAATTTGTAATTATGTATGGGAAACAAAGTTTGGTAGCTATCCATACACCTTTAAGCAGGAGCCCGGGGAAAGGATGAGGGGGTTGGGGCACTTCATACTAAAAAGTGGTAGGGGTGTGCAGCCCATCAATCGAAAACCATACCCGCAGTACAACATATTTTTGGGTACGTGCAGTATGAAATTATACAATTTTAATACCAGTAGTATAAAAGAAGTCAATTTTGATACCTGCGGTATGAGTATTCAGCGAAATATGTAAAAATGGACCAGCAGTACAAAATCAACACAGTACAACCTCATTTTGGGGGACCTGCACTACAGAATTGATGCAAAGAAAGTACCTGCACTATGAAAAAATGATGTAAAAAAGTACCTGCTTAGTGGCATATATATATATATATATATATATATATATATATATATATATATATATATATATATATATATATATATATATATATATATATATATATATATATATACATACATATATACATTACATACATACATACATACATACATACATACATACATGCATACATACATACATACATACATGCATGCATGCATACATACATACATACATACATACATACATACATACATACATACGTACACACATACGTACATACATACATACATATCATATACATACTTCACATGTGGAAATGAGCAGCTACTGTCAGGGAACTTCAGACTAAAGGTAAATCATATAGTACCAGTCAAACTATCTCGGACGTACGCAGCCACTTCCGAAGTAACTTCCAATGTCTTAGAGTTTATCAATAGTTTAAACATGTGAATGATTATTTTTCATAAAATATTAAAGCTTGCTCATAATCTATCGTTCTTGAATCATTTCAAATTCTCAATGAATACTTGTGATAAGTTTCACATTTGACCTCGGAAGTGAGCGGCCACTTCCAGGGTGATCTTTAAAGCAAGCCTGCATTCAATAGTATCTCCGTATTGACTTCAAATTGTTAAGATGTAAACTCACCAAGTTTCTTGGGATACTCCACAGAAACGTCCAATTGGAATGGTAATGGCAGGGTGCTCACAAATGCATGGAAGATATTGTCATCAGCTAGCACCTCATAGTTTGCCTGTGATGGAAAAAAATCATAATATGGGGACATTGAGGAGACAACACAAGTGGACTATAGAGTACATACATGTGATGTTATTCACCCTTGAGCAATGCCCTCCAGAAGTTATGTTGCTGATGTACCAACTACACTTACTGAAATCGTGGTAGGCAAAACAGACAACTTCAAAATCAATAAAAATGTCC
The DNA here is from genome assembly GCA_020152595.1 of Chiridota heheva. Classification (NCBI taxonomy): domain Eukaryota; kingdom Metazoa; phylum Echinodermata; class Holothuroidea; order Apodida; family Chiridotidae; genus Chiridota; species Chiridota heheva. Next base: position 1,004,582 of record JAIGNY010003664.1, read on the forward strand.
AAAAAAAATAAGTGCACGAGTGGTATATAAATGAAAATACTCTGTTTTTAAACAAAAATATACTACCAATTGAATCCAAACAAGCATTATTATGTCACACATTGGTTCTTTGGTTGCTATACCTCAATCAGTGATTGGGTGATTTTTTTACAACATGCATTGATAGCATGTTACGCAAATGCTCTATTACAAAATGATTTCAACATCAGAAAAGATATTCACATGCTCCCACACCTCACAAATATTTTAAGGAAACGCAGAGTGATTTTGTACCAAACATGAATATAAACTGGTCATGACAAACATAGAATATAAACTAGTCATGAGAAACATAGAATATAAACTGGTCATGACAAACATAGAATATACACTGGTCATGACAAACATAGAATATAAACTGGTCATGACAAACATAAAATATAAACTGGTCATGACAAACATAGAGTATACACTGGTCATGACAAACATAGAATATAAACTGGTCATGACAAACATAGAATATACACTGGTCATGACAAACATAGAATATACACTGGTCATGACAAACATAGAATATACACTGGTCATGACAAACATAGAATATAAACTGGTCATGACAAACATAGAATATACACTGGTCATGACAAACATAGAATATAAACTGGTCATGACAAACATAGAATATAAACTGGTCATGACAAACATAGAATATACACTGGTCATGACAAACATAGAATATACACTGGTCATGACAAACATAGAATATACACTGGTCATGACAAACATAGAATATAAACTGGTCATGACAAACATAGAATATACACTGGTCATGACAAACATAGAATATAAACTGGTCATGACAAACATAGAATACAAACTGGTCATGACAAACATAGAATATAAACTGGTCATGACAAACATAAAATATAAACTGGTCATAAAAATAGCCAAAATTGACTGATATAAGAATCAATCATTTTATAGCCTTTCTGAACCCAACGAAGCATTTTATACCCATTTCCCACAAATCAACTCACAGAAAAATCACCATGATACGAAACAGTTACTTGGCTGACTTAAAAATGTGTTCAAGGGGAACTAGACCAATAGGTGAGGTCTCCTTTGTTGGTGAATTTTTCAAATATTCATTGACCTGTTTTGCCCACTAAAGTGATGATGTGTTATTGTTTATGAATTTAAATGACTACTGCATGGGTATAAATAGTGATGTTAGAGAAGTTTTGAAGCTCTACACTTCAGTCAAAATGCTTTGCTGAAAATTTTGGAATCTCTAAAAAATTGTGTCCTCAATGTTTGGTATAATGTCCAGGTATGACAACATATAACCCTCTAATGTATTTACCATGACAGTGGGAATCACTGTATCATCCATGCAGGTCATTAACGATGCGACGAACGCTGATAAATCACTGCGGCCTGTGTGGTCTTCATCATAGACTGAGGGCGCTGTAAACTGGCTCTCTTCAAGAACTAAAGGATCCTTTCTGAGATTTATGCTCAGACTACAAAACAGATAATAATGAGTTATCAAGATTTATTTCTGATGAATTAATCAAGGAAACTTCAAACGCTACTTCATTTAATATGTAAATGTTTTTAAAGGCATATACTTCAAACGTTACTTCATTTGATAAGTAAATGTTTTTAAAGGCATATGGGCAGGTAGAGATTTATAACCCAGAAGAAAGAGCATTACATTCTGAGCAAAAGTCTTTACACGGTCAAAATAGCACTTACAAGGATTAGTTCAGTGGTCAAGCATGTCCATCTTATATGAAAGAGGACTTCAAAAAAAATAATGGTAAAGAAAGCATTCAAAAATCTTATTCTGTTTAAAGTTTAAAGCTCTGTCTTATCTGTGTAGTTAGTCTACTATGGAAAGTTGGTGTCCTCATCCTCACATTATTAGCAATTGTTTATGTATTTTAAAGAAAGTTTATTTAAATTTGTTACTATTTAAAGTATTTTCCCTCAAATTTTCTCCAGGTGGTACATTATAAATACCCTTACTAGATTCAGTTTTACTACTTTTCTGACATATCCCATGGTTTTTAGGCTTTAAAATCGCAGGACAAAATATGATAGAATACATAACGACTTTGAGGAATTAGAGGCTATTACATCACAACTAGTCTGATTTCAGTCAACAAATATGGTGGTACTAAACTTTAAATAAACTTTGATATCTCCTTAACAGAATAAGAATTTTGAATAGTTTCTTCACTATTTTGTTTCTTTTGAAGTTCTTGTTCATATAAGATAGATTTGCTTGACCCCTGAACTTATCTTTTAAGTTATGACAGATCAAAGTTTGTAGAATTTTTCAGAATGTACAAAAGTGATGAAGGATTAACAGGAATACAGCTAAAATTCTTTAATGTAATTCTTTATCTTTCCTAAATTTCAAATATCAAAAAGATATCATATTGCTCTACTGCTAAATCGGGGTCAAGGTTATAATAATATCCAACCTTCTCGTTCACTATAGCCAACTTCTCCTACTCAAAACATTTGAGGATAGAACTGACACACAATAAGCTAACATATGAGCAATTTTCTAGTTGTCCCATTCTGTAATCACAAAATATTGCACAATCTATACCAATCAGGTATCAAGTTTTAAAATGCTGTAAAAATAGACAAATTTGTGACTGATTTTGATGAAACGTTTTGCTGCTTGCATGGATTGTAGTATATTATAAACTATTGACTTGTTGCTGCTTGCATGGATTTTAGTATATTTTAAACTATTGAATTGTTGCTGCTTGCATGGATTTTGGTATATTTTAAACTATTGGTTTGTTGCTGTTTGCATGGATTGTAGTATATTTCAAACTATTGACTTTTTGCTGCTTGCATGGATTTTAGTATATTATAAACTATTGACTTGTTGCTGCTGGCATGGATTTTAGTATATCTTAAACTATTGACTTAGTGCTGCTTTGCATGGATTTTAGTATATTTAAAACTATTGACTTTTTGCTGCTTGCATGGATTTTAGTATATTTTAAACTATTGACTTGTTGCTACTTGCATGGATTTTAGTATATTCTAAACTATTGACTATTGACTTGTTGCTGCTTGCATGGATTTTAGTATATTTCAAACTATTGACTTTTTGCTCCTTGCATTGATTTTAGTATATTTTAAACTATTGTCTTGTTGCTGCTTGCATGGATGTTAGTATATTTTAAACTATTGACTTGTTGCTGCTTGCATGGATTTTAGTATATTTAAAACTATTGACTTGTTGCTGCTTGCGTGGATTGTAGTATATTTTAAACTATTGTCTTGTTGCTGCTTGCATGGATTTTAGTTTTCTTTAAACTATTGACTTTTTGCTGCTTGCATGGATTTTAGTATATTTTAAACTATTGACTTGTTGCTGCTTGCATGGATTTTAGTATATTTCAAACTATTGACTTGTTGCTGCTTGCATGGATTTTAGTATATTTTAAACTATTGACTTTTTGCTGCTTGCATGGATTTTAGTATATTTTTAAACTATTGAATTGGATTTGTATATTTCAAACTATTGACTTTTTTTTGCATGGATTTTAGTATATTTTAAACTATTGGTTTGTTGATTTTGTATATTTTTTGCATGGATTGATTTTAGTATATTTTCAAACTATTGACTTTTTGCTGCATGGATTTTAGTATATTTTAAACATAGATTTTAGTATATTTTAAAAACCATTTTGACTTTTGCTGCTTGCATGGATTTTAGTATATTTTAAACTATTGACTTGCATGGATTTTAGTATATTTTTTTGACCTGCTTGCATGGATTTTAGTATATTTTAAACTATTTACTATTTTTTGCTGCTTGCATGGATTTTAGTATATTTTAAACTATTGATTTATTGACTGCTTGCATGGATTTTAGTATATTTTAAACTATTGACCTGATTTTGTATATTTTAAACTATTGCTTGTATGGATTTTTATATATTTTAAACTATTGACTTGTTGCTGCTTGCATGGATTTTAGTATATTTTAAACTATTGATTTGTTACTGCTTGCATGGATTTTAGTATATTTTAAACTATTGTCTTTTTGCTGCTTGAATGGATTTTAGTATATTTTAAACTATTGTCTTTTTGCTGCTTGAATGGATTTTAGTATATTTTAAACTATTGTCTTTTTGCTGCTTGAATGGATTGTAGTATATTTTAAACTATTGTCCTGTTGCTGCTTGCATGGATTTAACTATATTTTAAACTATCTTAAATATTTTCTTGCTACCTGATAATACACCTTGAGCAAGTTTTGAATTAACAAATTAGAATAGCAGTCAGAATGTGCTTCAGAACTGTTTGGTGCAATACTTTAATCATTAACTACAACTAGATAACTCTTTAATCATTAAATCATGAAATACATGAAAACAGATTACTTTTCACCACTTAAAACCAAGCCTTAGAAGAAAAAGTACTAAAATATTCATGGATTCTCAATAACATACAAAACTATCCAAAACATTCATGACATACAGGTGCTATTAGTTTTGAAACAAAATCAAAAGTCAACACATCTCTGACAATTATGAAAATTAAAATTTGGTATAAGATCTGAGCTTGCACTTTAAGTAAGAATAACATGCTGTATTTGATGTTTAAATGAAAAGTAATCAGATTCCTAAGTAAAAATAAAATAACCAAGAATTATCAATACATACAAAATTTATGGCACAACATATGTTGCTCTCTGAGTTTAGTCAAAAATGTTTATACTACCTGCTTTTCAATAAACTTGTCGAAGCTTACAAATTCTTAGTCAGTCGCATCTACACTCCCTTAAATTAAGCAAAAGGTTAAATACAATAGACTTCACATTACAAAATGGTAATATGATCATCACAAATTTGCATATCTTTTTGAAATAATGAGGCCTGATACTTCAAACAGCTGTAAAATTGTCAGTCAGGCCTAAAAAGAAATGTTTGTTTGCCCTTTCTTTTTAGACAATTGTAAAGGGAGGGGCATGAAAGTTTTTTTTTCTTCCACAGATCACTGACATGGAATATTTCTGATGACACTATTGACCAACTCTAGCTCACTCAGCGTTTAGTATCAAGAACACACATAAAACAGAATTACAACTTCACTTCATTTTCAGATTGTTGGTTCCTTTTATTTCTCTCAGTTTTGATATTTCTTTGATGCTTTTTGTGTAATTTAGGATTTTCATTCCCTTGCCTGACAGACTTGTTACAAACAGACTTGTTACAAACAGGCTTGTTACAAACAGGCTTGCTACAAACAGGCTTGTTACCAACATGCTTGTTACAAACAGGCTTGTTACAAACAGGCTTGTTACAAACAGGTGTGTTACAAACAGGCTTCTTACAAACAGGCTTCTTACAAACAGGCTTGTTACAAACAGGCTTGTTACATACCTTGTTACAAACAGGCTTGTTACCAACAGGCTTGTTACATACCTTGTTACAAACAGGCTTGTTACAAACAGATTTGTTTCAAACTTTATATTTTATCTGTCAATCACAAGCTCTTGTGGGCAGAGGGCTTTATTTTCTCAACAGTAACAGTCAACAGGCAAAAGTGGTTGCCAGTTTGGATAGGATGTGGCCTTATCAACCAGTTTGGATGGGATGTGGCTTTATCAACCAGTTTGGATGGGATGTGGCCTTATCAACCAGTTTGGGTGGGATGTGGCCTTATCAACCAGTTTGGGTGAGATGTGGCCTTATCAACCAGTTTGGGTGGGATGTGGCCTTATCAACCAGTTTGGGGGGATGTGGCCTTATCAACCAGTTTGGATGGGATGTGGCCTTACCAACCAGTTTGGGTGGGATGTGGCCTTATCAACAAGTTTGGATGGGATGTGGCCTTATCAACCAGTTTGGGTGGGATGTGGCCTTATCAACCAGTTTGGATTTGATGTGGCCTTATACCAACCAGTTTGGATGGGATGTGGCCTTATCAACCAGTTTGGATGGGATGTGGCCTTATCAACCAGTTTGGATAGGATGTGGCCTTATCAACCAGTTTGGATGGGATGTGGCCTTATCAACCAGTTTGGGTGGGATGTGGCCTTATCAACCAGTTTGGATGGGATGTGGCCTTATCAACCAGTTTAGATGGGATGTGGCCTTATCAACCAGTTTGGATGGGATGTGGCCTTACCAACCAGTTTGGATGGGATGTGGCCTTATCAACCAGTTTGGATAGGGTGTGGCCTTATCAACCAGTTTGGATAGGATGTGGCCTTATCAACCAGTTTGGATGGGATGTGGCCTTATCAACCAGTTTGGTGGGATGTGGCCTTATCAACCAGTTTGGATGAGATGTGGCCTTATCAACCAGTTTAAGTGGGATGTGGCCTTATCAACCAGTTTGGATGGGATGTTTATGATTTGCAATACATTGTCACACAATTTGACTCACATTTCTCCAAGGTGTTCCCCTTCACAATGAATTTATCACACAAATTTGAAGGTTTCAAAATGTTCAAATTTTCACAATTTTAAGTTGAAAATTTAAAAAGTTTCAAAATGATATACTCCTCTTTTGTCATCTTATGAACATTCCAAGCCCTTACCTCCTACCATAAAAATAATAATGGGATGAAACAGAGTTTTACTAACCAAAACGCAGTTTCTATAAGCCGGACACCCGCTAGTATCACCTCCTGCTGTTTCTGAAGTTTGGCTTGTACGCCAGGTTTCAAATGAGCCTCCTGTGTCTGGGAATGAAAGCGCTTCAGTCCTCTGACAAGTGGCTTTGGGAGTCGCTGTAATGTCTCCATTGCAGACTGAATTGGTTCAATCAGGCACTTGTAATTAATTGGGTAAGGTATGTGGTCTTTTCTGTTAAGAAAACAAAAACAGTTTTATTTTCTATCATTCATATATTTTGAAAGTAACTTCAGGATGCCTAGTATGGAGCATTAGCATGTGCAAAGGGGATGGGGGGAGGGGGTGGAACTCTGTGCAGTTTCAAAATCTGGCCCGACCCGTGAAATCCTGCGCATGCCACTGTATGGAGGCAGGTAGTGTTACATCTTGGCAGACTTGTTAGTTAACACTTACTCTACCACGCGGCGATAATATCGCCGTTTTGAAGCTACCTTTTTCCAAAAATAAAATCGGGACCTTACCAACATTCTATAGGGGTGCATATTTCATTTCATTTCATTTATTTGTTTTTTCACAACCAAACTACATATAATTACAGAAAAGTTTTATTTGCAATTATATTATGAAATTTACAAAATATGTATATACAGAAGAATATATATGGTTGCGAAAGGAAGTGTTGTATAAAAACTCTAATGAGCTTAACCGAGTACAACACTCCTAAAATACAAAACAAAAAAGATAACAAATTGGTAGTACAAAACCCACCCACCCCACACACCAATACATACAATCGAAGCCACATGTCCCCATCCCACCCCACCCGATCCCAGGTAAAGTAATGATGTACTGGAAGTAAGGATGTAAGTATTTAACAGTAAATGGGAATTATTAAAAAACTAATCAATAGTTCATGATGTATTTAGGTTTAAGGTTTTTTTTTAAACAGACTAGAGATTTGCAGCTTTGTAAGTCAATTGAGAGTGAATTCCAGGTATCGATTGCACGGTTGCAACGAATTAAATCTTATAATGTTGGTGCGACAGGGAACACAATGGATGTTGTTTGATTGACGGGTATTGTAGTTGTAAGTGTCTTTTTTAGTCCTAAATATCTTTATAAAAGTTGGTGGAAGATTATTGTTAGTAGCCCGATAAGCAATGGTGGCAAGATTAATGTTAATAAGATCTGGTAGTTTAAGGAGGTTAAGAGACAAAAATGATTTACTAGTACTGTCACGATAATGAGCATTGGTGATATGTCGGATGGCCTGTTTTTGTAAGATCACTAATTTATTTATGATTGATTTAGCAGCACTCGACCAAACACTGCAACAATAAGATAAATGAGGTAAAATAAGTGTTTGATACAAGGACCTTAAAATCGTTCGTGGAATAAAACGTTTCAATTTTGACAAGATACCAAAACCTCTCGAAATCTTATTGGAAATTGAATAAAAATGATTGGACCAAGAAAGATTTGAATCAATATAGACCCCTAAGAATTTTGTGGTATCTACTTTACTAATTTCAATGTTATTTAGGTGGGTAGTGACATCCCAATTTTTACTAAGTGGTCCAAATACTACATAATTAGTTTAACCAATGTTAAGAGACAACTTGTTTGCAAAAAACCAATCATAAAATTTAGATAAATCATAAAAACATTATCTTTTAACTCATGTGTGTCACTACCCTGATAAAAAATATTAGTGTCATCCGCAAATAAAATCAGTGATGACTCTGTAGACACATTGCTAATATCATTGGTATATATAATAAAAAGAAGTGGACCTAATATCGAACCTTGTGGAACTCCACATTTTACATTATAAATATCAGAGCTACAATTATTATAATATACGAACTGATGCCTATTACAAAAATAACTACGAAACCACTCAAGTGTATTACCTCTTATGCCATAGAATGATAACTTATTCAAAAAGACCTGATGATCAATAATATCGAATGCCTTTGAAAGATCTAAAAAGACCCCAACTGCTGAATCCTTCTTATCAAGAGCTTTGTACAATTTATTAGTGGCAGAGATAAGTGCTAATTCCTAGAATGACCAGGCCTAAAACCGTATTGATCCTTAAATATTACATTGTGCTTATCAAGAAAACCTATTAGGCGATTAAACATCAATCTTTCTATTATCTTGGACAAACATGGTAAAACAGATATAGGGCGATAATTTTCATAAACATCCGGTTAGTCCTTCTTAAAAATGGGAATTACTTTAGCAACCTTAAGTTTGTTAGGAAATACACCTGTGGTAATGATAGATTAATAATGTGAGTTTAAGGTATTACAAAAATATGAGTGACTTATCTTATTATATCAGGCTTTAAGTTGTCATAGCCAGCAGATTTATTGGGCTTAAGACATGAATTGGCTACCTTAGGTACTTCTTCCTCGACAACAGGATAAAGGAACATGGAACTTGTAACATACTTGGTTGGGTCTAAGTACTTGTTAAATGAGTTATTACTGTCGATCTTGCTTGCAAGAGTAGGACCTATATTAACAAAGAAGTTATCAAAGTTATTTGCTATAGTTTTGGGATCAGTGATTGAGCTAGTACCATCTTTGAACACAGTATTAACACTTCTATTTGTTGTGTTCTGATTTAAAAGACTATTAATAATACTGCAGGTGCTCTGTGCATCATTTTTACAGCTACTAAATTTTTCATGATTTTTTTTTTTTTGATAAGCGCATAACATGATTCAATTTATTTCGGTAAATAGTGAAGTTGGTTTTGCTTACATTTGATGGATTTCTTAATAACCGTCTGTATAAAAAATGTTTTGACTAGTTTCATTGCAAAGATCTCAGAAAGATCTCTCATAAAATTGTACTTTTTTGAGGGGTCTATACTTACATTTTTCAGCAAATTTTGTCCAAACATTAAGAAATTTACCTTTTGTTTAAAATGTCCTAAAAAATGCATATTTTTGAAAAATTTACAAAAATTGCTTAAAAAATAAATTTAGATATTTTCTTTTGATATATACTATGTAGACAAGTCATATTGTCCAAATCTAATCACATTTTGCTCATACCTGGTCATTATTTTAAAATTATTTGTAAAATATGTAAAATTTTGAGATTTTTGGTAATTTTTTTTACCCTTTTTGTTAAAAAGTCGTGTGATCCACCTCTATATCGTAATGAAAAGTTTCAAACACCATTCTGTAGCGTAAACAACGTGTTTTCACATGGATTGCTGCAATAAAAGACATACCCCATCCATCATTGCTAAAACGTATATAGCTACGTCACTCGAGCTATTTTTAGATTTTTTTGACATTTACATTGAGGCAACAGAAGAATGTGTTGTTTGAAAGTGAAACTGAGGATTACGAAAAGTCAGAAGGCTATCGCCAGTGATGGAGATCTTTTAGTACCTGGACCCTTGATCCATACACAAGCAAAACAATTGCTCATAAGCCAGATAACTTCAAATAAAATTATCTATATTATCAAGAAATACATAACATTCTGACATTCTGCTGAGTTGATGACATCATTGTCTGCATGTTTTGAAATAAAAATGGCTGCTCCATTATTGGCCGAATTAATGCCTTCAATAATTACAACAAAATATGTTAGATTGCTTTCTGAGTTATGAAACTTAGTCAGAAGATTTGTTATGTTTAATTCTTTTATATGAAGTAGGGATTATGTCAGACTTTGTCTCCTTTAAAGGTATATTCTCATGTTTTTTGTAACCTTTCATAAGAAAGAGAACAATTTTAGAAACAATTTAGTACAAAAATCATGATGATATGTTATTCCTACCAGGAGATACTCAAATTTTAAAGTTCACAAAAAATGCCAATAAATAAATAGGAAAAGGTTCAGTATGACATCACAGCAACACATTCTCCCACAAAGTTGATGTTTATCATTAAAATCTATCAACCTTTTTTATTAGTAAAACCTGCTATAAAAATAAATTGATGAACGTTATAGGTATTCATATACATTGCCAAATATACTCTACTTCAATAACTTTTGGAATTGTTTCTAATAATACAGAAACAAGCAATTAACAATAAAAGAAATACATAAACATTTGGAATTCTATGACATCATCGAATACGAATTCATTATACTGTACAACAACTTTTAAATGCAATTGAGAAATCTTTAAAAATCCATATCTCCTCAACGGAATATGATATCAACCTGATTGCTGTACCAAATTGACTCTAAAAGTATGCTCTTTTAAATAAAATGAAAAATAAAAAAAACCATGGGAATATTCCTTTAATTTGTCGGGTATGTCCATAATGTATGATAGGGGACAAACCTGCGAAGAAAACTGTCAGGCTGCACCAATATCTTGTTTCATTCATGAAATTCAGGATGATAAATATGTCTACATATGTTTGGAAATGATTATGTAACTCACCTGAGCAAATGTCTGAAGCATTTAATGGCTTGTAGTGGAATATGGCTGTCCTTGTGTTTCATACAACTCCCCAGGGTTTCTGATAAATGACTGAAGACCTCTGCACCATTAAAAAGTCTTTTGTCTGTGGGTTGTCTAGAATTAAAACGAACAAGAAAGGCTTCTTCAGTTTTTGAAAATTGCAACTGCTAGTTCAAATTTCTACTTGGAGAAAAATTGCTCTTAACAAAACAACATATATAGTGGTATATACAAGGCACATGGAGGCATAAGTTTTATCCTTATTGATACCATAGTTTTTCTAAATGTTCTTAAATGTGTTTATATCATATTTAAAAACTCATGTTTAAGTTTATTCATACAAATTATATTTAAATCTTTCAAAAAATTAGATAGTTTCTTCCCAAAATGTTTGAACTGAAGTTTCTCTCAGAAATGTAAAATTACAGGTTATCCTAAAAGTCTATTTTACAAACCTTGGATATTGATGTAGGTTAACTTTAATTGCAGTAACTACAACACTATTTGTCATCAACTGAAAGTGATTTTAAAAATTGTCAAACACACATAAAGACATAAAACATCATAATATAAAAACAGCTCTTACTAAAACCTAGTAAGACATCCAAACTAGAAACTTATCATCCGTGCATGTTCATTTAATTAAACAAGCTTAGCCTTCACTTTATTGATGTTTTCATTTCAGATCACTCAGAAGACTATTTGCTAGTATTCTTTACTATATGACCTATTCTTAAGGGGTCAAGCAAGTCCATCTTACAGTATATGAAAGAAGACTCAAAAACAAAAAAATTGAGAAGAAAGCATTCAAAAATCTTATGCTGTTTCAAATTTAAAGCTTTCCATTCTTAACAAATGTTAATGCATTTTAAAGAAAATTTTATTTAATTTGTTCACTATTTAAATTATTTTCCCTCAAACTTTCTTCTAGTGGTATATTATAAATACCATTCATAGATTCAGTTTTACTACTTTTTTGACATATCCCATGGTTTTCACGCTACGAAAACGCAGGACAAAATATGATAGCATACATAAAAAGGAATCTGAGGCTATGACATCACAACTAGTCTCATTTTATTCATTTCTACACAAATGATACCAAACTTTAAACTTAAATATCTCCTTAACAGAATATGATTTTTGAATGCTTTTTTACTATTTTGTTTCTTTGTTAGTCCTCTTTCATATAAGATAGACTGACTGCTAAAATAATCATTTAATTTTCAACTTTACCATGCTAATTTTCTATTTATTAAAGATTCTTTAGTAGTGATCTAGCCCTTTTTAGTTTGTTTTATTGCATCTTTAATTTAACTTGTTATTTTATATATCTGCATTTGAGTATTCACTCTCCGTAACCAATGGGCTACTCACCCCCCCCCCCCCTCCCCAACCGTCTCATACTCAAAAGGTACTGATTTTGAATCCCAGCCAGGGCGCTGTGCTGTGTCCTTGAGTAAGGCTCTTTATCCCATTTGTTCCAGTTCACTCGGCTGTGAAATGAGCACCTGTGTCAGCTGTGGACTTAGCCTGTGATAGACTGGTGTCCCATCCAGGAGGAGTCAAGTATTCCATGGAAATTGGGCATAAGTAACAGTTCTATTGGCCCTTGAGCTTCAAGGGACTTAACTTTTGTATTCATAGTCTGAAAGTTAAATCCCATCAAGCCTCAAGGGATTGTAGAGCCGGTGTGTATACCGGATTTCCATGGTGCTAAGTAGAAGCGGTTGAGAGTACTGGACCCCCTCTGGGTAGGACACCAGTCCATCACAGGTTAACTCCCTATCCGAAACTATACTCACTTCACAGCTGACTGGGATCCAGTGTCTTTCCCAAAGCCCTGGTTGAGATTCGATCCTGGTACTTTTGAGTACAAGACCGATGCCCTAACCACTGGGCTGCTGCACTCCCTCATAGTCTGAAAGCTCGCCGGAATTTAGTGTACTTTTCTTGTATTATCTTTTTTGCTATCAGTTTGTTTACTTTAAAACTTATTTTTCACCTTTTCATCTCCCCAATTTTTCCCATATGACATGCCCTTTGTCAGATTATGTGAATAATATTTTACTTTAATTGATTGATTTTTCATATTCACTTTTATTTTACTTTCTAAATGTTTTGATTTCTATTTGTTCCTTTTATCACTAATCTTTATTTTCTCCTTTAATTGCATATTTACATTCATAGCTGTTATTCTCCCTATGTGTGTAAGATCCCTCAAGTGCTAAACTAAGTATGAATATTGAAATAAAATTTTAATAAATACCAGTTGTTACCAGATATTGTCAGGGCTGATTTTGGCTTAGAGTTTATATTAAAAGGAATTCCAACCCACAAATAAATGAAGAAATTTATGTATACACTGTTTTGATATTCTACTGAAAACACTTAATGTGTATACTTACAAAACAAATCACCTTATATCACTTGGTGAAAATTCAATCAAACAAAAACCTCAAAAGCAGAACACTCTGTTGTGAAAAAGTTCAAAAGTCAACTGCAACAGATGCAAAAAGGATAATTAAGTTAGTAGTGGGAAAAGATAATAATGATTAAATATTATACATGATATCAACATATCAAAGGTTTATGTACAAGTAGATATTTTTACATGAAAGATTTGCGCCTTACATCAGCGATGTTCGGTTTTTCCACATGTTAGAAAATCGAACATCTGAAGGCCACCAAAAATTTATGCACCACTGCCCCCATGCTTCATATATATAGTGTACGGTTATACATACACTGTACATACGGAGTTTATTTCGGGAATTGTTTAAGTGGACAAATCGTGTAAATTATTTCAAAAAATATTGATTGAAGGTGCTGCGATTAGCAATGTCGTACATGTGAGGGTACAATATTGGTATGAGCCCAGATGAAAGAGCAGAAAAGTTTTTCAAGTGTCCCAATAGTACTTATAGTTTTCAAATTATGACAAGTCAAAGTTTTTACAAATTTTCAGCATGTGCAAAAGTGAGAATGTATGAACAGGAATATGGCTAAAATTCTTTAATATAATTCTTTGTTGGGGAAGGACCAAAAAACAATAAGTAAACATGAACAATTTTTTAGTTGTCCTATTCTGAGGTCACAAAATATTGTAAGTCCTCTGGTCTCTAAAATAGATATCATGTCAGTGAACATCAAAGTTCTATTTAGAACAAAAGTGTTATTCACTCTAACCACCACTCCATGTTCCCAGTGGAACCCAAAATGTAAACTAAAATTGTCGGAAAGACAGTATGCTCAACTATTCAAAGGTAGTATAGAGAATGGGCTTATAGAGGGAAGTATATACAGAAATTAGCAGGTTAGCAGGGGCAGATGTTTTCAAATTACTTGAGCTTTGAAAGATGCACTAACATTTCATTTGCACTACAAAGCTTCAAAATATCTTCGAGTTTTCCTAGATATTTAAGACAAAAAAAGCTCATGGTTACCTCACCCAGTAACTCAGAAAACATGTAAAACCTAGCAGTCTTTATATAACTACAACACCTCTTTTAGTTCTATCAATTGAATAACAAAGAAAGGAGAGGCCCTGACTTGCCAATGTCAAAGAAAGAATACCATCCAATCCCCTTTCCAACCTGCACCCTTCCCCAGCCCCTATACATTCCCAGAACTACATCCTGGATTGTGATACAAAAGTCAAGCAGCATGAAAAATATACAATAACATTAAAGCAAAATTATTCGAAACAATATTGTTAACATATGACAAACTAGACATTGGAAATGATACAAATTCCCTCACTGCTAACAATGCATATGCCAGACTTTCCCACATTCCACCCCAACCTGTCCCAAATGTCATCTCATGTCTATACACTATGCAATCACACCTGAAAACCAGATAATGTATGTCATTCACCCACTTGCATGACCCACATGCCATCACAACTGAAATCCAGATGACATCCCACCACACGCCATTCCGCCCTGTCCCACATGTCGACCCACCCTGTTCCACATGCCAACCCACCCTATTCCACATGCCAACCCATCCTGTTCCACATGCCAACCCATCCTGTTCCCCATGCCAACCCACCCTGTTCTACATGCCAATCCACCCTGTCTAACATGCCAACACATCCTGACAAACATCCCACCACACACTGCCCTACATACAATTCCACCCTGTCCCACATGACCTCATCCTAATTTCTTCTGCTCATCATGTCATCTTCTACCCCACATTCTGCTTATTGTTTATATTTCCCAAACCCTAATTTA
The DNA here is from genome assembly GCA_020152595.1 of Chiridota heheva. Taxonomy (NCBI): domain Eukaryota; kingdom Metazoa; phylum Echinodermata; class Holothuroidea; order Apodida; family Chiridotidae; genus Chiridota; species Chiridota heheva. The sequence goes on from JAIGNY010003664.1 coordinate 1,019,871, forward strand.
ACATTCTTTAGATGCAAGGAAACTTTTATTTACTTCTTTATTTATGGCAAGACAAACATTTTGATTGCCATTCTTGTCATGAATGCCAAATTAAAAAAAAAAAAAAAAAAACTAGAAATGTGAAGTTAGCAAGTCATGAGCCATGTATTTTTGATTTTAGGTCAAACATATTGCAGCAAATGCACCTATACCTCACCATTAAGTGTGAACAATGCTCTTCACATATACTGTATGATCATTTGTTTAAGCAAAATCATCATACCCACTTTAATTCAAGAGATATCACATATACAAATATTTTCATTGCTATGCAAATAGGCTAATTATTATGCACACAAAATCCCCCAATCATGCTCAACTGAACAGTACCAATGCCCTCTACCACTGAACCAAATAGCAACTTATCATCTCAGGTTAAATATTTTGTATAAGTCTATTGTTATGCAAATAACCTACTTAATTTGCACACTACACCTAACCATTGAGTGTAGACAATGCTCTCACATATATGATCCTTTGTGTAAAAGAAAATCCACCTTTGCACTTAATTTAAGAAATATCATAGATACAAATATTGTCATTGCTATGCAAATAAGCTAATTAGTATGCACACACAACCCCAAATCATGCTCATTTGAACATACTGATGTCCTCTACCCCTGTAAGAAGTACCAAGTTATTATCTAAGGTTAAATATTTTATGTGAGTCTTATTGTTATGCAAATAACCTGATCAATATGCACATTACACCTCACCATTAAGTGTAGACAATGGTCTTCACATATATGATCATTTGTGCAAATAAAATCCCCACTCCCACTTTAATTTAAGAAATATCATAGATACAAATGTTTTCATTGTTATGCAAATAAGCTAATTAGTATGCACACACAACCTCAATCATGATTATTTGAACAGTACCCATGTCCTCTACCCCTGTGCCAAGTTACATGGATGCATATCATTCATAAATTCAAGTTATGCACTCATGAATGTTAAACATTTGGTATGAAAATCTATTGTTATGTAAATAACCTTATTAACATGCACACTTCATTTCAACTGTAAGTGTAGACAATGCTCTTCACACATATGATTTGTGCAAACAAAATCCCCACATCCACTTTAATTTAAAGAAATATTATAGATACAAATATTTTTATTGTTATGCAAATGGGCTTATTAGTATGCACACACAACCCCTAATCAAGCTCACTTGAACAGTACCCCTATGCCAAGTTACATGAATGTACACCATTCATAACTTAAGTTATGAAAACTTTAACCAAAAGCTTTAACCCGACAAACATTTTCATTGTTATGCAAATAAGCTAATTGGTATGCATACACAACCCCAATCATGCTCATTTGAACAGTACCCATGTCCTCTTGACAAATATTTCAATGTTATGCAAATAAGCTAATTAGTATGCATACACAACTCCCAACCATGCTCATTTGATCAGTCCCCATGTCCTCTACCCCTGTGCCAAGTCACAAGAATGTATATCATTCACAACCTAAGTTATGAAAACTTTAACCAAAACTTTACTGGACGCCAAAGTTGACACTGACACTGATGCCAGGGGTAGTAGAATAGCTCTACCTATTCTTTGAATAGTCAAGGTAAAAATTCACCTTGTAAAAACTATAAGGAGCTAATCAGCCACATCCACATACAATATCAAATCTAAAGGTCATCTAATTTAGATGACCTTTGACAGCAACTTAAAACAACAACAAAAATTGCCAAAAAATAAACTAATTTGTTCTTCGATATTTTATTCTAAATTCCAGAAGAATATTAGATAAAAATGTTCCAGTCCCTCCTTTTTTGTATTTAGGAGGCCGTTCTGTATCAAATCATGTATAAGTTATAAATTTGGTATGAGAATTCCCCAATGAGCATTTCTGCAATAGAATACTGTCATTCATTCTAATAAGTAATCCTATTCTCAGAGAAAGTAACAAATCAAATCAAGCTCCAAACACGTTTAATGAACAAACAGTCAAATTCTACATCTTACCAAATCTAGAATGGATGACCTCTGACAGTTATCATAACAATTTTACAATAGTAACAGTTATTAAAACAGTAACAGTTATTACAACAAGTAAGTCATTATAACAGTAACAGTTACAAATACAGTAAGTCATTATAACAGTAAGTTATATAGTTATTAAAACAGTAAATCATTATAACAGTAAGTTAATAAAACAGTAACATTTATTACAAAACTAAGTTATTATAAATAACAGTCAGTTATTAAAAAGTAGGTTATTATAACAGTAGGTTATCAAAATGATAAGTTAATAAAACAATAGTTATTAAAATAGGTTATTAAAACAATAACAGTTATCAAAACAATAACAATTATTCAAACAAAAGCACTTAATTAAACAATAACAGTTATTAAAACAATCACAGTTATTAAAACAAAAACAATTATTCAAAGAAAAGCAGTTATTCAAAAAATCAATTATTAAAACAATAACAGTTATTAAAACAATAACAGTTATTAAAACAATAACAGTTATTAAAACAATAACAGTTATTAAAACAATAACAGTTATTAAAACAATAACAGTTATTAAAACAATAACAGTTATTAAAACAATAACAGTTATTAAAACAATAACAGTTATTAAAACAATAACACTTATTAAAACAATTACAGTTATTAAAACAATAACAGTTATTAAAACAATAAGAGTTATTAAAACAATAACAGTTATTAAAACAATAACAGTTATTAAAACAATAACAGTTATTAAAACAATAACAGTTATTAAAACAATAACACTTATTAAAACAATAACACTTATTAAAACAATAAGAGTTATTAAAACAATAACAGTTATTAAAACAATAACAGTTATTAAAACAATAACAGTTATTAAAACAATAAGTTATTAAAACAATAACAGTTATTAAAACAATAACACTTATTAAAACAATAACACTTATTAAAACAATAAGAGTTATTAAAACAATAACAGTTATTAAAACAATAACAGTTATTAAAACAATAACAGTTATTAAAACAATAACAGTTATTAAAACAATAACAGTTATTAAAACAATAACAGTTATTAAAACAATAACAGTTATTAAAACAATAACAGTTATTAAAACAATAACACTTATTAAAACAATAAGAGTTATTAAAACAATAACAGTTATTAAAACAATAACAGTTATTAAAACAATAACACTTATTAAAACAATAAGAGTTATTAAAACAATAACAGTTATTAAAACAATAACAGTTATTAAAACAATAACACTTATTAAAACAATAACAGTTATTAAAACAATAACAGTTATTAAAACAATAACACTTATTAAAACAATAACAGTTATTAAAACAATAACACTTATTAAAACAATAACAGTTATTAAAACAATAACAGTTATTAAAACAATAAGAGTTATTAAAACAATAAGAGTTATTAAAACAATAAGAGTTATTAAAACAATAAGTTATTAAAACAATAACACTTATTAAAACAATAACAGTTATTAAAACAATAACAGTTATTAAAACAATAACACTTATTAAAACAATAACAGTTATTAAAACAACAATTATTCAAACAAAAGCACTTATTCAAAAAAGAAGACTTATTAAAACAATAACAATTATTCAAACAATGACTTATTCAAACAAAAATAATTATTCAAATACTAACAATTACTCAAACAATGATAGTAATTCAAACAATAAGTTATTCAAACAATCAGAGTTATTCTAACAACAAGTTATTGACATGATAACAATTATTCAAATACTAACATAATCAAGCAATGATAGTTCTTAAAACAATAACACTTATCAAAACAATAACAGTTATTAAAATAATAACAATTATTCAAATACTAACAGTGATTCAAACAATAAGTTATCAAAACAATTGCAATTATTCAAACAATTGCAGTTATTCAAACAATAACAGTTATTAAAATACTAAAGGTTATTAAAACAATGATAGTTATTAAAACAATAACAGTTATTAAAACAATAAGTCTTTCAAACAAAAACAGTTATTCAAACAATAAGTTTTCAAACAATAACACTTATTAAAATAATAAAGATTATTTAAATGTTAACAGTTATTCAAACATTGATAGTTATTAAAACAATAAGTTATTAAAACAACAACAGTTTTTCAAACAAAAACAGTTATTGAAACAAAAACTATTAAAACAAAAGCAGTTATTCAAACAATAAAAGTTGTTCAAACAATAACTTATTCAAACAATAATAGTTATCAAAACAAAAACAGTTATTTAAACAATAAGTTATTCAAACAGTCAGCTATTCAAACAATAAGACTTATTAAAACAAAAATAGATATTAAAACAATGAGTTATTAAAACAATAACACTTATCAAAACAATAACAGATATTAAAACAATAAAATTTATTTAAACAATAACAATTATTCAAACAATAACAGTTATTAAAACAAAAACAGTTTTTCAACAAATAAGTTATTCAAACAAAAACAGTTATTTAAATAACAGTTGTTAAAACAAAAACAGTTTTTCAAACAATGACAATTATTCAAACAAAAACAGTTATTCAAACAAAAACAGTTATTCAAACCAAAACAATTATTCAAACAAAAACAGTTATTCAAATAATGGTTATTCAAACAAAGACAGTTTTACAAATAACAGTTATTCAAACAATAATAATTATTCCAATGACAGTTAATAAAACAATAACACTTATTCAAACAAAAACAGTTTTTCAAACAACAACAGTTACTCAAACAATAAGTTATTCAAACAATAACAGTTATTGAAACAAAAACGTTATTCAAATAAAAGTTAATAAAACAAAAGCAGTTATTCAAACAAAAACACTTATTTAAATAACAATTATTCAAACAAAAACAGTTTTCAAACAATAACAGTTATTCAAACAATAACAATTATTCCAATGACATTTATTCAAACAATAACAATTATTCAAACAATAACAGTTTTTCAAACAATAACAGTTATTCAAACAATAACAATTATTCCAATGACATTTATTCAAACAAAAACAATTATTCAAACAAAAACAGTTATTCAAACAAAAACAGTTATTCAAATAATGGTCATTCAAACAAAAACAGTTTTTCAAATAACAGTTATTCAAACAATAACAATTATTCCAATGACAGTTAATAAAACAATAACACTTAATCAAACAATAACAGTTATTCAAACAAACAAAAAATTTCAAACAACAACAGTTATTCAAACAATAAGTTATTCAAACAATAACAGTTATTGAAACAACAACGTTATTCAAATAACAATTATTAAAACAAAAACAGTGATTCAAACAAAAACACTTATTCAAATAACAGTTATTCAAACAAAAACAGTTTTTCAAACAATAACAGTTATTCAAACAATAACAATTATTCCAATGACATTTATTCAAACAATAACAGTTATTCAAACAAAAACAGTTATTCAAACAAAAACAGTTTTTCAAATAACAGTTATTCAAACAATAACAATTATTCCAATGACAGTTATTAAAACAAAACAGTTATTAAAACAAAAACAGTTATTCAAACAAAAACAATTATTCAAACAAAAACAGTTATTCAAACAAAAACAGTTATTAAAACAAAAACAGTTATTAAAACAAAAACAGTTATTAAAACAAAAACAGTTATTAAAACAAAAACAGTTATTCAAACAAAAACAGTTATTCAAACAAAAACAATTATTCAAACAAAAACAGTTATTCAAATAATGGTTATTCAAACAAAAACAGTTTTTCAAATAACAGTTATTCAAACAATAACAATTATTCCAATGACAGTTATTAAAACAAAAACAGTTATTCAAACAAAAACAGTTATTCAAACAATAACAGTTATTCAAACAAAAACACTTTTTCAAATAACAGTTATTCAAACAATAACAATTATTCCAATGACAGTTATTAAAACAAAAACAGTTATTCAAACAAAAACAGTTATTCAAACAAAAACAGTTATTCAAACAAAAACAGTTATTCAAACAAAAACAGTTTTTCAAATAACAGTTATTCAAACAATAACAATTATTCCAATGACAGTTATTCAAACAATAACAGTTATTCAAACAATAACAGTTATTCAAACAATAACAGTTATTCAACAAAAACAGTTTTTCAAACAAAAACAGTTATTAAAAATAAAGCAGTTATTCAAACAATAACAGTTATTCAAACAAAAAACAGTTATTCAAATAACAGTTATTAAAACAAAAACTGTTTTTTTAAACAATGAGTTATTAAAACAATAACAGTTATTAAAACAATAAGTTATTAAAACAAAAACACTTAATCAAACAATAACAGTTATTCAAACAATAATAGTTTTTCAAGCAATAAGTTATTAAAACAATAAGTTATTTAAACAAAAACAGTTTTTAAAACAATAAGAGTTTTTCAAACAAAAACAGTTATTCAAACAAAAAGTTATTCAAACAAAAACAGTTATTCAAATAACAATTTTTCAAACAAAAACAGTTTTTCAAAAAATAAGTTATTCAAACAAAAACAGATATTAAAACAAAAAACAGTTATTCAAACAATAACAGATATTCAAACAAAAACAGTTTTTTAAACAATAAGTTTTTCAAACAATAACAGTTATTCAAATAATAAAAATTATTCAAATACTAACAGTTATTCAAACACTAATAATCATCAAACAATAATAGTTATTAAAACAACAACAGATATTCAAACGCTTTCCGTTTAGTATGCACTGCAACCGCCAATTTTGGCCAAAATCGACGGTTGCACATCACACGTCTCCTATCTGATGCACGTTGGGCATAATATTAATGCCCCTATGATAGCACACTGAAAGGAAAAAACTTGCACACTTAATGTTCAGGCCTGTTTTATTGCTAAAGATCTGTGATGTGTTTCACTTTCATCTGGCACATCTAACTAGTAACTAACCGTAATAGCTGCCTTTCCAATTTGCCCCAGGAAACTTAAAACTGATTACAATTAGAGATTCTCGAGGCATGATAAAATGTGTCCAATAAATATCAAAATCAAATTTGAATAATGAAAAACAAGCATAAAAATAAGCAATATATTTATACTTACTTTTCCAAAATAGTGGAGAGCAAATGCAACCTAATTAAACAAAATACAAGAAGAAACATAAATTGTAAATACCTTCCGCATCTTAAAGAAATTGTTTAACCCTTCAACCCCCAAGCGGACTGCCAGGACCAATTTCAGAAGCAAAACATGCGACAATAAAAAATCTTAGTATCATTTAAAAGTACTATATTAGATCTTTCAAAGTATTGTTTTTTGTGGGGGGTTATGATGAATGTTTTTGCATGAATTGACAGAAAATGTGCAGATTTTCATTTTTTTGTAAGAAAATCACAGAAACGATTTATTTTTAAACATTAAAACAACTCTTGCAACAAAAATTTTTATTTCATTTTCAGTCACCATTATTAGGACAATTTATCTACTTCAAATCTAATCTAATTTTGTTAATACCTAGTTCTATTTATTAATTTTTTGGTAAATGTGTCAAATTTGATGATTTTTGGTACATTTTCGCACTTTTATTTTGAAAATTTATAGCTCTGCAGGCAATTATCCGAATGGTTTTTTTTTGAATCCCCATTGAAAAATTGGAATATTGCTAGCTATTGATAGTGTAATAAACAAAAGTACCCCCTTCGAAACGGAATTGTCAACTTTTTGACACCAGATATGCAAATTAGTGACATTTGCATAAAATTTGCATGTTGACTGGAAAATTATGTACATCAATTGAAAGACAAAAACTCCTAGCTTTTAGTCAAATTAAACATGTTACAGTAGAAAAATAAGAGAAATTGATCTAAAATGTTCCCTAAAACCACACCAGTGTTTGCAGACCCTTGGGGGTTAAAGGGTTAACTTATGAAAGGAGATCAGGATTTGAGATAGACAATTGAAGACATATTCTAGAAACTTGATTAATGAAGAAAAAAACTAAGTAACAGCAATAAGGATATATATATCAAGTAAGAAGGATATGAAACAAAAATCAATACTCATATTTCAGAGTTAAATACAATTAAGGAAACAATACAGCGCCCACGACGTAAAGTAAAACCTGGAACATTTTGTACGGTACAAGCATGACTCATACGCCACTGCACTTCTTGAAGAACAAGTGCTATAACAAAGCTAAATGAATAGTCAGTCTAACAAGGGTATGAAATGAAATAGTCCTGACGAATCTAAATATTAATTACCCATGTTGCAGAGGTTCTGTATTTTTAGTCTTCACGGACTGATCTACCGCTCTTAATACCGATTCAGCACCAAGTACAGAGTGACATTTGCTGAAGAAACTTTCACACTCGGCCATCAGCAACAAGGTGCAAAATGTGGAACTAGACAACAGGAAACAAATGAAAGAGCAAATTTCAGTGGATGCAGTTATTATGTATGTATTTTATTACTATTTTGTATAAGTTTAACAATCTCCTGAAAAAGGAACATTGCCATGAATTTTCATTTATGTGATAGAAGACTATTAAAGAAACAAATTGGTGTAAAAATCATGTTGATATTTTATTATTTTTAAGAGTTATTGCATTTCAAAGATTTCACCAATGTGTTGCACCAATGTGTTGCCCCAATGTGTTGCCTCAATGTGTTGCCCCAATGTGTTGCCCCAATGTGTTGCACCAATGTGTTGCATCAATGTGTTGCATCAATGTGTTGCATCAATGTGTTGCACCGATGTGTTGCACCAATGTGTTGCACCAGTGTGTTGCACCAATGTGTTGCACCAATGTTTTGTCGTTAAGGCATATCCAGGGCTATTGTTTGTATATTTCTATCAAACAAAACAAAAATGTTTTTCTTTCACTTAAGTGTAAGGTGCATAGGCAAAATATGTTCCTGTAAAGTGCATGCTATTCCCCACATCAATCACTAAACAAACAAGAAAGCAGTCCATGGAGTTGCTGATCTCATCACCTTAAGCATACAGCATAGTGGGGGAAATAGCTAACAATAAAGCAATCCATGGAGTTGCTGATCTCATCACCTTAAGCATAACAGCATAGTGGGGGAAATAGCTAACAAGAAAGCAATCCATGGAGTTGCTGATCTCATCACCTTAAGCTGACAGCATAGTGGGGGAAATAGCTAACAAGAAAGCAATCCATGGAGTTGCTGATCTCATCACCTTAAGCATTCAACATATTGGGGGAAATAGCTAACAAGAAAGCAATCCATGGAGTTGCTGATCTCATCACCTTAAGCTGACAGCATAGTGGGGGAAATAGCTAACAAGAAAGCAATCCATGGAGTTGCTGATCTCATCACCAGCATAGTGGGGGAAATAGCTAACAAGAAAGCAATCCATGGAGTTGCTGATCTCATCACCTTAAGCATACAGCAAAGTGGGGTAAATAGCTAATAACAATACCTATGGAGAAAATGGTTAAAAGGGGTCACTAGCTCTGTGACCTTTTAACCCCAGAGTTTAGAGTTACAGGATACAAGATCATGTCATAGGATTGATATAGGTCTTGAAGCTGCAAAATTTAAAGTGGCACAAAAATTGTACAAATTAGTACATAATTACCCCTAAAATCACATATTTGACCTCTGATTCTTGACCTTAATCACTGAAACAACATCTGAAATTCTTCAAATTTATCATACCCTACTGTATGACACCATTCAAACTCACGTCACATTTACCATTCCATAACTATATGGGGAAATGATGAAAAGTGGTCAAAGGTCACGGAGCTATTGACCACTTTTCACCATTTTTCTAATTATTTAAGTTTTGTTAGAATGTTAAACCTTACCCACCTATGCAATTTGTAAAGATACTAAGATACCTTTAAAAGATACAGCCATCACCAAAAACTTGTCCCATTTGACCTGTGACCATTGTACCCCAAAAACTTATGACCCCTAACCACTCCACTCATGAGGTCATCATATGAGACCCCCTAGGCCCCACCAGCCCCCCTAGTATCAAGGGGGTGGTCATTATTATTATTATTATTCACAACGTCATGTAGTGTGTAGGCAGTTATTTGCCTATACTGCACAATGACTACAACATCTCATCTCCACATATATGCAAATGTGGGTGATGAGAACAAATGCTTCCCATAATTTATAAAGAGACAATATCATTTTCAAAATAATACATCAAAATCCTCTTCTATCTGTATATGACATCACACTGTACACTGTGAGTTCACACTGATAAAATCTCTGAAATGTAATAACTCCAATATGGTATAAGACATCAGCATGGTTTTAATACCAAATTGTTTTTTACTAGTCCTTTTTTGAAAATAAAGCAGAGTAAACAACAATAATCTAGGGACTTTTTCAATACAAACAAAGAGGATATACCAGAAAATACCTTTGATGCAGATAAAATGATGAAAATACCAGTATGTTGGAAAGTGAAAAAGAAACAAAGTAATGTCACATAAGCACCAACACAGGATGAGGGATTGCAAGAAAATTAAGCTTGAAGAATATTCATTGTTATGTGATTAAAATGAATGAGGACATTTGTAGGTATCATCCCAAAAACAAATTCATAAGTAAACGTGGCCGCGCTGGTAACATCACTTCCGGTTTTCAACTTTGACTTGTTGATTGCGAGAAATCTGTGATGCCTCCGATAACACATTTGCTATGTTCAATCCGGCAAATAGGTGAATAATAACATCGCATATTTCTAACGATCGGATCAATAAGGAAAATTTAAAACCGGTGGTGACAAGTACCAGCACAGAGGCATTTTCACTTCCGAATGTATTTATGGACGATACCTTTCCTTTAAAGAAACAAATTGGTGGAGAAACATACTGATTTCTTATTCTGCTAAGGAGTTATCATATTTTACAGATTTCTACAAATGTGTTGAAAAAAGAATTGTGCAGAAAGCCTTATTCACCTGTGTGATGTCATGATCAATGTATGTAATAATGATTTCTTTGAAAATAAATTACCTCTTTCTAAATTATTGGAAACTTTTTTGTTTACTTATTGAGATGAAATAAACATGCATTTTGCAAGAACATGCTGTGTTCATCTGCTCCTATACCTTACAATCTAAATGAAAGAATTTTTTTAAAATTATAAAAATTTTCTTTGATCTAAAATAATGATATCACACTGTATACTACTACACTGGTCCCTTTTTGACACATTGGTGAAATATTTCAAATGTAATAACTTCCAAACAGAATGAAATATCAACATAATTATTCACCAATTTTTTTCTTTTACATAGCCATCTATCATATAAGTGAACATAAAAATTACAACTTAAATACAACAAAACAAAAATGGAAGGGTGAAAATGCATTGTTAATGTCACATATGGATTCCTTTATTAGTTTAGTATAAGGCTGTCCAAGCAGCCTCATTTTCATATATAGGTTAACTTAGTTTATTTAGCCATCTGAGTTAACTCAGTTATTCCCTACAGATCATTTTGCACCAATCTGGATCATTCCTTACATACTTTCAATATGAATCACTTGTTAGTCAGTTCAGTTTATACCACTTTTCAAAACTGTCTAACTTTGATCAATTGTGACTAAAATTGTTAATAGTTCAACCAATCACATCTTGGCATGTGCCTTTTAGTAGCCAATCAAAGGACAGATCTGGCTACAAAAAGTGACTTTTTATTTTTCTGACACTTTGACTTAAAATTTGTATTATTTCAACCAATCAGATGTAGGCATTTTGGCATGTGCCTTTTGGTAGCCAATGAGGTCTTGTTGATAGACTATCCTGAGGCTACAAAAAGTGACTTTCTATTTGTCTGACACTTTGATCTCTGATCTCACTTGATTCAAAATTTGTATTATTTCAACCAATCAGATGTAGGCATCTTGGCATCTGCCCTTTGGTAGCCAATGAGGTCTGGTTGATAGACTATCCTGAGGCTACAAAAAGTGACTTTCTATTTGTCTGACACTTTGATCTCTGATCTCACTTAATTCAAAGTTTGTATTATTTCAACCAATCAGATGTAGGCATCTTGGCATGTGCCCTTTGGTAGCCAATAAGGTCTGGTTGATAGACTATCCTGAGGCTACAAAAAGTGAATTTCTAGTTTTCTAACGCTTTCAACCAATTTGATGTAGGTATCTTGGCCTTTTTTTTTTGGTAGCCAATCAAAGGACAAATTTGGCTACAAAAGTGACTTTCCATATTTCTGACACAGATTACATCCCTGAATTTATCTATTGGTGCCATTTTTGAACTTTTGAAATTCTACAATAGCATTCAAAGCATTTTTATTTTTGTCCTTTCAAAACTGAATATACTGTGATAACCCATTAGGTCAGTGTTCGATAATTGACCCCAATGTTGTATGCAACACTTCCTCATTCCTCTGTTGAAACAAATGCCCATAAAACAGCAAAAGGATATGTTTCAAATGATCACTTCCGTAGTTGTACTAACTTTGAGGAGATATTTTTCATGCTTTTCAAATTAGAAATGTGGCTGCATAGAATTTCCATGGCTTAGCCAATAAAATAAATTAAAAAGTATATTTTTGAATCTAAGTATACCCAAAAGATTTGAAACATTCTTATAACTATTTAGGAATTGTCATAGGTATTGTCAAATCGCACCACCATGCCCCCACCCCCTTCCCCTGCCTCACCCCCTACCCCCTTCCCCTGCCTAATTTCACACTACCGCTCTCTGTGGTCTTAAAGTACCTCAAAAGCACATTGTTCGTTGTTGCAAGGCACTCAAACAGAAACTCTGCAATGTCTCCCTCCAACAGCTGCTCGGTAAATTCATGGTCTATTGTGTTGGACAACAGCTGACCAATAGTTTGAACTACCGAGATCTTCAATGGATCAGATTTGCTGAGTAAGATCTGAGGAAAGTACAAGAACTTTTAAACTTTGAAGTCATCAAATTAAAACAGGTTCTTTATATAATGAAAGGGAGTTGCTTTTGAAAATATTCTGAAAATTTAAATTGCACATCCCGCATGATAACTATTAGTATTATAGATGCTTTGTTATCTGTGAACAGAAATTAAACTTTCATGTTTGAGTGCATTATGACCACCAAACAAGGACTTGTATTGCAAAAGGAAATGGAAACCTAAAGTTGATAATGAATATAGATGTGAGAGAGATTTCAGTAATATTTAATACAAAAGTATAGGGATGTCATGTGATTTAAATATTAGGACTGTATGGGACACATATATGGTTTCAATATCTTGATAAACTTAAGACATAAGAGAAAAGAACTAACACAATCACATCTGCAGCAAATATTCTCTCAAATTATCACTGAATCACAATGTTTCTGAAATTCTATTTCACAAAAATTTGTTTCAATCTTTATTTTGCATATTAAACATAACATATTATGAAAATATTGTCACAGCATTTAAGAAAGTGTAGCATGTGGCTCAGTGACAGACATGCCAATATTGTGCCTGGCATCTACTCGCAGCGCCCTCACACAACATTTCTTCAATATTAATGTAGAAGATTAAACCTTTCTTGATATAAACTCTGTGTGTATGTACATATGTACAGTATAGGTATAATTATAAACTGTATGTATGAAGTGTGGGGCAGTGATGCGGGAAATTTTGGTGGCCTTGAGATGTTCGATTTTCCAACATGTGAAAAATCAGAACAGGGCGCGAATCTTTCATGAGAGTCAAACTCATATCCCAAAGGGACTGAATTCTTTCCCTGCATGAGTCCTGTGTTGTGACCTTGAGCAAGACACTTTATTCCACTCTTTTTTAACTCCATGATTCGGTTGTTAAATGAGTGCCAACATATCTGAGGAGTTAACCTGTGATGGAATAGTGTCCTGTCCAGAAAGAGTCAATGATTTTCATCTGCTGCACGACAGATAAGCACCAGTCTTCTGAGCCTTAATGGCTCGGGAAAAGATTGAAAATTTCTTTTGAGTATTGTCATGACCCAGTGCATTAAATCCCGGTAATGCACTGCCTTGATCAATTGGTTCATTCCATTTTTACATCAGGTGAGTTTGTTAATATAGCGAAAAAATATATGTAAAAACATTTCGTTTTTCATTCCTTTTAATTGTGTTTTTATGCATTTTAAACAATCTAACACGGAAATTTTATAAAAAGATTCATGTTTTGGTATCATGTTTATATACATACGCATTTAATGTACTATTCAAAAAACTTTGCACTCGCGAATGGCCCTCCTTCGCTCAGTGCATTAAATGCATAGGTAAACAATCTGCCTCAACATTAATCTTTAATTACAGTATTTGACTTTTCTAGAGGTTCCAGAAAAATATGGCTATTTTTGAGATGAGTGCTCATCCTTAAATATGAGACAAGAAAAGTGCAAACTGCCTTACCTTCTTGATAATGGATGGCATGTTGTGAGCAGCATCTCTGTCACTGACATTAATAAATGTCTTTGCATTATCTGGATCTCCACTCAGAAAGTTTCATCAGGTCTGAAAAGAAAAGATTTCAGAAAATCAGATTATGGCAATTTCTGATAACAAATGAGTATAATAATAAGAACCTCTGAATTTTGCCAAAAACTATGTTTCACATATGTGACACCTACCGAATACATTGTTTTACCACCATTGTCAATCAAATTTCTTTCTCTGATCGGGTTTTTAGCCCTGAAATGAAGTAAATCCATTGCTTTAAACACATCACTGCAAATTTTTAAATTAGCCCCCAAAACTTACTCACTTTTTGCTTCAAAGTACTAAGAAGCTCTGTTATGATTAGTGTGTTTGTGTGTGGGGTGGAGAGGGTAAAACTACACTGAGTGAACCTCACCCTGATCAATTCCACAACACACTTCAGAAATTTCAATTGATGCTTTACTGAACAGACTTGACCAACTTATGCCTACAACCCTGAGTTGTGCTTGTGTGTGAAATGAAGTGGAAGATAACATACAAAACTACGGTGAGGTAATTTTAAAATATTATGGACCTGTAAAGGCAATTTGAGCTAAATTGCTTTTAAAACCATCATAGTAGCAAACAAATTCATCAAAATCAGTTACAATTTTACAGCATTTTTCTGTTGTGGCCCTAAGGACGCGACAGGACTAGTATTGTAATGCTCCATGCTCTAATCCACCATCTTTGATACCCTATAATTAAAAAGTTAAAAATAAATACAAACATTTGTAAATCAAACTAAAGATTTCGAAAAATGCAAAACTTGATACTGCATATCATTTTTACAAAGTAGGTACTGGGAGGTAGTAAAAACATTAAAAATACATACAAAATATATTCAAAGTCCTATTTACAATTTTTGTTGGGCACTACCATAATAGAAAGATGTGTGCAAAATATGGCAGAATAAAGATTATTGATAGCCAGTGAACTGACACAAAGCACCAAATTGTAGATGTTGCAGAAGTAGGTTATTTTGCACTGCATAAGACCTGCCAACATCTTGGATTGATGTAAGTGAATGAGTCAAAACATTACATTCTTTGTAAATGCATGTAGTGAGTTGTTATTTGGACAACTCAATGATCTATAATTTGTTTGTTTGTTTGATAAGGTCTTGACAGCACCACGACAACGAGGGTCAAATTGTGCCTGAGAGGTCAGATCATTCTAGAAAGAGGAAGGAAAGGGAACAGGGGAAGAATGAGAAAATTCAAGAACAAAAAGTCCGAAAGCTGTGATCGAGAGAGGAGGTGCATGGGTGAAACAAAAACAAAGTAGAGAGGGGATAGAAGAGGAGAATTAAATATGGTTGTAGAGGGAAGCATAATGAAGGAAGGAGATAATTTTATCCGGAGGATTTTTTTGGAAAACTCAGCAATTGAGTTGTGGGGAGCGTGGGAAGCTCTGGGAAGGTTGTACAGGGGGCAAGCAAGGAGAACGTTATGGATTGTGAGGGTGCAGTGGCGATTGTTACAGAGGGGTTGGGGGAGCCAATAAGGAGGTGGGAGTGGGTGAGATGAGTGTGACCAATTCTAAGACGGGTTATATGAACGTTGTCAATACGAGAGAGGTTGTTGATGGTGGATTTGATCGGAATTGTGGGCTGGATGTCATGGAGTTTGTTATCAATTTGGGAGTTCCATGAGGTTTGCCAGCGGTCACGAACAAGGAAAGCAATAAGCGGTTTGATGTCAGAGAGGGTTTTGGGAAAAGGGTAGGGCCTGATCGAACTGGAAGACAGTGGATTAAACTTGAACATGAAGTATCAGTTAAAATTGCATTTACTGTTTCTTCTAGTGCCGAAACACATAGTTATGAACCCCAAATCGTATCATTGTAAATGGCAATGGAATTGAAGAATATATATTCGTAACTGTGCCTTTATTTTGTCCTTATAACAAAGAAGTTCAACAATTTCCTTGCTTATCAGGCCCGTAGCCAGGAATTTGAAAAGGAGTTCATTTCCACGTGGGTTCATTTGCGTATAATAGTACAAAAAATCTTAAAATTTTGAGTGTTTATTACTTTTTAGATTTCAAAAGAGCACTTTCTCAACAAAGGGTGTTCAGGAATTTGAAAGGGGGTTTTGTTTTTCATATGAAAGTGCAAAAAATCTTGAAATTCTGGATGCTTATTATATTCAGGCCTCCTAGCCACTTTTTAGAAATTTCATTTTTGATTTTATGCCATTTATTGTGAAATTTTATGCTTTTCTATGCTACTGGCTATAAAAAAAAAAACTATGCTTTTTAACACTTCATTGGTTTTTCGTATGTATACCATGAACATGAAAAGCAGAGTGAAATTTAAAGTTAGATATCAACCCAATATTCTTTTGTTCCCTATCATGATCAGTGTAACACAGTAGCTGGTTGCTAACAAACAAGTGAACTGTGCATAGACTATGAAGATGTTGTCAGTTAAGAAGGTATAGACAATATTCTTTTGTTCCCTATCATGATCAGTGTAACCAGTAGCTGGTTGCTAACAAGTGAACTGTGCATAGACTATGAAGATGTTGTCAGTTAAGAAGGTATAGATTACCCCTGTGTTGTGTATGGTGTAACAATAGCTGGTTGCTAGTCAATAGATTGTGAAGAGTCTCTCCGGTTGAATGGTGTGGATTACCCCTGATTTTGAGAAAATCAGGGTGCCCAGTTGGAGGGGTCTAAGGGTCAAAAATTCTTAATGGAGAATGAGTATTAAGTTACACATTTTCAATCTGATAGAACTTGAACCATTTTGTAGAATAATTTATAGAGCTTGTGAAATATCTTTTGTGATACTCTTTACATTGTAGTGTCGCCGAGTCTTTGTGGCGGTCTTGAAACACAATTAAATTAACAAATACAGAAAATACTATAACACAGCATATTGGGATTAAGTAGAATATATTTTGCTCTACATGATTGACTGATCTGAGACTTCCTCCCTCTCTGAATCTCAATCCAATTCTGCTCTATTTACAGATAGTTGTATACATTAATTCATCATCAAAGCACAGTATAATGATACAGTGATTAACATGATTAATGGGACAAATTAGTACTATTATTATGTCCAACCCACAAACCCAGACCAGGCCGAGACAGGCAGAATGCTGTCTATTCCTAATTACTCTTTGTGGTCATGCATGTTGCACACAAACACCAAAAATATTTTAAGTACCAGGCTGGATGGTTTAAATAGGATGTGTCAGGGGGACTGTGGTGTAGCAGTTATCATACCTGTCTACAGACCACGAGGTCCTGGGTTTAAGCCTGGGTTGGGTAGACATGCCAGTGCACCACAACTGGTTATCACAGGCTGTGGACATTGACTTGGTTGTCGGTGCTATGTCTGTCCGTACGTCGTATCTGTGTTCTCGTCCAGGTCGTAGTAAGCGTTTCGTGATAGCATTGTTACTATCATAACCGATTACGCAGGCGACGACCCCTCATTGTAATTGTGTGTTCACTCGTCGTCGTCGGCGAACAAAAGCTTATTCCAAGTCATTAACTATTTATATGGGCCAATTTGAGTCTGATGTGAGTAATGCAACTACATTACAATATCAATCAAATCATTATAAATAAACCCAAGTATTTACCAACAGCTGCTTCAAGTAAGTCTCTCCCCTGGGCATTGCCAATAACTATTAAGATCCTGTCAATCAATTTTCTAGCCACACCCCTCGTCGCTATGCTTTCTCCACAAAACTGAATCAACTGAATGAAAATTGCCAGGATTGCTGTGCAGAGTTTCTCATCCGAGCTGGTCATATTTGTAAGGCAGGAGTCCAAAATGTCACCTAAATTAGAAAGGGAGAAATGAGAAAGAAACTTACAAAATGGCTGCAACTTTGCCCAGGTGGAGCAACTTTTTTAATGTAGTACAGGACGACCTTGGTATTTTGTTGTTGTTAAAAATCCATGTTTTTCAAATGTGTATCGTGATTCTTTAAAGTTGTGCAGCAAATTATGATCAAATTTGTTTTGGTCTTTGCCATGTCCCGGGCCGAGAAAATTATAGCCAAAAAAACATGTCAGATATTGAGGAAACACTCTAGACCTCCTTGATTAAAAAATTTGGTTTTGGCAAATTTTGTGATAATTTCCCCGAAAATAGCTGGTATAACTAAACTCTACTAAGACTTCATCAGGATTACCAAAATACGTGCTTAGTATTTATTTTTCATATTAGAATCTGCACAAATTTTCAGACTTTTGGGAAATGTCTGGCCAGAGGGGGCAACTGCAAACCTACCCCCTTTTAGCTATGCCACTGATCCAGACACTGCTTTCATCACAAAACAATACCCATTTGAAGTACATGATATGTAGAGTACATGATATGTAGGGATCATGCACTCACCTCTGATTATAAGTTACAAACTTTTTGTTTGATGCTCCTCTTACAAGATGCTCACAGGGACTTTCCCTAGTCTTTACCTAGGTGATTTGAATTGATGCATCATTTTGGCATAAGAAATGTTCTTGAAATTGTTATCTATTTACAAGAACACCCTTTAAACCAGAACGGTAAATACCGTCATGGTTCGCATGCCTATGCAAATTGACACCCATATCATAGGACCTGGCCAATTATAAAAATGGCATCTCACACTAAGTCCCACATGGCATCCCAACCCATGTCCCACATGACATCCCACCCCATGTCCCATATGACATCCCACCCCATGTCCCACATGACATCCCATCCCGTCCCACATGGCATTCCACCATATCTCCCAGATGGCATCCCACCCCATGTCCCACATGACATTCCATGCCCCACATGACTCACATCCCATGTCCCAAATGGCATTCCATCATATGCCCCACAGGGCATCCCATCCTATGACCCACATGGCACTCCACCCTATGTCCCACATCCCATGTCCCAAATGACATCCCACCTCATGTCCCACATGACATCCCATGCCTTATCCCACATGGCATTCCACCATATATCCACATGGCATTCCACCATACAGTGTCTCACATGGCATTCCACCATGTCCCACATGACATTCCACCATATGTCCCACATGGCATACCATGCTATGACCCACATGGATTCCATCCTACATGTATGTCCCACATTAATCCAACCATAGGTACCACATGACATCCTTCCCTATGTCCCACATGGCATCCCTCCCTGTGTCCCGCATCAGTGGTATCCCACCTAATGTCCCACATGGCTTCCCACCATATGTTCCACATGGTATCCCTCCCAATGCCCCAATGACATCCTACTTTATGTCCCACATGGCATCACATCCCATGTCCCTATGGCCTTCTACCCTATGTCCCACATAGCCTTTTACCCTATGTCACACATGGCATCCTACCTTATGTCACACAAGACACCCCAACCTATGTCACACTCTGTGTTACTCGTGGCATCCCACCATATCCCACATGGCATTCTACCCTGTTCCACGTGGCATCCCACTCCATGTCCCACATGGCATTCCACCTCATTTCCCACATGACATCCCATAAGTTCCATAAGAAGTCTCATCCTAGTTATCACAGTCCCTGATTGAGCATACTATGTATGAAAGTGTCAGTTCATATAATAATTTATATGCAAATGACTTGTTGAAATGGGATGGGACGCTATGTCTCACATGACATCCCAAACCATCCCATGTCCCAGATGACATTCCATCCCATGGCATTCCACCTTATATCCTACATGGCATTCCACCCTGTTCCACATGGCATCCCACCCCATGTCCACATGGCATCCCACCCTATGTCTCACATGACGTCCCATAGGCTCCATAAGAAGTCTCATCCTAGCTATCAGTCCCTGATTGAGCATACTATGTATGAAAGTGTCAGTTCATATAAGAACTTATACGCAAATGAGTTGTTGAATAAGAAAAAAAAGGTGGAGTCAAATAATTATGCCTGATATAGCTCTTGGTGTATACAACATGGCATATATTATATCATATGTCCTTCATGGCCCCCATCCATGCCCCACATGGCATCCCTCCCTATGTTTATATGCAATCACATCCTGTCACACTCCCTGACTAAGCATGCTAAATAAAAAAGTCTGGTCAGGTCATATACTGTAGCAACTTTATGCAAATGACCACAATGATAAAGGTGGATGCCCAAATATTTAAAAGAATTTTAAGTAATTGAAATCTCAAGTGCTACCAGAGAGACTTGAGGATCTCTGAAGAATATTGGAAAATTATATCATTTTACAGTTATTTTCTTAGAAAATATCAAATGTTTTGTAGACTTTTTAAGGAAATTAGTCTTCAATCCTGTCTTAAGTATCTTTAAAAAACTGTTGCATTTCATAAGAAAATTCTAACCATCCATAAGGATATCTAAAGGAACTTTAAGTTTTTCTGAGAGCCTCTAAAGAAACTTTAACATTTTCTGAGGAATTTTCAGGACAAATCTGTGGCCGGCCGGCCGGACAGCTGGCCAGACGGGCGTAATCGCCATTACATAGGTTCGCATTATGCTTCGCATGCGAACCAAAAAGGGCTGTCGTGGTATTTAATTTTTTGTATGCATAAAGAAAGGGGTGACGTGTCTTAAGGGGTCCCCTAAAAATAAATTCTACCCATACCATATTTGACAGGTTGCAAAGATTACAGTGTGTGCGTGATGGACACTAACAATTTCTTAACCTGTTAACTTGGCTCTTTAAGTTTCAGAACCACATCTGGTGTAGTCAACATTCTGACTGCATTATACACTTTAGCCACCATAGGCGGCAGAACTGGGGCACGTGTCCCCCCCCCTCCTCTCCCCTCTACTTTTCTTAAAACTTTAAAACGTGCCCTTTTCAGAGAGGAAAAGTGCTCTTTTTTTTAGGGAAATAAGCCTTTTTTCAGAAGGAAAAATGCTCTTTCAAAGAGGACAAGTGCCTTTTTAGAAAAAGAACACATACCCTTTCAAACATTGAAAACCTTTTTTCTTCATATATATCTGATTTTTATTTAAAGAAAGTAACACAATTATTGCCCTCAAAGGACTTTGCGCACATACACTATTCTGAAATTTTCCCATAGAACAAAGTTGGGGCCCAACAGCTTTATACATATTGAAAAATATTTGACTTTTTCATACTTAAAAAGCCTTCGCCTCTTCCTACCTTTGTTTTGCCAGCTTATAATTTGTATAAACTCTTTCAAATAGGGCCTTTTTAGAGTATGCGAGCAACCCCAAATTTCTTTAGTGGGGCATCTTTGAAATAGGCCATAAGGGCAAAACCTATTATTTGCACCCGCGCCATTGTAATGACATAAACTGATGTGTCCCCTCGCCATCTTCTTTGAAAAGTTTAAAAGGTGCCTTTACAGACTGACAGAGATAAAACAAAATTTAAAAAAAAAAAAAAAACAACTTTAAAGTGTTATTTAATACATTAAAATATATTTAAGTTCCCTAATCATAATTGATCTTTTTATTGACAAATTGAAGAAAGTAACACAAACATCAAGCAAAATACCCCATATTTCGCTCATGGAGTTTAATTTGGGTTCTAGAAAAACCATACAATGGGACACTTGCCAATTAAAAGAGCACTCAGACACAATATGATCAGCATAGCAGTGTCTAAGATAACGCAACGAAACTCACCAAGTTCGTCCACGAGACGGAACTGGTTAGTAATTACACAATTGGAAACGAAGTGTTGTGTCAGCTAATGCGAGTTGAGGAATTCCTGAACTGAGGAAAAAATTAGTTAGCGCAACTTTGCTAAAGCACTGGCTCCATGCGAAAGATGAAAATTATCTCCTTTGGGAGAGAGTGCACAAATAGCACCTCTACGCTTAGTAGAGTCAGCGGAAAGCAGAAAACTCTTTGAGGCGTCAACTCCCTAAGTGGGCACGTAGAGGGTGGCTTGAGCAGAGCTTCCACCATTGTGTCTAAGAAAACTTGCATGACCTACAGGGACCAAGAATGTTGGGAGAACGTCTTTATAAAATTCTTTTGGCTAAATTCTTCAGTAGTCGCGAGTCTATGACCGTCGACCCAACTGGAAAGCCTTGGTGGATGGCTGCTACAGCTATCTTTGAGCCCCTGACTAATCCGAGTCTGGGAGAAGGCTTCTCAAGACGAAGGGTCACCCACTCCTCAGAAAAACCTTGCTATACCAAAGATCGTCTGAAAGTGTGGAGCAGGGGCACTGAGGTGTCCTGGATGGGCCCACAGAGGGTCTAGCAGAAGGAAAGGTAGGTCCTTCATGTAAAACTTGCACATTGGGACTACGTCCACCAGACTGACTAAGTGGCCAAGAGGCCTCAGCTAGTCTCTCGCCAGAGGCACTCGCTGAGAGAGGGGGAGATCGCTATCACCTTCACAGCTAGCACCCTCTCCTCTGTCGGCCATAAATGGCCTTATGTAAAGTCCAGGACGGCTGAGGTTTAGAAAGGCATGGAGGGAGGATCCCTCTTCTCAAGGAGTAATCCGCCACTCTGAAGCCGTGAGACCATCTTCAGCCCAAGGGGTAGATTTCAAAAACAACCTCACCGCGACTCACGTAGCAAGGGGGGCGTTGAAAATACACATCGGTAGCTGCTGGCCGGTGGTGCGTGGGAGGCAGCAGCCTCTCCTCCACAGCCTGTATGACCAAAGATGGAAGGCTGGATATTGAGGTAGGAAACATCCTCCCATGGATAAACTCTGATTCTTCTTCCTATGGCCACGCCTGGGCTCGAGTGGGAAGGAAAAAGTGGGAAGAAAGATTGGGACTAAAACTGTCCTCTCCGTTTGTGCTTCCTGCTTCTTTCCCAATCCCTACTCTGGGACCTGCTCTGCTGTGTGGAGGAATGGGGGAGAGAAGTGAGCGAAATGCCAGACATCGGCGAAGCCCACAGGGAAGGCCCTGTGTGGAGTGCTGTTGAGCATGGTGGAGGAGGCGGGGGAAGAGGACCGACAATCGGTGCTTCCCTTCTCTGCTCTCGCGGTGACTTTCTCTAAGTGCCGCTCCCAAGTCACGCGTGGTCTTACCACACACTATGTCTCAGTCATTGCATAGAGTGCGAGTCTGCAGGGAGGGGATCATACGGTCAGCTGTCGTAGCACAACTCACGGGTATACCCTGGGCGGACTTAACCAACCTCTTGCCAATGCTGAACCTGGGTAAGTCTGGGGTGCGCCTGGCTATGCTGGACACACTACTTAGGTTGTCCATGTCGGCAGTAAAGTGCCGTGATAATTGGGTAAAAAATTATTAGGCCATTAACTCTAACAAGCTATAATTGACTTAAGAGTTAACATACGTTGTATGCTCTACGGGCCGTTAAGCCTGGAAAGCTCTTACAACAGTGGAACTGTGGAACCCATGGCTACAGCTGTGGAGATTATGAGAAGGCCGTTGTCAAAATGATTGCCAAGACGCTACGTGAAGACCAAGGAGTAGCGTGTCAGGTGTGAATGCCAATGTAATCTCGCACTGTTAAAGTCTAATGCAAGACTAACAGCGTATGAAAAATGGGTTATTAGCCAATCAACGTGAACGGTAGGGAGAAAAACTGTCTCCTCCTTACGTTGCTCAGGTGCCCACCATAGACGGAAGACCTTTAGAGACCTGCGTGGTTGAAAAGTGTACAGACAACACCACCTTTTGGATCCAACTGGTTCTATTAACTCTGTTTAACGAGTTAAGTTGCAGGCTATTAACAAATGCTGTATACTATACGGGTCGCTAACTGCGTAAGGCTTTGAGCCATAAGCAATGTTAAGTTGCCAGACCACGGGGCCATAAGCTGTTGGCTACAACCCTGGAGATAACTAGCGCAGTACGCAGTATAGGCAGTTAACTAAAGAAAGTCCATTTACCTGAAAAGGTTAAATTAAATGGTGTTATAACATGCACTGTAAGCATATAGGAAGAACAGATAAGAAGAACAGGTTCTTGCAATGGTGTCCAGCTATTAATTTGGCTAAGGTATTTTAAAATCTCATTAAGGTAATTAGTATAATATACGGGTCGTTAATGTAAAAAAGTTGTTACAACTGTGCCAAAAAAGTGTTAACGTGCGGCGTAAACTATACAGGCCATTAAGATTAGACCGGTTGTTACAACTGTGGAACTGCAGAGCCAGTGGCTATGGTTTGTCCGGTTATAGACTTCAATAAGTTGTCTTGGTGTCTCGTTAACGTACCGCGTATGCTATACAACTAAGAACAGGCTGTTGCAGCTGTGAAACCGCGTTGCCGCTGGTTACTCATATCAGCATCTTAACTTGTGTAAACTTAATTAGATATGGCGTTAACCCACGGTGTTTGTTATATGGGCTGTTAACTTTGCAAGGTTGTTACAACATTGGAACTGCGAAGCTGATGGCTACGGATGTGGAGAAAACTGTTACGGTATGCAGTACGGGTCCTTAATTAACATACAGTGAAGCCGCGAGCCATGTGAAGCAGCTTTATAAAGGCATTAACATATAGCGTACACTGTACGTGCCATTGTCCTAAGCAGCTAGCACAATCGTGGGACTGTACAACAAGCGGCCACCTATGCCAAAAACTAACTCACGTGGAGCTAATTTTCTAAGGGTGTTAACGTACTATGCAAGCCATACAAACCGTTAACCCTATTGCTGAGGTTGAATTATCGAAAGTGTTACCATATTGCTGTTAACCCATTTAAATTCAATTCACCACGGAGCTACAAAGCTAGTGGCTATGTGAGATAGACTACCGCCATACTCAGTACGCGTCCCAGTTAACTATCATAAAGCCACACGGATCTATGATAGTGTCAACATGCTTCGTATGTTTTACGAGCCATACACCCAGTTCATTTCTGTTCACAACGGAGCTACGAAGCTAGTGGCTACCTGAGGGGGACTACACAACCCAAACAGAATAGTTATCAGTATGATGGAACCGCCTGGGTCTACAATAGCGTAAATGTACCAAATAATGTATACCAGCTGTGAACTCAGTTTACTTCTATTAACTACGGAGCCACGAAGCTATTGGCTACATGTAAGGGACTACAGCCGTACTCAGTACGCGTACCTGTTAGAGTAGTTAAAAGTAAAATGGGGCCGTATGGATATACGATAGTGTTAAGGTACTACGTATGCTATACATGCCATTAACTGTTTGCTTCTATCCACCTCGGAGCTACGAAGCTGGTGACTACGTATGGGGGACTACCGCTGTACTCAGTACGCGCTCTGTAGCCAATGGCTATAGGTACTAGAACAAAATGGCTTTCGTGAAGCTATACTTCCTATAGAGTTAATCTATTACCGCTCTACCACTCAGCTGTGCTGCTGGTGGGTATACTTCCAGGGTTTACCATAAGCTGTACATTACCCCGTGTAGGTCCCGTGGGGCAGTAAGGACTTGTTCATGGAGCCGTATGGACCCGTAAAGTTTAGCTTAGATACAGTATGGACCCATACAGGTGCGTGAACCCGTGCCATGGAGCCGTACAGACCCGTTCACCGGAGCCGTATGGACCCGTAATGCATGGATAAGAAACCGTATGCACCCATATCGGGCCGTACAATGGACCCGTATGGAGCTGTAAAGCCATGCGGACCTGTGGAAGTACTAATGGTTCTACAATGAGCAACAAAATTACTTGTAACTTACTTAAGGTGCCGCCCCTTGTGGCCTTACTGGTCTCTACATGAAACTGTGGTCCACAGTGGTGTTATAAGAAGTCACCCACCACTACTTGCGCCCCACCGACTCAGTATCATCGAGACATGGGCACTAGTATTATGTGGTTTATTGTAAATTACGTCGTTAAGACGCAACTTAGTTACTCAATATATTTCAGAAATAATTTACTCCAATAGACCTCTGCCCGTGGCTCTACCAACTCTGCGTCGAATCGTGGGCCACAGGGACAATTTAAAATGGTTTCTGCAATTTTTTGATCTATACATGCTTGCAACAGGGAAAACAAACAAACCTCCAAACGGCACTCTTCCTAACACTAATTGGTGAGGACGCACTTCAAGTGTACAATACAATCACGTGGGCCGCCTAGGGAGACAAAGAAAACCTATAAAAGGTAAAAGAAACATTTCAAGAACATTGTAAAAATCACACATCACAGGCGTTTTTTCGCAATACATTTTTTACAAGGGCTCAAAAAGAGGGTGAACTGATAGATCAGTATGTAACTGAATTAAAACTTCTTGCCAAGGGACTGTTATTTTAAAAACCTCACCGACGGACTCATAAGAGATAAAATTATCTTCGGCGTACATAGTGAGCGTTTGAAGGAAAAAATGCTAAAAGTACCGGACCTTGACTTAAAAAAGGCAGTGGACATATGCCGCGCCACGAAATCAGCAAAAAGCAAATTGATAAAATAAATGACGAAGAGGAAACAGAAAAAGCAGTACACAAAATCCATGTAGGCAAACTGAACAAATCAGTCCAAGGAGCGAAAGGTCACACAAGGTCACGCTACCAAAAACAATTCACCGCAATATACTGGAACTCGAAAACATAAAGAAAGAACATGTTATAGATGTGGGAGAAATCACCTTCCACGATCATGCCCTGCATGGGGCAAACAATGCACAAAATGTGGAAAAAATAACAACTTCGTTGATGTTTGCAAATCATGGAAAGGAAGTGTTAATATGGTAACACATTCTGACAGCAAACGATCAGAAGGTGAAGAATTATTTATTGGAAATGTTGGTAGCAATGAATCATCAGAAGAGTGGTGGGTGAACTTGAAGATAAGAAGGAAATGGACTTCTCTAAAAATAGACACTGGCACAAAAGCTAACATTCTGTCATTCAAGACCTACGAACAAATTGCAAATGGCGCTTTCATCAGAAAAACCAACAATAAATTGGTGTCATACAATGGTCAGAGAATTCAAACTCTTGGTATTTGTACTTTATAGGTGTCATACAAAAGCGACCAACACAAACTGGAATTCTACATCGTAGAGAAAGGACAAAATATTTTAGGTCTGAAAGCCGCAGTTACACTAAAGCTAATTCAACGAGTGGATCAAGTTCAAGACACAGCAGATCTTGTGAAAGATTACAGTGATGTTTTTGATGGCATCTAGTGCTTACCTATAGAACATCATATTGAAGTAGAAAAGGATGCATCTCCAACAGTTCATCCTCCAAGGAAGGTTCCTTTTGCCCTTCATGACAAACTGAAAGATGAACTTGATAGGGTAGTAGTCCAAACGGTAGATTATCCAACAGATTGGGTAAACTCCCTAGTCATTGTAGAGAAACCCAACGGCAAACTCAGGTTGTGTCTCGATCCCAAAGAATTAAACAAGGCCTTAAAAAGGGAACATTACCACATTCCAACTCTTTAAGAGTTAATGAGCAAATTGCACGATGCTAAATACTTTTCAACCTTAGATGCCAACAATGGATTCTGGCAAATACCATTGGATGAGAACAGCTCAGATCTTTGTTGTTTTAACACTCCCCTTGAGTGATAAAATTCCTGAGATTGCCATTCGTATTCACAGTGCCTCAGAAGTATTTCACAAGCGTGAATGTCTGAAATGATAGGAGTAGAAGGCACTGTTTGCTATATTGATGACATTCTGATATATGGCAAGTCAAAAGCAGAACATGATGAAAGGTTGAAACAGGTTCTCGAGCTTCTCCGCATGCACAATGTCAAACTAAATAGACAAAAATGCAAATTTGCTCTAACGGAAATTCAATGTTTGGCCATGAACTCACCCCACAAGGGTTGGAAACCTGACAAAATAAAAATAATGGCAATCTTGGAAATGCCAATCCCAAATTAAAAAAAAACCTTGATAGATTTCTTGGAATGATCCCATACATTGGTAGAGTCATTCCCTCCCTGTCTGAATTTACATCACCACTCAGAGTACTCCTGCAAAAGGACACAGAGTGGCACTGGGAAAAAAAAACATTAAGCTTACGAAAGGCTCAACAAACTTGTAACCAAATCACCCACTTTTAAATATTTTGATGTGACCAAACCAATTGAATTACCAGTAGATGCAAGCAAAGATGGCATGGATGGGGTGTTGACACAAGAAGGCATCCCAGTAGCATTCTCCTCAAGGGCCTTAACCCAAACTGAAAAAGGGTATGCCCAAATTGAAAACGAAATGTTGGCAATAAAATTTGGGTGCCAGAAATTTCATCAGTACATTTATGGGAAAAGTGATGTCATTGTGACAAGCGATCATAAACCACTGGAAATAATCATGAGAAAGCCTCTGTCAACAGCGCCACCACCCATC
This sequence comes from Chiridota heheva, assembly GCA_020152595.1. Classification (NCBI taxonomy): domain Eukaryota; kingdom Metazoa; phylum Echinodermata; class Holothuroidea; order Apodida; family Chiridotidae; genus Chiridota; species Chiridota heheva. Next base: position 1,048,581 of record JAIGNY010003664.1, read on the forward strand.
CAACGTTTGCTCTTAGCAGTACAAAAGTGTGACATCAAAGTTCAAAATAAACCAGGATAGAGTGCTGACGTGGTGATGGCAGATACATTGTCTAGAGCTTATCCAAGCTATAATAACCAATCTGACAAAGATGAATCAGATATAATTGAACTCAAGCTCATATACTAGTATCAAACATGCCAATCACTGATCAAAAGAAAGAATTCAAAGCAGCAACCAAAAGGATCCCACATTGATACTTTTGAGAAAAATGGTACTCAATGTTTGGCCAAACTCAAAAAATCAAGTGGAAAATGAAATAGAGCCATATTGGAGTTTCAAAGAAGAAATACATTGTGCCAATGACCTACTATTTAAGGGTGAAAAACTAATAGTTCTAAAAACAATGCGTAACGAAATGTTGAACTTGATTCATACTGCCCACCTTGGTATCAATAAATGCAAGGCTAGGGCAAGAGACATTCTCATCTGGCCTGGAAAGTCAAGTCAAATTCATGACATGTGCAGCTCATGTTCCATCTGTCTAGAACACAGAAAATCAAAAAAAGAAGAACTGCTGCAACACCCAGTACCACAAAGGTCATGGTCTAAAGTTGCCACAGACTTATTTTCACCTAGGGACACACACATTGATTACTACTCAAATTTCCAGAGGTTATGCTTTTGGACAACACCACTAGTCAGGGGTGATAACAGCCATGAAAAGTATATTCGCTCATCATGGTATCCCAAACCAAGTTAGATCTGACGGAGGTCCACAGTACAGTAGTCACAGATTCAAACAATTCGCAAAAGAATGGTAATTCAAACATGTCATGTCTAGCCCAAAATTTCCGCAGTCAAACGGAATGGCAGAGCGAACAGTGCAAACAGTAAAACAGCTGCTGAGAAAGGCGACAAAGAGCAATCAAGACCCATACCTAGCACTCCTGGAAATACAGAAATATGCCAATTGATAACAAACTAGGATCTCCAACACAACTACTCATGAACAAAAGAACAAGATCCATTCTTCCTACCCATCCCACTTTACTACTTAAAGCAAATGTACAGACACAACTCATCAAAAGACAAGTCAGTCAAAAGAAGTACTTCGATAGAGGAACTTCTAAACCACCAGAACTCACCGTTGGCAATACGGTTAGAGTTCAACAACAAAATGGTACATGGAGACCAGCTGTTGTCATGCAAAAAACTCCTGAACCAAGATCCTTCATGGTCAGGTCCAGCAAAGGTCATCTGAGAAGAAATCAAAGACATTTGATAAAAACAAATGAAAAAGCCACGGAACCAGAAGCTTCTGACGTTGACAATTAAACCCATATCACCCACATTACGTGTACCTCCGCTTTCCGCTTAGTGGGCACTGCAACCGCCGATTTTGGCCAAAATCGACGGTTGCACATCACAGGTCTCCAATCTGATGCACGTTGGGCATATTATTAATGCCCCTATGATAGCATACTGAAAGGAAAGAGCTTGCACACTTAATGCAAACTAACCAAGCCACACACCCACAACAACCACAAATTCGAACCAGAATTGTTAGGGCAATTACCTCCCCCTCCTAAAAGGTTCATGTTTGATCATTCTTAAACACAATATTTGATGTTCATATCATGCTAACTCATGGACGCAGTTTAGTTAAGGTTGTTATTATGTATAGTGTAAATAGGCTGTTTCAGTAGTATTAAGAGTTACAGTATATGCAACCAAGTAAACTCATGCATACAACTTAATTTTCTCAAAAGAAGGGGGATGTCAAGTTAAAAACAGTCAATCCCATGTAATTCATAATATTGTAGTTGAGTAATAGCGCCACCAGTTGTAGAATAAAGACACTTGAAATCAGTTTGTCCACAAATAGCACTTAATTTAAATTCCATATTCTCTTCATTTTATGAAATTTAAAATATACGGCGGCGGCGGAATTCAGATTTCAGAAAAGCATTATCTTGCTGCATGTCAAAAACTACAACCATTTCTATGATACTAGCCCTGTTTGAACTTTCCACTGCAGTGATTCAATGAATCGATACATTGCTAACAAGCAAGTGCAGTGTATTTGTTTGCCTTATTCAGAGTGGAGAATCAGAAAGCTTACTAAGCAAAAATAGTTGGCTGTTTAAAGTATTTAGAGCTAAGTGATTGGTCTGGAGAGAGCATACATGGCTAACTTTAGTTGTAATTGATGCAGTTTGTTTTTATAAATATTTTCAACACAAAACCTAACGGCCTTTACTCCTCATGTGTGCGTGGAGTTTACAATACTAGTCATGTGGTGTGCTGAGGGCCATGACAGAAAAAAATAAACAATCTGTTGATCAGTCTCACATGGGATACCAAGATGATGGTAAGTTTTATCTCAATCATTTGACACCTTTTTAACATAACCTGGGAATACTTTTTATCAGGCTATTTTTATCAGGCTAAATCTTGAGTGGGAAAATAATTATTTTGGAAGCTCATGATTCTTACAAATAATGAATCAGACAGAAATGGTAATAAGTATAATCTCTACCTTGTTTTACCTTCTGTGACAAAGGTCAATATTCTGATTTGCAATAAAGGAAGTTTCAAATTTCTCAATAAGGATGAAAAATATTCTTAGCTAGTGTTATTCTTTATAATGGAGGTCAAGGGACATGAGTTTGTTGACAAAGTGAATCAAAGGAATGGTGTTCAATTCATGATGACAATTGACTGGGGATCTTTTCAGCTGATTACTGGTAGGGTATGAAATGCAACAGGAACATTAGTGTTGCTACACGAACATATACACAGTGTAAATAGGAACAGGTTTATTTTCATTTTTATAAATAAGTCAGGCAAGTGCAAATTTTCTTCGCGAAAGTTTGTGGTACACCAGCACATGGCACTAGGGATCAGTATTTAGCAACCCCAAGAAAAAAATCAAGGATAATTGGTCCAACGTTGACTAAAGACTTCTTTGCCTCCCCCCTCACTTTATTATATATCCCATTTGAAAAAATTGCCTTCTAGCCAAAAAATCACAAAATTGTTCAGATTTTCCAATAAACTTTGACTGAGGCTCGTGGAGGGCCTTGGTGGGGGCCTTGATTGGGGCCTTGGTTGGGGGCTTGGTTGGGGGGATTGGTTGGGGGGGCTTGGTTGGGGGGGCTTGGTTGGGGGCTTGGTTAGGGGCTTGGTTAGGGGCTTGGTTAGGGGCTTGGTTGGGGGCCTTGGTTGGGGGATTGTTTGGGGGCCATGGTTGGGGGCCTTGGTTGGGGGTCCTTGGTTGAGGGTCCTTGGTTGGGGTCCTTGGTTGGGGTCCTTGTTGGGGTCCTTGGTTGGGGGCCTTGGTTGGGAAGCTTGGTTGGGGGCTTGGTTGGGAAGCTTGGTTAGGAGGCTTGGTTGGGGGCCTTGGTTGAGGGCCTTGGTTTGGGGGCCTTGGTTGGGGGCCTTGGTTGGGGGCCTTGGTTGGGGGCCTTGGTTGGGGCCTTGGTTGGGGGCCTTGATGGGGGCCTTGGTTGGGGGCCTTGGTTGGGGGCCTTGGTTGGGGGCCTTGATGGGGCCTTGGTTGGGGGCCTTGGTTGGGGGCCTTGGTGGGGGCCTTGGTTGGGGGCCTTGATGGGGGCCTTGGTTGGGGGGCCTTGGTGGGGGGCTTGGTGGGGCCTTGGTAGGGGGCTTGGTGGGGGGCTTGGTGGGGGACTTGGTGGGGGGCTTGGTGGAAGGCTTGATGGGGGCTTGGTGGAAGGCTTGATGGGGGCTTGGTGGAAGGCTTGATGGGGGGCTTGGTGGAAGGCTTGGTGGGGGGGGTAATATGCCCCTGCAACTTCTTTTGTTATGCCACCCCCTCCACATATTTTAAACGCTCTGCCACCCTTGCTAAATAATTAGTTCAGGGGTCAAACAAGTCCATGTTATATGACAGAAGAGATTTAATAGAAACAAAAATGGCAAAGAAAGAGTTAAAAAATCTTTGTTAAGGAGATATTAAAGTTTAAAGTTTGGTGTCTTTTGTGTAGATACGACTGAAATTCAAACTTTATTTGTGAAATCAGACTGTTTTGAATACCTATTTTATATCTCATTTTATTTTTGACATCCATAAATAGAGGCTGATTGGTCCAGGTTCCTTATGACATTAAACGGTCAATAATTCTAAGATTATACTGGAGAAACCTAAAACACGTCCCCAGGATTTCACATATCATTGAGACATGAATATGCATATGCCAATGTTTCCGAGCTCATTTCGTGACGTGCTATCTTTGCAAGCATACAAATTGCGAACATATATCTCAAGTGAAGGTATATATTATAAACGTATCTTTAAGCGAGCATACAAATTGCGAACATATCTTTTACAAACATTTCATATTGCGAACATATATTTACCACACTTATTTTTTCCGAACATGTATGTTTTGAACATTTATTATTGTGAACATATATTTTTCGAGCATATTAGTTTTCTGAACATATAATCTGTGACCATATTGTTTCCGAATGTTAGTTAAGCGAGCATATTAGTTTTCCGAACTTATATTCTGCGACCACATTGTTTCCGAACATATGTTTTGCGAATATATTTGGTGGTCTTTTTGGCGTTCCATAATTTTGGGGCATCAAAAACAGAAATTTGCAGAGCTTCCAGGGGCTTCGCCACCTGGACCCCTACCATAGCTTCCCCTGGACCCCACCAGGGGCCCTTTAGTGAGCACCTGGACCCCACACAGGTACATGCATGCTTTGCTTGTGTGATGTCGCCTTTGGCAGCACATTTATAGTGCCCCCTCCCCAAATTTTTGTCTCTTAGAGCTCCCCCTCCCTCAAAAACAAAATTCTCTGGCGATACCACTGCAATTCATGGATTTTTCAATAACCCACATTTTGACTTGTGGGTTAATCACCAATGCCCAAGTAAAGTGGGTCTGATCACAATCACTGAGCTGAATCTGAGGATCATGATCCAGTGAGAACGCAGCATAAAGATCTATCAACAGGCTACAGAACCGAAAGTGATATCTTAACCCTAAAGCTAACCGGTTTAAAACTGTGAAAACCTCCCTGTGTGTGTGTTGGGCAATATATCTTTTCTTCCTACAGAACAGGTAACAAAGTGCTAACAAATCCTGTATTTACAGATAATGACTTAAACCCTTGTTTACCCATTGTACGTGCCGAGCGGTGAAGTGTAATTAAATCTGTTACATGTTTATGCATAAAGCCAAGCTATCACAGTTATACCATGGGAATAATGGAGGTACAATCAAAAATTGGTCTTTCAAAGTGGGCAATGATTTCATAGCTATTAAAATTAACTACAAACCATAAATATTGTGAGGATAATCTCTTAATCAGGGGTGGTGCATCACAGTATTCACTCAATACTTACTTTTTTCAAAGGAAGTTTTGTTTTTGTTTTTTTCACCTCCTCTATACTTAAAAGTATATTTGAGAATAAGAATACTCAAGAATATATGCATGTCTGAATGTGTTTGCTGTACAGAATAGTTGGCACTCGTGCATTTTAACTCTTGAGGTAATCATATTCAGAAATAAATACCTTCGCTCTAGAACACGCTATGAATGTACATCTTTTTACATTAGTTGTACTAAAAAGTGTTCTACTTCCTGCTTGCAGGACTAGTTTCTGCTAGTTTTGCACTGGAGGTATTGAAGATCAGAATTGCTTACATAAGCTAAGCATTTTTCTTGATGCTTTTAACCTCATTCCATAGTACTGATCAGTGCCAGGTTAAGTTATATATATAGGGAAAAATAAAATTGAATTTTATCAAACATATAGGCCTTCACTCACATAATTATCAAAATCAATGTGAAAAGATTTACTTCCTAGTCCTCAGTACAAAACGTCTAGGATCTATACGGCACCGCGACAGACAGTGTCGAATGCGAAGAGGGTGTTAAAAACTAAGGTGCTTGAGTTAGGACAGAGAGGAAAGAGAGGGATAGAAGGGATAGAGGGAAGGAGGGAGAGAAGATGAATAAGGGAAAGAAGATAAGGTAATAAAAGGAAGATGAGGAAGGTAGGGTAGAGAAGGGAAGGAAAGAGGTTTAGATCAGGTGGAAGAAATTGCTGTTGCAGATAAATGTGATGAAGTTGGAGGTAGGATTGTTCTTGAAAAGATCAGAAATTGAGATGGAGGGGGAGGGGTGTGATCTGGCATACAGGTATATGGGACAGGTTAAGAAGATATGCTTGATCGAGAAATTGGTATTGCATTTAGGGCAGAGCAGGAGCCGGAAAGTAGGTGAGAGTGAGTGAAAAAGGTGTGGCCGAGGCGGATGCGGGTAATAACATCCTCCCTGTGGTTGCGACTGTGCAGGGGGACATTGGTCCCGACTTCGGGTTTGATTGTGTGAAGTTTGTTACTGGTCTCGTGATTCCAGGAGTCTTGCGAGGTCCTACTGAGGTAGCTGAAAGTGGAAAAACGGAGATCTCGAGTGTGGGATAGGAAAAGGAGAGATGTGATTCGACAGGGCGTTGTTGGCGGCTCTGTCACTCTCTCGTTGCCAGGAACGCCGACATGGCTTAAGATCCAGAAAAAGATCATTTTTTTTTTTCCTGAGGAAAAAGCGTAAAGTTTATTGAGGATTTGTAGGATGAGTGGATTGGACCAGAGCATGTTGAGAATGCCAGTGAGAACAGATTTAGAGTCGGAGAAGATGACGAAATGGGGGCGGAAGGAGAGTTCAACAAAGTTTTAAGGCCAGGAGAATGGCCTTTTTTTTAGCAGAGTAGATTGAGGCTCCATCTAACAACTTTGAAGAGAGGGCGAGGCCGGGCCGGAACAGACGGCTGCGGCTGCACAGGAGCCTTCCTGTGTGGAGCTGTCGGTGAATAGGAAAGAGAAATCGTGGAAATGTCTACTGAGTTGGCATTATTTGAATCGAAAGAAGGCTGGGTTGTGGAGAGCTTTCATGTAGGAGGAAAGGCCAAGGAAAACCTTAGGGGGATTGATAACCCACGTGGGCGTGGGAGGGATAGTGTGCCTGGCAATCGAGAAAATGTTGATGTTGGCTTTGGTGAAGTGAGAGTGCATTCGGATTCAGAAAGGTGGGGGGACGCATTTGTTGAGGTAGAGGAGGTTGGTGAAGGAGGGAGAGCAAATGGAATGGAAGTAAGGGTTTTGCAGATCTGAGGATGTGAAGAACGAAGAAGAATGAGAGGCCAATCCTGGTGCACCTGAGGTCAAAGGGGAGTTTATTGGCCTCTACGTGGAGACTGGTGATGGGGGTGCTATGGGTGGCGCCAAGGCAGAGCCTTAGGGCAGTGATTTCAGTAACCTCAAGGTGCCTCAAGTAAAGTTTGCGGGTGGAGGCATAGATGAAGCTGCCGTAGTCCAGCTGGGACCTGAGGAGGGAACGGTGTAAGGTGAGCAGGGTGAGATGATTGGCTCCCCAGTCGGTGCTGGAAAGTACACTGAGAAGATTGAGGATTAGTGACAGTTGGTTTTGAGGGTGTTGATGTGGGGGAGATAGGAGAGCTTAGAATCGAGATTCTGAGGGAGCGAGAACTGTCTTTACTGGGATAAACGAGGCTGGGGAAAAGAAAGAAGGAGTTGCTGTTGTCGAAGTGGATTAGAACAGTTTTGTCTTTTGAGAAGTTAAAGCCGTTGGAGCCGTTCCAGTGAGCTAAGTTATCCAGGTAGTGTTGGAGGTTAATTTGGAGAGTTTGGAAGCATGGGGAGGTTTATACAGAACCATAATTTAGAGGGGAGGGGCAAAGTCTTTTTTTTTTAAATTAAAGAATGAATACCAACTTACTTCTCGGCCCTCCCAGCCGCTCCTGCTCTAGATAATGTAAATTTTGACTCAAACTTCCAAAGGCCAACATATGTCATGTGTTAGATGCACTTTTGGGATACTCATACCAAACTGATGTGTTTATTAAAGATTAATGTTGAGTCGGAGTGTTTTTTGGCGTATCTAATGAACGAGGCACAGGATTTTGGCCCGAGAAGAATGACCCGAATTTAGTCAATCCTTTAAACCGTGCATTAAATACGTATATAAACACAATGCCAAAAACATCAATCTTTTTATAAAATTTATGTGTTAGATTGTTTAAAATGCATAAAAAAGAACAAAAAAGAATGAAAAATGAGACATGTTTAAATACATTTTTTCGCTTTCTTTAGAAATTCACCTGTTGTAAAAATGGACTAAACCAAATACTGAAGGCCATTCATTACGTAAATTTAATGCATGGGTCATGACAATAAAAATACTCTATAGAAATTTTATAAACAAGCACATGCAACAGATCAATACCAAGTAAGAACAGATGCCTCTGGACAGGTTTTTATTATTCTCTTGTCTAAATCATGTCTAAATCCTTATGGTCTTTCACTATAATATTGATTTTTATCAGACAATCTTCCCCCACCACAACCCTATCCTCCCCAAAAAAAAAAAAAAAAAAAAAAAAAAAAAAACACCTCACATTACAACAAATAAAAGATTATTCATTTTTCTTACCATGCTGATCCAGGAACACTGAGGCAAGAGCTGGAATATTGTGGAACAGTTTTGATAGCAACGACAAAAGGGGGTGACTGCTTGAGAATTTTGAATCAGCCTGTAACTATATAAAAAGAAACAAATCATTGCACAAGAAAAGTGGAAAAATATCCTCTTATATGAGAAATAGTATAAGTTGTTGCTCATTAGACTGGTTACTCCTAATGTTGAGGTCTTGAGGAATAGATTTTGGAAGTTCCTAAAGAATATCATTTTAAACTACTCTCCATTCTCCGGCCTAGGAAAATATTTGACAATTGAAGGCCAGATTTTGTTTTTGTATCAGCAAAGTGAAAAAACCTTTAAACTTGTAATACATGAGTCTCTTTTAGATTGGAACAGGGGAAGTGCGGATGAAGGGGTAGGGACATTTTAAGGTGAAATTGTCTTTTGTCAGTCTTCAAAATATCTCAAGAATGGATGATTGGATTTGGATTAAATTTGGTGTTTTTTTTTCCTGCTTAAGGATGAAGTGATTCAAATTTGAGACAAATTGGAACGGAGAAAGGTGCAAATGGAGGGGTGGGGGACATGTTTTTGCCTCTATTTGTCTGTTTGTCATCAAGATATCTCAAGAACTGATGATTAGATTTGAATTAGATTTGCTGTGTGGTTTTGTTACTGCTTAAGGAAGAAGTGGTTCAAATTTGACACATACTGGTTCAAATTTGACACATACTGGTTCAAATTTGACACATATTGGTTCAAATTTGACACATATTGGAACAGGGAAAGGGTGCAAATGGAGGGGTGGGGATATTGTGTCTGTCATCAAGATATCTTAAGAACTGATAACTGGATTTAGATCAAATTTGGTGGGTTGTTTTGTTCCTGCTTAAGGAAGAAGTGATTAAAATTTGGAATGTATTGGAACAAGGAAGGGGTGCAAATGGAGGGGTGGGGATATTTTAGGGCAAGATTTATCAACACTTAGTTGAAACTTTCTAATGGAATGTGCTGAATAATGAATTCATGCCATGAAAAGAACAGTTATACAATGAGTTTTCTGGACTCAAAGAAAATCAAGTGAAGTGGTCTCTGGTATTACTGAAATCAAAACAATTGGTTTCCACCATGAATGAAAATGATGAAATGTGAATCTACTCTGTATAGGGCTTAAACAATGAATGCTTAGCCTGAATTAAACTGAAAACAATGATCACAAGTAATGATCCTCAAGTATTTAGAATGTAAATGACAATAAGGATCAACAGTGAGAAAGAAATTGTTTGGGGTTATAACTTGGTGGGTCGAGGGTTTTTGGGGTAAATTGTATTCCGGTGGGGAATGAACAAGGGCGGAGGTATGCACTGTGCAGTGGCTATAATCTTAGTTTCACCATGTGAAAGTCACAAAGACATCAAATTTATATATGTAAAATGTTATCAGAGTTTGAATTGATGATGAAATTTCCCAGTTCTGAATAAAGGTGTCGAAAATCTTTCCAAGAAAAATTGTGACAGAAATCATATTAATGTAGCAAGTGAATCTTTATATGCTCCCTCTTTCGCAATTTAATGAACTAATCATCGTAAAATTATACAGGGGACATTTTTAGAGCACATATTTACCATATATACTGTTGCTTAAAAAAAAAAAAAAAAAAAATAGGATGATTACTAAATAAATTTGTTTGAATTTTTTCAAATTGCTAACACATTTACACCTAAAGAGGAAATAGTCTGCTGTTGATTTCAGTTCAAAAGGTGTGGCAATTATTAATAGGACAATATCAATTTATTTCAGTTTGGGGGTATTTAAATCTGTATTATATGTTACATTATGTTGCTGTTACATTGTCACATTGTACATATGAAAAGGCCGGTGGCCTTTTAAGTCATAATAAATTGAAACTGAAATTTATTTCAAGTAAATAATTAATCTGTAAGGTTTATTTCACAATTTTCAACCAATTATTTTTCATTTAAAAGGTACTGTTAGTACTGACAGAAGTTATTCCTTAAATTAAATGTTTTAATTCAGTGATAATAGTTACATTAGATTAAAAAGGAATTAAAATATTCATATATTGATAATCATACATCATTAAATAAGTCTATGGTGTGCAGGGGCGGACTGGATGGTCGGGCATTCGGGCAATCACTCGAAGAGCTGGTGGGTCTGATGGTGGGTCTGATAATTAAAGCAATACAAAATTAAAAGTTCCTATAATCATAATTTAGAGAGGGTCTAAAATATACGGGAACAGCTGATCCACCTGGATATTTTTTTACCTGTTTTTTCGAACAATAATAAAGCATAAACAAAGTAGAAATACAAAGTGAAAAGAAGACCAAAACCCTAGAGAAAAAGAAAAATAAATTTCATGCAATACTCATTTCTCCTACATACTTTAAACTCAGGGCTCAAAAGTAAATCCCATGAAAGTAGGTGGAGCCCCAGTGATGAAGTGTGGTAAGTTAATAATTTGAAATAAAACCTATGGACAGGTAGAGAAAATTAAATCAATACCATGAAAATATCAGAAATTACTATCAAGATTGCTCAAAATGAACAATTTTACAGCGTTGATTCAGATTTTTTTAATACTTTTTTATACATTTCAACATTTTATTCGTGTTTAGCTTTAACATGACATCAAGGTCAAATTGTGCCAGAGAGGTTAGTTTATATACCAGAGGTAGAAATAGATAATAAGAAAAGAAGAAGTAAAATAGGTAAATTGTTTAGGAGCAGGGGGAGATGGGAAAATATAGTTACAGAGGGTACGATGAAGGAGATCATTTTATCTGCGGCATGTTTGCGGAAGATCTCGGCAATGGAATTGAAAGGAGTGAATGAAGCTCTGGGGAGGTCGTAGGAATTGAAAGGAGTGAATGAAGCTCTGGGGAGGTCGTAGGAATTGAAAGGAGTGAAGGAAGCTCTGGGGAGGTCGTAGGAATTGAAAGGAGTGAAGGAAGCTCTGGGGAGGTCGTAGGAATTGAAAGGAGTGAAGGAAGCTCTGGGGAGGTCGTAGGAATTGAAAGGAGTAAAGGAAGCTCTGGGGAGGTCGTAGAAATTGAAAGAAGTGAATGAAGCTCTGGGGAGGTCGTAGGAATTGAAAGGAGTGAAGGATGTTCTGGGGAGGTCGTAGGAATTGAAAGGAGTGAAGGATGTTCTGGGGAGGTCGTAGGAATTGAAAGGAGTGAAGGAAGCTCTGGGGAGGTCGTAGAAATTGAAAGAAGTGAATGAAGCTCTGGGGAGGTCGTAGGAATTGAAAGGAGTGAATGAAGTTCTGGGGAGGTCGTAGGAATTGAAAGGAGTGAAGGAAGCTCTGGGGAGGTCGTAGGAATTGAAAGGAGTGAAGGAAGCTCTGGGGAGGTCGTAGGAATTGAAAGGAGTGAAGGAAGCTCTGGGGAGGTCGTAGAAATTGAAAGAAAGAGCGAAGGAAGCTCTGGGGAGGTCGTAGGAATTGAAAGGAGTGAAGGAAGCTCTGGGGAGGTCGTAGAAATTGAAAGGAGTGAATGAAGCTCTGGGGAGGTCGTAGGAACTGAAAGGAGTGAAGGAAGCTCTGGGGAGGTCGCAGGAATTAAAAGGTGTGAAGGAAGTTCTGGGGAGGTCGTAGGAATGGAAAGGAGTGAAGGAAGCTCTGGGGAGGTCGTAGGAATTGAAAGGAGTGAAGGAAGCTCTGGGGAGGTCTTAGGAATTGAAAGGAGTGAAGGAAGCTCTGGGGAGGTCGTAGGAATTGAAAGGAGTGAAGGATGTTCTGGGGAGGTCGTAGGAATTGAAAGGAGTGAAGGAAGCTCTGGGGAGGTCGTAGGAATTGAAAGGAGTGAAGGAAGCTCTGGGGAGGTCGTAGGAATTGAAAGGAGTGAAGGAAGCTCTGGGGAGGTCGTAGGAATTGAAAGGAGTGAAGGAAGCTCTGGGGAGGTCGTAGGAATTGAATGGAGTGAAGGAAGCTCTGGGGAGGTCGTAGGAATTGAATGGAGTGAAGGAAGCTCTAGGGAGGTCGTAGGAATTGAAAGGAGTGAAGGATGTTCTGGGGAGGTCGAGGAATTGAAAGGAGGAAGGAAGCTCTGGGAGGTCGTAGGGAATTGAAAGGAGTGAAGGAAGCTCTGGGAAGGTCGAGGAATTGAAAGGAGTGGAGGAAGCTCTGGGGAGGTCGTAGGAATTGAAAGGAGTGAAGGAAGCTCTGGGGAGGTAGAGGAATTGAATGAAGCTCTGGGGAGGTCGTAGGAATTGAAAGGAGTAGAGGAAGCTCTGGGGAGGAATTGCTGGAGGAAGTTCTGGGAGGTGGAATTGAAAGGAGTGAAGGAAGCTCTGGGGAGGTCGTAGGAATTGAAAGGAGTGAAGGAAGCTCTGGGGAGGTCGTAGGAATTGAAAGGAGTGAAGGAAGCTCTGGGGAGGTCGTAGGAATTGAAAGGAGTGAAGGAAGCTCTGGGGAGGTCGTAGGAATTGAAAGGAGTGAAGGAAGCTCTGGGGAGGTCGTAGGAATTGAAAGGAGTGAAGGAAGCTTGGAGAGGTCATACAGGGGCAGCCAATGAGGATCTGATAGACAGTGAGGGTCAGTGGCAGTTATTGCAGAGGGGTGGGGAGCCACTAAAGAGTTGAGAGTGCGTGAGGTGAATGTGGCCAATCTTGAGGTGGGTAATGTGGACATGATCTTTACAGGAGAGATTGAGAATAGTGGGGTTGGCAGGTATGGTGGGCTGGATGTTGTGGAGTTTGTTATTAAATTTGGGAGTTCCAGTCAGTTTGCCAGTGATCACGAACAAGAGAAGTGATAAGCAGTTTGATGTCAGAATGGGTTTTAGGGAAAGGGGAAGGGGGAAGGGGGAGTTTGATGGCAAGCTTAGCAGCTGAACATCTTATGCAAAATCGTTGGATTAAGAACGGGCAAATATTATCTTATGCAAATCATAGATGTTGAAATCATGGGCCACAGTTGTAAAAAAAAGCTAAGCTGTAATACATTGAATTTCTGGCTAAAATGTCAGTTCACTAAAAATCATCGAATGTTTACTCCTGCTAAGTTATAATTGGCATTGTGATGGAGGTTAAAAACCTTTTTGTCATATTTAATTGCTGCCATTAAAATAACGTTGGTGAACAATTGAAAAACGATTAGTTAACATAAGGAAGTATGTAGGTTTTCTTGTTGCGATGACACAAAATTTGCATAGTTTATTTGTAACAAGTTTTTAACTGCTTTTGATGAAATTATTTTGCTATTTTGATGGTATATTACATGGTTTCCTACAAATAAAACCAAATTTTTGCTACCTATCCATAGGTTGTGTAGGAGACATGCTCGTATGCAAAGGTATTAGGAGGTTCAACTCAACTGTAAATGAGAAGAACACTGCTGGGGAGATAAATTGCGATGAACAGGCGCCTGTTCAAGAGAGTTATGTGGTCTCATCTACTGATTTCAAGGAAGTTAGGCATAAGTACCAGCATAATGAGCATTCATGGCCCGATAGTAGATTTAATTTTACTAATAAGTGAAGAATAGTTTAGAATATCATGGCATTGGAACTCGATTCAGTACCTAATATGATGCATTGTCATTTCGGAATGAATGAAATCTAACCATGAACTATTTGAGATATCATGATGCAATAAATTAACAGTTAATACAAATTTTTCAAATCAATCAGCTTGTGAAAGAATAGCATCGGAACCATAAAGCATTTTGGTTCTGGTTAAAATATTAAAGGAATATAAAGGGAACATCAACACCACAAAAGAAAAGTCTCAGTTTAAATTGTCATTTTCATGCATTACATGAAAAACTAGAGGAATATTCTTTTAATTAAAAAATCATATCATATGACCTTCTTGAATAACCCACCCACAGACAGTCCATGTAAAACCATTTCCACCAAAGGATATCCCCAAGACTTTATGGCATAAAACACCCACTTTTATCTGTCCTGATTTTTTTGAAATAAAAAATCAATTACTTTGCTCAGGTTAGTGCCATGTCACAGCTCTTTAACAACCTTTATCATAGCCCTATTTTTAACAAGACATATGAGTTAGTATTATTTGGCCTTTCGGAATGGCTATGGAATGTCACTCATCTCATTATGATTTTCCATGCCTATTACTGATTGAATGATTGTAAAACCAATTTTGACCTTATATTTATACAATAGAATCTATTTTGGGGAAAAAGAGGCTTATACATGTAGAATAGCTGTTAATTTTAACATGCAAGATTGACGGTTGCAATAAATTTATCACTTTTTCAAGATTTCCTTTCACAATAATCCCTCCCCCCCGCCCAATGATATGCATGACATCACTATCAACAGAGCACACAAATGGACCATGGGTTATCTGTGTACCACATATGACCTGTATCCAATCCAATGTATTGGATTGTCCTCGAGTTACAGTGTTTACAAGCTTTTTTCAGCAAAATCATATTAAGCCCCGCCTACTAATGCATGTTAATGAAAATCAATGTTCTTCATATCAGCATGTTTATACCACATATCAAACAAAGTGGAGGTGTACCACATATGACATAAAAAGAGAATATCGGTCTTCAGATATTGTGCTTACAAGCTCTTTTCCACTAAATCATATTAAGCCCCACCCACCATGCATATTAATGATATTAAATTTTCATACAATGTACACATACACACTAGCTAACAACATGATTATACTGAATATAAAACAAATCAGACATGTGATTGTAAAAATAAGAGTATTTCAAGATTTTGTATATTAAGCCCTGCCTTCTCATTAATATGCATGATATCACTACCAAAAACAATAGGGCACATAATGCTAAGCTAAGCCCCACCCACTATACATATTAATGAAATTCAACACTTTTGTACCTTGAACATGTACACACTGGCTAACAGCATAATTACATTCATTATGAAACAAAGCAGACATACGGTTGTAAAAATAAAAGCATTTCAAGATATTTACATTAAGCCCCGCCTACTCATTAATATGCATGACATCACCACCAAAAATAGGTCACATCTATGGACCATGGGCTATCAGTGTAAGATATATGACATAAATCCAGTGTATCCTTCTTGAGATAGCGCACTTACGAGCTTGCTGTCACATATGCACATACACACGTACATATATACACACACACATACATGCCAGCATGACTGCACAGGTTCCTTATGCTATTAGCATCGGAACCAAAAATTAATACAAGGTTAAATATCACCCAAATTTCTTTGATTTTCGGAAAACTTTGTTCAATTTCTCGTTTTCGGGCAATTTTCTTCGACTTTTGGGAAAATTTCCTTCATTGTCAGGAATTGTTGCCAGATTTTACCAAAAATCTCAATATTTCAACCAAACATTATCAAAAATTTAACCAAAATTTCCAATTTTATCAAAATTTGCAATAATTTTACCAAATTTAGCTTCCTTTTTTCAATTCTATGTTAATAATTAACAACAAATTTTGCCTTCCAATCGGGGAGAAAGCATGCCCGGAAAGTTGCCACTGATGTTGGTATGGATGTTCTTTACAATTATAATCAAATAAACACCAATCACCCTTTTCAATCAAATATTCTCTTTATAGAATTAAATTGTTAGCCTCCAAAAGGCAGCGCATTGATTTTATTTCTTATTAAGTGGTCACGGGAATAATAGAGGAATATCAGTTTTTTGCATATAGTTTTTTTTCCAAATTTGCATATGACACACGTGCATATTTCATCTAAATATAGGAACAATAAAATGAACGAAACCGAGTAAAAAACGATGATAAAGAGAGCTGTTATTACTGTCAAAATCTGGACCTTTTAGCAAAATTTCTGGAACTTTTAGCAAAATTTCTGGAACTTTTAGCCAAATTTTTGGAACTTTTAGCAAAATTTCTGGAACTTTTAGCAAAATTTCTGGAACTTTAAGCAAAATTTCTGGAACTTTTAGCAAAATTGCTGCACCTTTTCTCTTTCTGGGGAGCAGTTGGCTAAACATCTTTGACAAATATTTAGCCTCTTTCCGTCTTGCAATATAAAGTCCTGTAAACTATATACATAAATAGCTTAAATGACAACGGGGCGAGGGGGAAGGGAGGCAGGGGCGGGTTGTGTGATTTTGATTTGGAGGGCAATCTACCAAGTTCGTATTTACTGATGAACCACTTAACCCACCAAAACGTGCCCAGTTTTAATAAGCTTATTTTTCACCTTTATAAAAACAAAATAAAAAAAGATACGAACACTATTTTTAAAACAAAAACATAAAAATTGTTACATTCAAAATAATTCATTTGTTTTTATCATGTTTTTGACACCTAACGATTTTTTTTTCTCGTAAAATTTCATAATTAAATTTCTGCAGGGGTGGAGCCAGAGGAAGGGGGGGTTGAGATTTTTCAATGATACATTTTTTTACCATGACACACATGAGAGGCTTCGTTTTATGCAATTTTCCCCAATTTTTGGGACATTTTAATCAATTTTTGGAAAATCCCTTTTAATCTTTGTGAAATTTCCTTTATTCTCATGTTAGTTTTCTTCAATTTTCAGTAAATTTCCTATAAATTTAGGTAAATTTCCTTCATTTTGGGACATTTTTTCTCCGATTTTTGCTAAATTTTCTTCAATTTTCGGTGGATTTTCTTCAATGCTTCGGAACTGTCTTTCAAATTTGGGCAATGTCCTTAATTCTTGTGCAATTTTCTTTAAATTGTCAGAAATTTTTCTTCATTTGTTGGCAATTTTTCTTTGATTTTCAGTAAATTTCTTTCAATTTTCGGTACATTTTCTTCATTTTGGGAGAGAAAAAAAATTCAATTTGCGGCAAATTTCTATCATTTGGGGGCAATTTTTGGAAAATTTCCTTCAGTTTGGGGCAATTTTTTATCTGGTTTTTGTTTTTGGTAACTGTAGTATGGCAGTTTATGATTTTGATACCTGCAGTTTGAAAATAAGTGATTTTTTATACCTGCAGTACGAAAATAAGTGATTTTTGATACCCGCAATATGAAAATATGCAATTTTTTGGAGACCAGCAATATGCTCGGGCGGAACATGTATATATACCTCACATATGGAATCCCCCACCCCTCACCTTCCTTCTGGCACTTGTGTTGACTGCAACTTCAGGTCAGCTCTCTGTGACTGTGAATCTGAGCCTAATATGCTGCAAAACATAATACAATGCCCATAGTAGCTGAACATATTTGTGAATTAAAGATTCATGTTGAGGCGAGGTGTTCATATCTGTATTTAATGCAAGTGGCAAAGGATTTTGACACGAGTGGAATGGCCCGACTTTAGGAGGGTCAGTCGCGAGTGCAAAATCCTTCGAAACGTATATAAATACGCATATAAACACAATCCCAAAACATTAATCTTTTTATAAAAAAAATTGTGTTAGATTGTTTAAAATGCATAAAAGACATCTAAAAAGAATCAAAAACAAGAAAAGTTCACATATATTTTATCGCTGTATTAAAACATAACCTGTTTTGAAATTGGAATAAACCAAGTAATTTTGGTCGTGCAATAATGGGATTTAATGCACGGGTCATAACAATGTAAATAATCCATAGAAATTTTTATAAAGATCATTTAATGCCTTCCCAATATTAAATAATTCTTATAAGTTAACAGGCTTTTTGCCCATCTGGCTGTGTCCACCGGGAATTGATCCAGGATGTGAGTTTGCTAATCTAAATCTCTATCGCACTTCCAAGGAGGTTTATGTTGAATGAAAAAGTTTTAAATTTAATCACCATCTGAACTTAAAAAATTGAACTACCTGTCCTGTAATCTTGTGCAGTAGTCTGTAGACGATTGCATCCGACTGTAATTGGCAACACATCTGAAGCAAAGCTGTAAAGTATGCAAAAGGGAAATTATTCAAAATAATCTTCTTTCTAAAACTAATCAAAATCATGTGTACCTAAAAACAAAAACTTGGAACCCTGCACTACATGCAAAAGACATATATGTCACCCTTGCTAGCATTATTGTACTTTTCATTTTGAAGTTGTATTGAAAACACTCAGCTATTTATCAGCAGCTGATCAAAGGCTTTTCAGGAATGAGATCGGGTAGACCCAGACATGCAGACCTCCAATCCAGAGAGGCCTGGATCTTCTAAGGCTACCAAGGAGAAGGGGAGCCAGGACCCCGCCTATGCCCACTTAGCCACAAGTAAATGCTGTAATTTGATAAGTAGAATAACATCCCAGGTATATCAATACAATTGATGTACAGGAAATTTTGCTTCAGAGTTAATTATTATCTCTCCTAATATAAAACCAACTCCAATGAGATGATAAATCCTTGATACATGAGACCCAATTCATGGATCCTAATATATCAATATTCAATGCATTTTCTAGTGATGAAACTTGTCTTTTCACTATATTTTCCCGAGTTTGCTAAAACTGATCTAATTTGTTTATGTCCCCATTAAATGTGATTGGTTACTTACATTTGGACTGGTCTATAAGCATGCCTTGGGTCCTTGGGGGTGTCATTTTTACTTTGTTAAAGTTTGTTTGTACGGTAAGTGACGGACTTGGCAAGCTGCCAGCAGTGATTCACAAGGATTAAAAAACATGAACCTGAACTGTGTGCATGTACGTACATTTATGCAAAGAGCTTCGTGTATGGGTGATTTTATGATATTACAGTATGTACATTCAATTGCGTTAAATTCCTATAGTTTACTTGTTTTGATCGGAATTTAATGTGCGTAATACATCTTATGTGTGTAAATCAGCGGATGACATATATAGAGCAAGGTTAAAAGGAGATCTGTTTAAACACTTAATTATTTAATTGAATTGAACTTTTGAGTGCTGGGCGGAAGAGTAAATCTTAGAGCCAAGTGCTGGGCGGGAATTACAAGTCCTGGGCGGGCCCACCCAGCGCCGCCCACCTTAGCTAGAACCCTGGTCCCTATCTTTCGATGTTATTTGTATATTGCTTCTTTCCTTCATTTTTTCTGATTGTTGCTTTGTGACTTAAAGGAATACATGTAGTTTTCAGAAATCAGGCAAGTCCATCTGATATAAAACAGGACTTCAAAAGAAACAAAATAGTGAAGAACGCATTCAACCAGAACAAAATGGTTTTGTGGTTTCAATGCTTTTTTATAAAGTGATTGATTTGCAAATTTGTATCAACTGTCATGTCACTGCATATCATGAAATATTTGTTCCATAATATTTATTCATAAGCCACACCCACCATGCAGATCAATAAACATCTTGGTAACAATGGCATTTGCACAATAACTAACATCATCAAAGCAAGTATGATGCAAAAACGATTGCTCATTTATCCTATTTCATAGATTGTCAGTAAGCCCTGCCTACTTCTTAGCATTCATAACATCACTACCACAACATTAGAATATAATCTGTGTACCACATATAGCATAAATCTGATATATCGTTTATGCTGTTTACATCATTCAGCACTTTCACATTAAGCCACGCCCACCATGCATGTTAATGACATCTGTTGATAACATAAGCATGTACACAATAACCAACAAAATTATCATGCGGAATGACACAAAATGGATATACAGTTGCTCATTTAGCACTTTTTTGCAAATTTTCTTTTTAAGCCCTGCCAACTTATTAATATGAAATCACCACCATTAAGCATTAAGTCACATCTGCAGACAATGAGCTATCTGTGTACCACACATGATGTGAATCCAGTTCATAGTTTTTGAGATATCGTGTCTACTTGTGCTCTTTGTTTACAAAATCATATAAAGCCCCGCCCATTATTTATATTAATGAAATTCAACATTTTTATACCATGAAAACATACACACTAGCTAACATCATTACTATAACAAATATTAAACAAAACAGACATGTGATTGTCAAAATAAGAGCATTTCCAGAGTTTTATATTAAGCCTCGCCTACACATTAATATGCATGATATCACCATCAAAAACATTAGGGCACATTCACAGATCACGGGCTATCTGTGTACCACATAATACATGAATCCAGTTTACTGTTCTTGAAATACCGTGTTTATAAGCTCTTTTCAGCAAAATCATGTTAAGCTCAGCCCACTATGCATAATAATAAAATTCAACGTTTTTTACATCATGAACATTTACACACCAGCCAACATCATAATTATACCAAACATGAAACAAAACAGACTTGCGGTTGTTAAAAAATAAACATTTCAAGATTTTCACATCACCATCAAAAACGATAAGGCACATCTACAGACCATGGGCTATCTGTGTACCAAATATTACATGAATCCAGAATACCATTCTTGACATACCGTGTTTACAAGCTCTTTTCAGCAAAATCATATAAAGCCCCACCCACTCTGCCTATTAATGAAATTCAAAGTTTTTACGTCATAAACATATACACACCAGCTAACATCATAATTAAACCAAATATGAAACAAAACAGACATGCGGTTGTTAAAATTTAAACATTTCCAGATTTTTACATTAAGCCCTGCCTACTAATTAATATGCATGACATCACCATCAAAACCTATAGGGCACATGTACTGACCATGGGCTATCTTTGTACCACATGACATGAATCCAGTATATCATTCTTGAAATATTGCACCTACAAGCTGGCCGTGACAAACACATACACATACACACATACAGACACGCCATCATGACCGCATAGGTTCCTGATGCTATCGCATCGGAACCAAAAATCTTTTTCTGTTCAGGAGGTATTCAAGTTCATACTTTGGTATCATTTGTGTAGAAACAACTGAAATCAGACTAGTTGTGTTGTCATAGCCTCAGATTACTCAAAGTGTTTATGTATTCTATCATATTTTGTCCTGCGGCCTTAAAGCCTAACAACCATTGGATATGTCAGGATAGTAGTCAAACAGAATCTAGTAAGGTTAATTATAATTTAACACCTGAAGAAATTTCATGGGAAAATAATTCAAATAATAAATCAGTAAAATTAATTTTCTTTAAAATACATTAACAATTGTTTAGAATGTGAGGATAAAGGTACCAACTTTCGATAGTAGACTTGGTACACCAGTCATTTCTACACATATACATGTAAGACAAGAGCTTTAAACTTGAATAAATCCTTAACAGAATAAGAATTTTCAATGCTTTCTTTACAATTTTGTCTTTTTTAAGTCCTCTTTCATAAGATAAATTTGCTTGACAAGTGAACTAATCCTTTAATTGTTTTGTATTGTAATTCCATAGCTTGTGTTCTCTGCCTCTCTTATCATATCTGCTATCTCATCCATTGTATATATAAATATTGTATATACAGCACAAATCTTTTTTCTTTTTAATGTTAATGTAAGCAGTCTTGAAAAAGTGTTTTTTCCAGGTATACAAGCATGAGGTGCTTCTAAGACATTTTATTCTCATTAACTACTGAACCTTATGCAAATATTGTTATCAGAAATCAATAAAGAGTGTATTTTAATGTCCTGATGCTAACTACCAATATGTAAATGTAATTATCAGTAATTAAGGTAGTGCTCCTAAAGCATCATCTTAATTTTTCACTGACTATGGATATGCAGACAATATAATTTTTTAGAAATATATATGTATTTGATTATGTTACATCACCTAAAAATGTTATAAGAACATAATATTTATGGAAAGCCTTGTGAAGTTCATAAGTATTCCTGCTACTCCTCAAACTTTCAATAACAGCTGGGCTACAGTTACAGTAGTTGTGGTGTAGTTTCGCGAATATGCAATATAGTATAGTAACGTTATAAAGTACAGAGCGGGAAAGTACTGATTATAACTTTTGTGCAAACTTTCTAGACCCAACTGTCATGCAATATGGTTGTATTTTTGAGTACTATACAAAAAAAATTCATAAGAATATAATTCTTTTGAAATGACATGTGTGCATTCACTTTCATTTGAGAATCACTTCAGTCTATAAATAAATGTTGCAAATTCAAAATAGTGTTGAACATTTCTAGTGTAAATTTTTCATTCCGACACGAAAGGGCAGGTTAAAAGAAATGAAATAAACCCCCTTCCCCCATCATATCACATTTACCTTAAAAAATAATAATTTGTAAGTCACATAACAAAAATTATCCTCACAATCAGCAACTATTATTTTCAAACAGAACTTGAGCAAAGAACTAGAATATGTTGCGATTGTCCCAAGCAATAAAATGCCAAATCACTTCGAAAAAAAGCCAAAGTAAGCTACAGTATGAAAGCCAAACTGTAATCAACTTGAATATTCCAATACACCAACTATTATACCAACTTTTATACTGCCTGGCCCACATACAAGTTTGCGCAATGTCAAGACAAAACAAAATGTGCTCTGGACGCCATTTTGAAGCACTTTTAAACTTTCAATTTGGCCATTTGATGGCTTTGAGATTAAAATTTTGGAGTTGCTTTGTCATTTGGATGTGGAATTTCAGTAATCCATAATTTATTCATGGTTTTAACCTCATTTAAGGTGAGTTTTTAAGTTTCAAGGACTTTGCTGTTGTAACTCATTGCTACTTTAGTGTTTGTGATGTGCACAGTTAGAGTTGATTTGTGTACAAAACAGTCCCACGTCAGTGGTGAACAGAATTACCGAGGTTTTCGGCCCATTGGGGATTTCAATATTGATGATTATTGTGCTTAATATTAGAAGCCCTTAAAGGCATGAACAGACCAAGAATTTGAATATAATGTTAAGAAATCGATCAGTATTTTAAATTTTCGTTTTGCCCCGTAACTTTTTTGAAAATTTTGCAAGAGTAGACCTACACTGTGTTGTTCTTGCTTGTTTGGAAAATACTGATGGTTAAAATATATAACTTTCGGCCAATTATGCACATGTGCAAGTCACTGCAAGACTTGTATATTATTACGATGGGGTAAATTCTGTTTAACATATGGACGTGATTAGTGTTGAAAAATATACTTACCGTATTTTCTCTCATAAATGCCCCCTCCAATAAACGCCCCGTCATTTTTCATACTTTCAGGATGTAAGAACGTACGTTTAACTTACAGGATGTGACTTGAAAAGGCTGTAAGTCAAACGTAACCAAGCAGAAAATATGCAAAGAGTATATTCCATTGATAAACCATGCACAATAATGCTAAAAACACAAAAATCGCTTGAAGAAACTAATACCATAGGCCTAAAAAGAATTGCCATTCTTTTGTAGGTTACTTTTTTCCTTCATACTTCACCCTCTAATAAACGCCCCCCTGTTTTCCAAATGCAACGCCCCGGGGGCGTTTATTAGAGAAAATACGGTATTCCCTGTGACAAATGGATGTGGCTGAAATTTCAGAGAAAAAAATGTGTAAATTTAGAGTTGAATAAACTTTCAACGTAAGTTTCAAACTTGTGTTAACGAACATAATGTTGGAGATTCTGGGGGTGTGATCGGACGATTTGTATTATCTTATTGAGTTAGAGATCATGTGTATATGTACGTTTTAATGTTTAGAACGGAAGCCCCTTGTAAAGTGGGAATTTCTTTTGGTGTACAATTCCATGGTACTGTAAGTTATATTTCATATATGTCACTTTTAAGTAGCCACCTTTAAAAAAGCTTGGTAATTCGGTAATACCGGTACCATTTGGCAGTACAGTCAGTACCGGTACCAAGAATTTTGAGTACTGTGCAACGTTAGTGCCTCTGAAACATTGTTCTTTCACTATAGCTACCTTATGCGAACAATATTATTAGTAATTAAGATAGTGCTTAGTGCTTCTAAAGCATTATCTGAATTTTCACTGACTATGGATATGCAGACAATATTACCAGTAACTATAAAAGTGCCTCTGAAACTTTACTTGGGAGCTCATGCAAATATTGCAGCTTTAAATTCTGTGCAGTAAATATATCAAATTATGTACAAAGGTGTTTCAATTTCTAAATTATTGATAAATGCTCGAAAAGTTTTTAACATGTATTTTGGAATTACCTCATTTCAATTAAACACTATAATGATAATATTTCTATCATCTATTAATTTAAAGTGCTTACGAAGTTACCACTGCAACTCAAATTTCCTCATGCTGTGTATGTAAATTTAGTTCAGCTAGAGCTCTCAACCTTGAACTAAAAGCTTCAAGGTTTAATTTTACGGATTAGTTCAGTGGTAAAGCAAGTATATGAAAGAGGACTTAAAGAGAAACAAAATGGTAAAAGAAACTACTAACTAGAAATGACTGGTGTTGTAAGTCTTCTATGAATGGTTGGCGTCCTCACCATCAAATTCTTAAGACAAAAAATATTTAACTTTTTTACTATTTGACTTATTTTTCCTCAAAGTTTTTTCAGTTGGTGAATTACAATCACCCTTTCAAGATTCTCTTTTACTACTTTCCTGACATATCCAAGGGTTTTTTTAAGCCACAAAATTGCAAGACAAAATATGATAGAATACATACAGATTTTGAGGAATCTGAGAATCTGACATCACAACTAGTCTGGTTTCAGTTGTTTCTTCACAAATGATACTAAACTTTAAAAAGTTATTCCAGTTTCAATTTCATAGATGATCAATATTCACTATTTTTTTTTTAAATGGGCAAATTTTAAAAGTAGCTTTACACAGTCAGAGAGAAACGTTAATTTTTAGGATCACTCATATCCTTAAAATTATGGATTTTTAAAGGATTAGTTCAGGGGTCAAGCAAGTTCATCTTATATAAAAGACGACTTCAAAAGAAACAAAATGGTGAAGATCGAAAGCATTCAAAAATCTTATTCCGCTAAAGGAATTATTAAAGTTTAAAGCTGTCTTATCTGTGCAGAAATGACTGGTTTCACTATGAACAGTCACAGATTTTTGTTGCAGAAATCAGTGATTTTCACCCGTTAAAAAAATCACCTGCAAAAATCAGTAACACTGAAAAAGTCACTGTCGTTATTGCAACATTCACAAAATCGCCTCTGTAACTTGCATTGTGCTCCTTTATATATCCTCCTAGAGCAACCACGGTGAAAATAAACCCCATAAAAATGTGAATATTTCCTTTACTGGAGACTGAAGGCTATATAAACACCTTGCCCAAGAAAGTTGGTTGGGATTGACAGGGGTTTTCCCTGAAGCTCATCTATTTTCATTTAATAAAAAAAATTGCTTTTATGTTGTCTAGAATTAAAGTTTCAACAGCTGAAGTTTGATATATCATTGTAGGGTAGTGTCCGGCTTTTGGTTTGTTTGAAGGATGAAGGGAAATTCTGGGAAGAAACTATTAAATACATTGGATCATGATTGGAATTTTTTTTCAAGTTTTTCAGTAACTTCATAATATTATATTTTAATTCTATCCTGACAAAGCCAATGATTGTATTTAGGTAAATGGATATTCCTATAAAATAAAACAAGAATATTGGAATATATATGCCACTCTTGAAATGGCAACCATATGGGTAATTAATTTGTGTGCCTTAATGTGAAAATACTTTTAAAAACTTGTAAAACATCATACACATATAATATGTTGTACACAGATGAATTATGGTCCTCCTATAACATATTGATTTGTTTTGGTATTGATGTCGTGGGACTGACTAGGTGCAGCCATGTGCATGTATTGCATCATACTTGTCATGTTGTCAACAGGTTATATTTTATTGATGTGCATGGTGGGCATGGCTTATGAATATTTAGCAGATTTCATGATATTCAATGCCAGTTAGTTAAAAACTTGAAAATCGACCATCATCAAAATGATGCATGAGAACCACTGAACATTTTGGTTTTCTGGTTTGATTATTCAAATATTACATAAAGTAAATAAAGGTTCTATATTCACATGAAGGAATTTCCAACATTAACTTCCTGGCCATTCTAAAGAAGCACATTGTCTATATAGTTTCAAATACCTTTGCATTTAATAGCACTTCAATGAATTAAAAAGTTGTTTTTCTGTTTCATATCCTCATTAGAAGTCATTAATAAATAGAGTGTCCTTACTGTATTTTCTGCCCCCACCCCCTTGCCATGAATTCCTCTGCCCACTGCTGCATGTGACCAGGAAATTTGGTATGAATTATAATCACAACAATTTTTGTAGTGTTTCTATCATCAGGATTGACTGTCAATGAATTATTTAAATCTACTGAAAGACAAAGCAAAATAGCCTATAAACAAACCATTAGAGTATATGAACAGGGAAAGTTAACAATAATTCAATCATCAAAAAAGTATTATCAGATTCTTGTTTTCTTACAACTTGACTGCTCAATAGTTCAGCAGACTCTTTTTTTCTTTTCTTTTTCGGAAAAAAAGAAAAAAAAAACTAAGTAGACTGCCTGTACAACTGTACTTTACAGATCAGTCAGTGGTGAGACAAATGTACTCTCTTTACAAAGCTGATGAGCAAATCATGAACACATCAGTCAATTATGAGATTATACCCAGTGGGATAATACATACACCTTACATGCTCCATGATGCTTACATAGTCATAGGGTAATCATCATCTTAAGGACACTTCATGAGGTCACTTACATGTTTTGTTAAGGTTTTTCACAGGGGTGATTTTCGTGAGAATTGGCATAGTACAGCACATATAACAGTAGCAGGGATGATTTTTGCAAAAGATTTTCACTGATTTTTCACCCTTGTAACAACAAAGTCACTGCAGTAACTCTGTTTATAGTGTTTAGTAATTATCTACTGTGGAAGGTTGGTGCCATCATCCTTACATTCTGTACAAATGTTAATGTATTTTAAAGGATAAGTTCAGGGGTCAAGCAAATTCATCTTATATGAAAGGACTTCAAAAGAAACAACATGTTGAAGAAAGCATCCAAAATCTTATTCCGCTAAAGGAGTTATCAAAGTTTAAAGCTCCGTCTTATCTGTGCAGAAATGACTGATTTAGTTAAGTCTCTCTTGTGAAAGGTTGGTGCCATCATCCTTGCATTCTTTACAAATGTTAATGTACAGTATTCAAAAGAAAATTTATACATACATTTTTGTATACTATTTAATTTATTTTTCCTTTAACTTTCTTCAGGTGGTAAGTTATAGATACCCATACTAGATTCTGTTTTACTACTTTCCTGACATATCCAATAGTTTTTATGCCACAAAATCACAGGTTTGGAAAGTTCTATAATGTACGCATACCTTGCTGGGATTCTTCAAGGATGACCTCCCCATCTTGAAGGAGATCTACAACAAAGAAGGCAAAAATATTGGGGTTGATAATAATATTTTCCAGCAGATTTATACAATTACAGTGCAGACAAGGTTACTTCAGGCTATGATCATTACCCTTACGCTTTTAGGAATTTGTTTTATTTGTCCACATTTTCTCTGCAAATAATAAACATAATATGTGGTTGATAAATGTTATGTAGCAAAATGAAATTCGTGTAACTTGTGAATGTGTCAATAAGACTTGAACCTTAAAACAGGAAGTCTCAGCATTGATGCCAACAAAAACAGATTTTGTAATTATGTCAAGATTCACAAATATTTACTAATTTGCAATCTTTACATCTACAAATTCTCACTCTTTTGGAGAGGTTTGATGTGTGTTTCACAATACATTTAATGACGAACAATGTTAACTTTTGCTGACTATAAAAGGCAAAAGACTTTGAAGCAAAGAAGCAGAGATGTAACCCAAAATAAATCTAAGGGCGTTAAACAGTATAATTGATTTCGTAATGGGGAATTTCCAGCCCATATTGTCATCAACTATTTTTAGCTAAAGTACATAAACTTCAGATCTGTTTCTCACCAAAAATGATTCCCACCAAGTGAAAACTCAGTTCTTCCTCTGTCAACAAAACTTCCACAATCTCTGCACCACACACACCCAGATGATTGTTCAGCTCGTTTAATACATATTTCTTCTTAATGCTTGGTGTTTCATGATTCTGGAGAATTTCTGCAACACAAGCTAAGCACAGGAATGTATATCTTCCAGGACATGCGACAACCCAAGACGAATCATGATTTTGGTGGCAAGATGTAAAGAGCGCTAAGTTACTGCCTTCTTCCATGAATTCCTAAAAAAAGAAAAAAGTAGGAGTCAGTGTTAATTTGACCACACAAATGTGGTGCAAAATACAGTACCTCCAATTGACTAGTCAGAGTATATATCATATATCCAAGGAGTAATATCTGCTTGGCACCAGTTGGTTCATATGGCCTCCACAGAATGCCTCCATCCATCCCCATCAGCTGTCACTGTTTTGTCTGTTCCCCAAAGCACATCCCAGCTTTGGTCCTCTTTCTCCATCATTCGACCCCATGTTGATTTGGGCATCCACACTTTCTCTTTCCCTCCGGGGGCCCAGGTCAATTCATTGTTGCAGTCATTTTCATGATCTTGTCTAAGCATGCACCCCAGTCATTTCCATGATCTTGTCTAAGCACGCACCCCAGTCATATCCATCTCATATACCTAATTTGAGAGGTGCATTGGCTCAGTA
Source organism: Chiridota heheva (assembly GCA_020152595.1). Classification (NCBI taxonomy): domain Eukaryota; kingdom Metazoa; phylum Echinodermata; class Holothuroidea; order Apodida; family Chiridotidae; genus Chiridota; species Chiridota heheva. The sequence goes on from JAIGNY010003664.1 coordinate 1,077,451, forward strand.
CTTAGGGAGTCATGCTTGTATCCAAAAGGTACTGGTTCGATTCCTGTTGTGAGCCCTGCATTGCATTTTTGAGCTCTACTTGCTTCAGTCCACTCAGCTGTAAAATGAGTACCAGCACTGCCAGGGAGTTTAATCTGCAATGGACTGGCATCCCATCCAAAGGGAGTTAAGTACTCACATCCGCTTGCGCCATGGAACCTGAGGATAAGCACTGGCTCTATAAGCCTAATGGCTCAGATGGATTTAGCTTTATTCCTAATTTCATCACATTAATACATGGTCTTATTAGATTACTGGTACTTTGAGAAAGCCTTTGCTACGTGCTTTAGAAATGAAGGAAGATCATGGATGTTACACCCAAAGCCTTCCAAGCAGCAATTACAGTATACTCTTAACACATTATAATCTTAAACTGCTGTGTAGCACTAATTTGACTAAAAATACCTCACTACACAACCCTGCATTGTTAATTTCAGACCCACAGAAATCACACAACAATTGTTTATCTGTTGTATTAACCCTTGTCTAACTAAAATTAAGTGAAGTGCAGGTCTCCTTTCTGGGTGTAGTCCGATAAGGCTTAGTGTTAACCATTGTTGAACTGAAATTTAGCGAAGCACATTTTTGTCTGTACACTTAAAACACATGAATGGAGAAAATTTCAACATGATTTGCATTAAATCCCATCTGTATTGGTTACTGAACAGCTACATGACTTGTCAATCTCCTTAAAAATTTGTCCCAGCAAATCATAACCACAAACTCACTGTAGCAAATAATGAGACCACTTATCTTAATTAAAATAACCACTCAACCACACAATAAGAACTTCATCCATTGCTATTATGATACTAAACACCAACTTCCACAACAACTCACGACCAACAGGAGAACAAATACAATGGAGCCATTAATAAAAGAAATTTGATCATAATTACTTGTGGTTTTCAGAATGAAGAAAATAAAGAGGGAAAGTCTGACCCGATCTGCTTATTTATCAGGTCGGGTCTGAGTGTTTGAAATTTTAAGGAGCAGAACAACTAATGTATACTTAAAAGGTTGATAAAATTTGGATCTGAGACACTTAAGGTAGAAATCTTGGGATGCAGACTTAAAAAATATCTTCATTTAGAAAAACAGGCTGCATGGGGCCCAAATCTCCTGACAAACAGGTCTTGTTGACATTGTGAGCATCAAACAAGTATGAATAAAATGGGTTACCTTAGGGGAGTTGCTTAAGTACCTGCAATAGAGGCAAACCTTTGGAAGTTATAAAGGGGACAGTCTCCACAAGATTGAACAATAATTGAATGGCGTTCACCGTCACTTGGATGAGGACGTTAAATGGCGGTCCCAATGGCAGGAGAATCACCCTCTGCCTGGTTCTCTGAACACTATTCGAGAAGAGAAGCTTGCAAACATGGGGTACCTTCACTTCCTGTCCCGGTTTGAATAGACATGTTCCGTTTCTATAGTCATCAGTTGATGTTTGAAACGTAATTGCGAGAAGGAAACTTTACGAACTTGTTGTGAAAGAGTAGCATAAGCACAGGTTAAGTTGCTAAAATTTCACCCATAAAAACAAAAATTATACAGCAATTTTCTATCGCTCACATTGTCCCTGGTGTCATCATGTATCTTTAAATATGACACATGTTTTAATGCCACGGTGTCAAGAGCAACATGAAGAATTTTTGGCCCTTAGACCCCTCCAACCCGACACCCCTGTTTTTTTACAAAATCAGGGGTAATCCACACCCATTCAAATTTTTTGCTTTTTAAATTTTATGATTATAAAGTTGTATATTTTGCAAATGATATAGAAATTAATGTGTACAATTTGAGCTTTTGCTGGTGAATAAAATCTTAAAATCACCTCTTCAGTTACTATTGAAATGAATTTTTAAAGATTACTTTAGAATCCCCTGGTGAAACTTAAATTGCACTGGGGAAAATAATTTCCTAGTTCTGTTGCACCAATAAAATATTTTGTATGCATTTTTCCTAACTTTACCTTAAACCTTTTTTACTGTTGTATTTCTTTACAGAGATTTGAATTTGGAAAGATACATTGTGGGTTATGATGAAAATCTCCTGATTGGGAGATCTCCCATTTGGGGATGTGACCGAACTGAGTAAGGCTGGTGCCAATCCCCGCTTTTTGTGGTGCAAATGGATGGAAGGTTGGTGCCAATCCCCACTTTCTGTGGTGCAAGCACATGGAAGGTTGGTGCCAATCCCCGCTTTGTGGTGCAAGCAGATGGAAGGCTGGTGCCAATCCCCGCTTTATGTGGTGCAAGCGGATGGAAGGTTGATGCCAATCCCCGCTTTCTGTGGTGCAAGCGGATGGAAGGCTGGTGCCAATCCCCGCTTTCTGTGGTGCAAGCGGATAGAAGGTTGGTGCCAATCCCCGCTTTCTGTGGTGCAAGTGGATGGAAGGCTGGTGCCAATCCCCGCTTTCTGTGGTGCAAGCGGATAGAAGGTTGGTGCCAATCCCCGCTTTCTGTTGGGCAAGCAGATGGAAGGTTGGTGCCAATCCCTGCTTTCTGTGGTGCAAGCGGATGGAAGGCTTGTGCCAATCCCCGCTTTCTGTGGTGCAAGCGGATAGAAGGTTGGTGGCAATCCCCGCTTTCTGTGGTGCAAGCGGATGGAAGGCTGGTGCCAATCCGCTCTCTGTGGTGCAAGCAGATAAGACTCCCTAGACAGAACACCATTCCATTGCAGGTTAACTCCCAAGCAATGCTGGCACTCACTCATTTAAAGGTCTAGTAAAATGTAGCAGTTTTTACATATGTGAAACAACGATAAACTTATGAGTAAAATGCCATTTAAATCTTTGTAAAAACTTGTATAGTTTTTTAGTATGGTCAATCAAAATTTCAAGATTTTAGAATTAAGACAAACTTTGCGATGTCATCATATGAATACAGCTCAATCTCCAAGACATTCTTTAAAATGTGAAGTTCAATTTAAGCCAGTAATAACTGCTGATTATTTTCTTGCCACAGAGGTTTAATAAGGTATAAAATGAAATTGAATGGAATTAGAACATATTTTTTAGCGAGGATTAAAGAATGAAACTTACCTATAGATTTTAAAATTATCGTGCAATAAGCCCCAAAAATTGAAAATGTTGTAATATAGTTAGTTTTTAACCAATTTTGATAGGAATTTTTGCTGTATTAATGGTCCAATGTAACTTTTGAAGGAATAAGGCTCTTAAGTTACCTCTACATGTCACTAGGTCTTAACAGCTGAGTGGACTGAAGCAAGTGATTTGCTCAAGGACCCAACGCAGGAATCAAACAAAGTACCGGGCCTTTGGAATATGAATTTGATTCTCTACTCATAAACCAATGTAAATCAATCACACAGAATCAGCTTGAATTGTTAATCATTCAATTTGGCCTATCTAGTTTGCTGTACAAACCATGTGTTGGCCAAACACCACAAACCCTGAAGACCAGCTTGACAGACCACTAGCATGTTCAGAGTTGGAGCAGGTTCAGCAAAGAGCCACTAGACTTATTCCCAAGTAAGGAATCTCTCTTATGAATCTAGGTTGCAAATTCTTGGTTTGACCACGCTTGAGTTGAGAAGAGTACGTGGCGATATGATTCAAGCTTTTAAATTCCTATCTGGTTGTGACGCTTTGACTTCCTGTTATATCTTGCATGTTTCAGCTAATCCTCATTGACACGTGGTATTTTAAGTTGACCAGAGTTCTCACGGATAGATATTCAGCGTTTTCGCTTTTCACAAAGAGTTGTTAATGAGTGGAATGGTTTGCCCGAGTAATTAGTTAACTCTAATTCTGTTCACAATTTCAAAGTCAAGATTGGTAAATTCTTTACTAACTCTGGGCATCTTTGATTTCTTTTTGTGGTGGTGGTAGTGTTAGCTTGGGCTTTTTATGGGGTGACTAACCCTTCTTAGCCCGTCATCTTGTTATGTTATAAAAAGGTAATGCACATGTTCAACTTGCATCTAATGCATTTAAGTGTACCCGTGCAAGGGTTAAATATATCCCACTGTTCCGTTCTTCCAAGAACAGTGCTTTTTATGCAGAAACAATGAATCTCTGTTCCAGTGGAACAGTGTTCTCTTTTCACAAACATGTGCCATCTATGATCAATAACTTGATTTCTGTTGTTTTTTTGAATGCATGTTGTCAAACAAGATTAACTTGTTTCTTCCAGAAAGAAAAAGTTTTTCCCACCTTGTCTGCAATTGCCAACACAATTAATCAAGATACACTACGCAAGGCTACTTGCACAAGTGGATGCTACATCTTTCTCTAGGTGCCAAGTCTGGAACAGACATTGGCGATCATGGCCTTTCAGCCACTTCTGTTTAGAGCTTAATGCATAAACTTATTGTTACTTAGGCTGTAGTTGGTTGCCCACTTGTTTAAGCTTTGGACATATTTAACTCGCTGCCTTCCCCTGCTTCTTTTGCCCTCAATTTTCTCACATACTGCAAGCTGTTTCAACCCACCCTCTCAATAAAGATGCCCAAAAAATTCCATTTGTCTCTTTCTGATGGCATTGTGTAGGGACCTGTCCATGCCTGAAGCTATCAGGACATCATCATTTGTTTTCCTCTCTGTCCAAGATATTTTCAACATTCTCCTAATGAACCACATTTCCGTAACTTCTAATTTTTTCTAGATGTCACTGGTAATTGTCCAGCATTCACAGCCATAGAGAAGAGTAGACCATACATATGCCTTAAAGACACGGACTTTCGTGTCCATTCCAATATTTCTATTCTTCAGAATTGCATTCATTTTTGTAAACAAGTCTTTGGCAATTGCAATGCAATTTCTAACTTCGTTAATGCACCGACTGACTACCTGATGTTAGTGTGTAGCCCAAGTATTTAAAACTGATGTACTTATTTTATTATTTTTCTTTGGCTTTGTATACTACATAATGGGTTTATGGCTTTTTTGAAACCACCATACATTCTGTTTTCTTTACATTTAGAGACAACCCTCTCTTTTCACTTTCCTCTACAACTTTATCCAGAGACTGCAGTTTTTTCTTCTGACTCTGCTATAAGTACAGTGTTATCTGCATAGCGTAGGTTATTCATATTAGAGCCTCCAACTTTCAGCCCCTCAAGCCCGTCGATGTTATGAAGTATTGTTTCACTATAAATGTTGAAAAGATTTGGTGACAAAACATGCCCCTGCCTGACTCCTCTTCGGATTACCTTTAATTCACTGTAATTTTCTTCAAGTCTTATTGCTGCTTCTTGGTCCCAGTATAGGTTTCTTATAACTCTTAGGTCTTTTCTGTCAATGTTCAAATTACTGAGTATTTCAAAGAGATCTTCATGTTGGACTTTGTCAAACTTTTCTTTGGAGTAATCAATGGAACATAAATATAAATCTTTCTGTACTTCTATGCACCTTTCCATGATCATTGATAGTATAAATATTGCATTCCTAGTGCCTTTGTCTACAACAAAACCAAATTGTGTTTCTGAAATTTCTGGCCGAATACTATTTCTCATCCTGGACATTGGAACACGAAGCAAGACCTTGGTGATATGGCTCATCAAAATGGTCCAGTGTAGTTCGCATTCTGTTGCACCTGGTTTCTTGGGTAAGGTTATGAAGATAGATATGCTGCATCATGTACATGTAAATACTAAAAAAAATTGACATACAGCACATATTTGTACATATGAACTAATAAAGTAGTTATAAATTAAGTTTAAGTTTATTACACTTCTATGGCGCATTATCTAAATATTTTATTCTTATGTGCCTTACAAAATGTGCATATAAAAAAAAAAAAAAAATACAAATGTGTAAATAAGATAAGCATGAAATTTAAAGAAAACAAAGAACAAAAAAATTATGAAGAGGACTTGAAAGCACAATTAAATAAGTGAGTCTTAAGCAAGGTGTGAAATTGTTTAAGGGATTGAGCAGATTTGATTGAAAGAGGCAAGTCATTCCAAAGTTTTGGGCAGAGAGCGATCGCCATATGTAAGTTTACTTTTTGGAAGATAAAGGATGAGGTGGTTTTGAGAGGGGAGGCGGTAACTAGTTTGTTTATAATAAAACATTTCGATCAGATATAACGGGGCCATATTATAAAGGAATTTAAAAATGAGTATCAAAATTTTAAATTTAATTCTATATGAGACAGGTAGCCAATGAAGATTTTGCAGTAGATAAAGTGATGGAGTGAAACGGCTGCTTCTTGTGATGAGCCTTGCAGCATAATTCTGAACATGCTGCAACTTTTTCACTGTAAGACCTGGCACCCCTGCAAGGAGGACATTGCAGTAATCTATACAGCTATGCACAAGTACATTTACAAGTGATATTGCAGAGCTTCTGTCCAGAAACTTCATGCACCTTCTGATGTTAAATAAATGGTAATGCAGTTTTGCATTTGTGATTGACATGGTCAGCCATTGTCATACCTTGATCTAACCAAGCGCCCAGATATTTTACAGTGGAAGATAATTTCACACTGCCGTTACCATTAGCAATACTGTCAATATCTAATTTAGTTAGTTGGTAATTGGATCCAAAAATAATGACTTCACTTTTTGAATCGTTCATTTTAGTTTGTTGTAAATCATCCAATCTTTCACTATTTTCAAACAACCTTCAATTGCAGCTATGACTGCATCATATTCTGAGGCAAGTTGAGAAGCATCATTGTGAGGAGGTAGTGGGGTGATGGGCTTTCGATCAAGCAGAGTATCCATGATTCTAAAAAGTTTCTTTTGATCACCATTTGTTTCAGCAATAGCATTAGAGTAGAATTGATGTCTGGCATTATTCAACTCGGTTGTGTAGATGTCACGCTTTTCTTTGTAAGTAATCCAGGTAACATTAGACTTTGAATAGCGCCGCATCTTTTCCGCTTTGCGTTTCTCTCTTCTTAGATCCTTGATCTGATCATTGTACCAGGGTATTTTTGGACAAGTTATTAATGTTCTTACATGTTCAGGTGCATGATTGTCGATTACTTGTCTTATACACGAGTCATACATGCAGGCCGCCTCTTCTACATCCTCAATTTCAGACATTGAAGCAAAGCTTTTAGACAAATCCAATTGAAATTGAAATGATGGAGGGGATATGGTTTTGAATTTTCAGTGAACAATTGTATTTTCATCAAGTTTTGGTTAAGGGAATCTTAGGAAAGTTGAAATGAAACAATGATCTGATATGTAAAAATCTTATGTAGGGAATAATAACTGGACTTCAATATTTGAGCATGTTATAAGTAAGTCTAAAGTGTGACCACTGATATGAGTAGGAGTGACAACATGTTGTTCAAGGCACATACTTTGGAGTAGGGTACAAAATTTCACTTAATCATGATTCAGTTTGTCTTCAAAGTGAATGTTAAAATCCCCTCTAATTAAAACAGGCTCATTTGTATCAAGTTCAAGTACATCACTAAACTCATCAAAAAATACATTACAAGAAACTGGGTGATTTGTTGGATAAGGTGGGCGGTAAACAATTAGTAATTTAAATCTATGATTGTCTGAGTTTATGTTCCATATTGAAAATTCAAAAGAGTTACATTCTCCTGATGAAGTCAATCTCACAGTAAGAGATTTCATGAAGATGAGAGCTGTTCCTCCGCCTCTTCTGATGGATTTCCGAGGAACATCAATGAAATTGTATCCTCTAGATTTTAGTTCAGCTCTTTTAGCATCATCATCAACTGTCATCCAACTTTCAGTAACAGCACAAATATCAATATTGTTATCAATTATATAATCCATAAGAGATGATATTTTATTTCTCAATGAGCATGGGTTGATGTGAGCAATATGTAGGCCTAAGTTGGTAGGAATGGTATCAGTTTGTATTGATATTACATGTAGATTTTCTTGACTTGCTGCATGCTTTGATTTATTAGTATCTACTCTTAGACATATAATAACATCAATAGGACTGGTCAGATACTAAAATTATATTCTTTAGTTTTCTGGCGAGTGCCCCTTTTTGAAACTTGGATTCCAAGACTTATTATAACCATCAAGGTATGAGCAGATATGTTACATGAGCAATGTGTACGAATGTTCAAAAGTTTGTGTTCATGATAGCCATAGGCATTAACATAGTTCTGTAAATTGTCAACATTGCTATAATCTGGGCCTGGATTAAGCTCTATATCACCACATTGTAAAATTTCAGCTGGAAAAAACACAAAAATTTGGATAAAGTGAAATGGAGAAATGCTGAAATTCTTTGTGAGCCAGAGATTTATGCCAAACAGTTGAATGAGAGGAACAGAACTGGATGCTAGCTCCTGTAGTAATCCTGATTGATAGCAGCAAGATAAGCACTGACAGTGACAGATTTTTCAGCTATTGAGTGGGGTTCCATTGTTATGCAGAAATCCAAATTGATTTGAGTATAGAAAAAAGCAATAGGGCACTAGCAATCCTCATGAATTGGGTTATAAAATGGAAATATTAACCAAAAATTAATCAAAGATATCACAAAAATTTAATACACTGCAGTAAAAATGAGTAGTCCAATGAAATCGTACAAAAAACGTTGCGAGATACAAAATTTAATGAATACAAGATGAAAACGGGTGAAAATGATGAAAACTTGAGAGCAAAATAAGTTGTGTGGCAGCCTGTTAGGCGCTCAATATATACCAAATAATCCCAATTTGAAGAAAGGAATTTGTCATGTTAACAGAAAAAAAAGTTGGAACAGTGAAATCTGATCCGGAAAATTACTGGAAAAAGTACTGTTCCGTGAAAGTGGCAAAAAAATGATAATTTCTACTCCATGATGAAATAACCATCCTTACGAGAAATGGTCCATCAATCATTCATGGGTTTTGCACAAAGTCCTCCCAAGCATATACTGTATATTTTTATTTAGGCTCTGCCAAGGACTAATCTGATTCGCATCATTAAGCAGCAGTTATGTGGCTTGAGCCCAAGATGAATGACTTATTGTGTACAGTGTAACAGTAGCTGGTTGCTAACAAGTGAACTGTGAATAGACTATGAAGATAATGTCAGTTAAGAAGGTATAGATTACTCCTGTGTTGTGTATGGTGTAACAATAGCTGGTTGCTAGTCAATAAATTGTGAAGAGTCTCTTGGGTTGAATGGTGTGTGGATTACCCCTGATTTTGAGAAAATCGGGGGGTGTCAGGTTGGAGGGGTCTAAGGGCCAAAAATTCTTAATGCCCTGCTGTGCTACAAGGCAAACTATATGTATCTGATCATCACACAAGTATAACAGTTGCACAAATGCTCATCATTTACAAGTTCAATCAGCATAGCCCCCGGTTTCAATACTTACAACAAAAGTAGATTTTATGTCTGTATTGCCTCTCAGAACATAATTTGTAATAAACTGAGCTTACCAAAAACTCATCAGTTACTTATTAAAAATATCTATTATTATCTCTAACAGATTTTAATTTTCAATCCACAAAATATATTTCTGCCATTTGGGAGCATATGGTAAATTTTAAATGCAGAGATAAATGTACATTATGAAAGCCTGAAAGGAAATTTGAGAGAAAATAAGGCAAACTAAGATTGATGATATTTTGTAGAAATTAATTAAATCCTCTGAAAGTAGAAGTCCCTTAATAATAAACAGAAGGTATCTATACACATGTATAACAATAGCATAGTATAGGGTCCATGTGAAAGCAAGTCATCTTAGTAATTAGAAGAAAAAAATTGGCTGATGCACTATTCTCAGGAGTGATAAATTTGCATTGCATGCTTTGGCTGTTCAATGAATCATTTCTTCGTGGTATACTTGCAATCTAACAAAAAGTATACAAAATATACATATATGCCAGAAGTGTACATGACAGAGCACAAAATAATAGTAATCACATTACACATATGCTATTAATTTCACAAACAGAATTGAATTATCAATCTACTCTTGTTTTTATGTTTTACTATTATGTTAGCAAAAGAGGAAATATAGAGTGGAATTTGATGCAGTTTCATTCCCCAACCCCCTCCATCCACCTGGCGCAAGCACCTGTTGTCCATTTGTGTCCTTCAGCTAGTCCCACACTTTCTTGGATTTGATAGTCCTTGAACATTTTCCTCTTTTTTTCACTCGATACTTTTTCTTGAAAATCAACTTGAATAGTCTTTAGAATAAATTTAAGGCAATCTATTGTAATTGATATGTGAGGGCATACATTTTATTCCCAAATGACTACATAATTAGCCTATAGTTATGTTAAAAAACTTGGATAGAGAGCGTACATAGTTGAGTGCAGACGTATTTTCCACTACCACGATTTATTGGATATTTTACCTCTTACCTATGGATTCTTTTTACCCCTCTTGGATATATATTATTGTTTTACGTTTCTGCAGATTATTCGTGCTTATTCTTTGCCTGTCTATTTATTTTTGTTATCATTTAATGCAGTTTTTGTGTTTGTTATTTTTGCGTAACATTTGTGAACCTAATGTTATATAGCCTAACACACTATTTGTAATTTTACCATTTCCACATTTTTTTATTCGGTGATCGGAACATTATTAATACTGAGACCTGAGTAAGTTTATTGTTAATTGTCATTCCATTCATATTCTTTTCTGTATTACAGTGTTTATTGCTCTACCATTCTGTATTTCCTGTTTGTCAAGTTTATTCATTCTTCTCGCCATCAATCATGTTCATTCTCACTCACAACCTCGTCTTCCCTGTACTGTTCTTGTTAACATACTCCCGAGTCTCTGACTCTCTAAACTTCTTGTATTCGTCGCAACCTCATTCATCCCAGGCATCAAATTTGCCTCTAAACGCCCCAGGAACTGGTTACCATGTTTTGTTTGGCTCTAGTGATTATTCAAATCACTCACTTGCAACTTATCTTTGTATCGATGGGCAATTACATTCGTACAAATCAAGTTGGAAATTGACAAAATTCAACTCACGCAGGAGAAAATTACTCCTTTTACTCCTTACCCTTTCTGGTGATATTGAAAGCAATCCTGGACCCTCCCAAAATATCCTTGCAAACAATGCAACAAATCTGTTAAAAATAACCAGAAAGGTATTTGTTGTGATGATTGTGACTCGTGGGTTCATAGTAAGTGTGCAGGCATTAGTAATGCAGCTTACAATACTCTTGCATCATCATCTGATGATTGGTTTTGTTTGGAATGTTTGGCACCTTGTGGCCTGTGTGGACTCCAGTGTAGGAGATCCGAAAAAGCAGTACAGTGTGACAATTGTGATCTATGGATCCACACTAAGTGCTGTAGCATTGACGACTCAAAATACAGCGATCTCATGCATTCTAGCTGTACCTGGGTGTGTGACACTTGCGACTTCATGAACTTCTCCGATTCTTTCTTCTCAACTAACAATTCTATCAACTGTACTAACTCATATGAGCCACTCCAAAATTATTCTTCTGGCCTTGACTTGGGATCCAACCACCATCCCGAAGTCAAATTGAAAACAAATCCCAAAAGGGAAAAAAGGAAGGTTCTAAAACTTCTTGTTATCAACTTTCAGAGTGTTCGAAACAAGACGGCCTCAGTGGAAAGTCTTATCAAAGAAAAAGACCAGATGTCATTATTGGCACTGAAACCTGGCTTAATTCGAAATTACCAGCGCTGAAATTTTCCCGGACAACTATACAGTTGTTCGCAAAGATAGAAATTCAAATACTTATGGTGGTGTACTACAGGCAATAAAAAATGACCTGGTTTTCACTGAGCTCACTAAATTAGACTCTGACTGTGAAATTATCTGGACCAAATTCCAATTTCCTAAGGAAAAGAGCATGTATATAGGAACATTTTACAGACCCAGTCACAATGATCTCACTAGCCTACTTGAGTTGAAAAAATCCCTCCAAAAGCTTGGTAAAAATGCTGACAAAAACAATGTTATTCTTGCTGGTGATTTCAACCAACCTAATATTGACTGGAGTCAAAACATTATTTCAGGAACTAACGCTTCCTCCGAAGCAGCCAAAATTCTTCTTGAAGTGACTAATTCATTCAATCTCACTCAAATGGTGCAGTCACCCACCAGAGATAACAACATCCTTGATCTTGTTTTTACTAACAATTCACCAGCTGTTACCTCAGCTAATGTCATTCCAGTATAAGTGACCATGATATTGTTGAATTGACCCTAAATATCTCCCCTCCTCGTAAAAAGTTACCTAAACGTAAAATCTATTTAAAGAAAAAAGCTAACATAAAACGAATAAAAGAAGACCTGACCAAATTTAAACTGCAATATTATACTCAATTTAATTCCTCCATTGATGTTGATAAAAAATGGAATTTCTTTGAACAAGAAATTAAATTGATTATTGATAAAAACACGCCTCACAAATTCACCTCAACTAAACTAAATCTGCCCTGGTTTACCCGTATCCAACGCCGTCTCTGCAGGAAAAAACATAAACTGTTTAAAAAAGCTAAGACTAATCAACAAGCCAACGACTAGACTACCTATAAAAGCTTTAGAAAGGCTGTCCATAAAAACCTCAAAGAAGCTAGAAACACCTTCATCTGTGATAAACTTAAAAACTCACTTAACGAAAACCCAAAGGCATTTTGGTCCTATATCAAAAGATTAAGAAGTAACTCTGTAGGTGTGTCTGATCTACTAAATAATGGCAAACTCTGCAGTGACAGTAAAACTAAAGCTAACATTCTAAATGATCAGTTTTTCAGTGTTTTCACAGTAGAAAACACCTCCCAAATTCCTGTAACTAAACCACTTACCAACAGCAAAATAAACAAACTTATAATTACCCCAGAAGGTGTCAAAAAGCAACTGCATAACCTAGACCCCAACAAAGCCTCAGGTCCTGACCAAATACCACCATGGTTTCTAAAAGCGCATGCTGATGACCTCTATGAAATTCTAACTGATCTCTTTCAAACCTCTGTCGATAATGGTACTATCCCTAATAAGTGGAAAGAAGCAAACATATGTAGTGTTTTTAAAAAAGGTGACAAACAAAACCCAGCTAATTATAGACCTATTTCCCTCACCTGCGTTTGTAGTAAAATCCTTGAGCATATAATCCACTCACATGTAATGAAATTCCTTGATGAGCATAATATCTTAACTGATTTACAACATGGCTTCCGTGCAAAAAGATCGACTGAAAAACAACTCCTCTTAACAATAAATGATATCTCTAAACAAATTGACCAAAACAGTAACGTCTCTATGGCTATTCTTGACTTCTCAAAAGCCTTTGATAAAGTCCCCCACCAGCGCCTGTTATCCAAACTTTCCGCCTATGGCATTGATGGAAATCTTCTGGCCTGGTTTGCATCATTCCTCAACAACCGCATACAGCGTGTTGTTTGCGATGGTGAAATCTCTGATTCTAAACAGGTTTTATCGGGTGTACCACAAGGTACTGTCTTGGGTCCATTACTTTTCCTCTTATATGTATATGACATCCCTGATAATATAAACAGCACAGTCAGACTGTTTGCTGATGACTGCCTTGTGTACAGAACAATTGATTCCAACTCCCTGCTCTGACCAACAAACCCTCCAAGATGATCTTAACAAACTTGAACAATGGCAAAACAAATGGCAAATGAATTTCAACCCCTCCAAATGCTACATCTTGTCAATTTCCTCTAAGAAATGCTTTAAATCACCTGTTTATACCTTATGCAACCAGCCACTAAAACATGTCAACTCCCACCCATACCTAGGTGTTGAAATTGATAATAAACTTAGATGGGATAAACATATACATAACATAACCAAGAAAGCTAACTCTATACTTGGCCTTTTAAAACGTAACCTCTCAAACTGTCCCACCGACGTTAAATCCACTGCTTATAAAGCTCTAGTTAGGCCAGTACTTGAGTACGCATCTGCAGTCTGGGACCCCCATCACCAGTGCGATGTGGATAAACTTGAATATATTCAAAGGAGAGCAGCCAGGTTCTGTATGGCAGACTACTCTTATAAATCCAGTGTAAAAAACATGCTTTATAAATTAGATTGGCCCCTGCTTAAAACAAGATGATACAACACCCGGCTACATATGCTATATAAAATCAATAACAATCTTGTCGCCATCAATAAAGATGAACTTATCCCCACCGTTAGAACTAATACAAGAAATAATCATGACCTTAATTTCCAGGTTCCCTATGCTAAAAAGAATGTATATAAACACTCTTTCTTCCCTCACACACTAAAGGATTGGAATGCTTTACCGTCAGACATTGTTCATGCACTAAGTCTCAACTGTTTCAAAGCTAAACTTACTAACACCTGTATTGCTAACTAGTTTTTTTTATTTTATTATTTTTTACTCATACTTTTTACGCTCGGTTGGCGTTTATGTCCTCTTGAAGGATTTTTGCCGACTTAACCGTTTCAGATTCAGATTCAGATATAAGTGCAAACTGGACCATTGTATTTCTACAATCAAAACACACAAATTAATTGATATCTATTTTCTCCTTATAACTGATATGATAACATACAAATGAACTTCTCACACTTACATGTATTAGCATTGTACAGTGTAATCATGCATTTGGGTCTGGTAATTGACTTCTTCCTTTGATATGGGATGTACTAATTTGTTCCTATACTACTGAGTACTACATATAAGTGCATAAAACATTTGTATACATCAGTAATGCCTTGTTCATTCTACTTAACTTGTTTCTTTATTTGAGAAGTGTTTGATGCACAGAGGCAGAAGGTAGCCTCCCTTTCAATAATTGTGTTGTCAGATGGCTGTACTAAAATGCAGGGATGGACACTTGTATTTAACGAGGCATTATCGTTGTACAATCAGGATATACCTTGATGGATATCAGAGTACGCTGAAAAAGAGGGCATTTATATCTAGTACTTTTATAATTATTTGGATCATGAAAGTATTCTGTCTAATCCATCTATTACAGAGGATGTCGACAAAATAGGCCTTTCAATATCTAACAAGTGTATTTTAACAAATGTCGGAGGGAACAGACATAGAGGCCATATCCCAAATGACACAGGTCTATGTTGGGTACGTAGGGCAATTTATGTTAAGCTTAACAGGAAGTAGACATCATAGTATGTCATTCTGTGAAAGGTATGCATAACCTAGCTACGCCTGGGACCAGTGGCAAAAAACATGTTACTTCTGGGACCAAACAGAGTTTCGAAATAAATTTATGTGAGTATATACCACAACAACAATAAGAAAACTGAATGCGTAATTCCAACAAGAAATATCAAATTAGAGGCCTGTCTTTGTTCTGGCTGATTTTAGACTTAACTTTTAAAGTATATTACTGTAGAAACATTTAATGAATGAACATGAACGACAATTATTTTCAAAAATAAAAAATAACGATCCATTCCCTGCCAAATTCCCTGTTCAAAAACTTTCCTCCATAGGTGCAAAATCAGGTAAAATTTGAAGATATTCTGAAAGCCATAGACTTAAAACAGCCATTGGTTTGTAGCCTCTATCAAATTCATTGAGATAACTATGTAATATACGACTAAATAAAAGTCAACATATTTTCCACCCCAATTTTCAGATTTGTTCATGATCAAATGTAAATAGTTTTATCGTTATTCTGCAAAAATTAACAATTGGAATTTCTTTTTAAGCACAAGAGTCCTTAAAAAAGGTGTCTCACATTTCCCCAAATTTTGCACAGGTCTATATTTTTTTTTGGAAGAGAATGGATTGTTATGGAGATTTGTCTTCAAATTTTGAATAGTTTTATGACCAGGGAAGTAGATATCCCAGCCAGCAATTACCACATCCCATCCTTCATCTAATCCAAATCAGCTCAGACCACGAATTTCCAAAAGCTATTTACTACTACCTCATGATAGGCCACACTTGAAATGGCGACCATAGGAATACTTACTGTGAGGCTGCATAAAAAAAAACTCAAATTTTGTTGAAATTTTGATTCTTATTAAAAATACATGTAAGCTTATTGACAATCAAAGGAGACAAAAGTCAAATATTCTATTTTGATATATGACAGAGAAACCAACATCCAAAAACTTCATCATAAAATTTGATTCCATTCTCAAATCATCCAAGTTTGAAGTTGTAACATGAACAGCCATTTTGTTCTAATTTGGTGCTGATTGATGACATAAATTGCCCTAAGTGCTAGCACACATAATGTATTTCTTTAGAATTCTCTTTGATGTTTTCTTGCTTTGACGTGAAATTCTAAGCTCGAATCAATAATATCATACACATTCACAATTTCTAGACCCACGCAAAGGAAAAATTATTTCTTAGAAGTTATAGAAAATTTGAAATAGATTATTAAAAAATACATTAATATTCTAATTTGTACAGGGTGTATGACATCATGTTTTAGAGGACGTGTGAACAAAATGGCTGCTCCCATATAAGTTTATACTGACAGAATAAATGTTCTAATAATTTAGAAAATATGTGCTTAATTGTTTTTTACTATGTGAAATTTCTGCAGAAAACTCTTAATTATGTAAAATGGCAGACATTATGTCTCCTTTAATCTTGTAGAACATCATGGTGAGTTGAGCTTCCAGTCTCCTTAGACTCCCAATGCAGGGGATCTAGCATAGATGTCACACTGCTTGTATTAAAATATTCAGTCATCCGGGCATTTTGAACAGCTGGGACACTTTGTTGGTGGAAAAAGTGCAACGATTTGTGCACAAGTGAACACCACACTTTAGCCTAGGTAATCATGATCATACATTTGTTTTCAAATTTTGAAAATATCTTTCTTAGGCAATGCCACGGTGACCGATGTTACATTTTAAGCAGAAATTACTCACATAACTTCCTCTTTTTTCCCACCTAAATGATTTTAGTCCATAATGTTTGAGTCATTTCATACTTGTGTTAGAAGGTATTTGATGACACAAAAAAAAAGAATGAATAGCAGGAGGTATGACTGAGAGGGCCAGACAAAATGGCAGCGTGACTGACGTTATGAAAAAAAGACATTGAAAAAATGTATGATTCTTCACTTAAAAATTCTGCTCAAGTTAAACATGGGTTACAAACAATTTAGTGCTCAAAAACAATGTTAAGAGACCCTTCATGTGGAGACTGCTTGAAAATACTCCACCATTTAAGAGAATGGTTACAAAAATGGTATGATTGACTCTACCGTGACTGACGTTACAGTTTGTCCATAAGCATATATAATGAATTATCTACTGTGTAAAACATCTGAAAAAGAGCAAATTCAAATAGCTTTAAGGGATCATTTGTATCTATAAAAGCTACAATTTGCAAATTTCTTGTCTCAGTTCAGGAAATAATGACATTTTCCAGTTTGAGCCAATTTTATCTTTACAAATGTTCCAATATGTCCTGTACATATGACCTGATGACAGTCCAGAGAAATGCTGAATAAAATAACAACTAGACAATCACTACACTTTGACATGTATTCAAGGTTCTACACAGTTATACTGCTAAAGATTGAAGGTTGGATGTGATTTCATTCTTTTAAATTGTAAACAATTCATATAACAATAAGGATACGTAACCTGAAAGGAAATGTCCAAGTAGGCCCACCTCGAAAGTCAAAATCATAAATTCATTCTCAGACAAAGATTTCAGTGCCACTTCCGATTTGCACCAAACCAGTATTTCACATTAGTGTAATAGTGATTTTGCATGTTTAAACATAAACCTACAAAGGCCCGTGATTCACAATATAACTGATAGCAGATTTGTCATAATTTCATCTTTGCTCCAGTCAACACCTTTACCAGTACTTCTCCTCAACACTACTGACTTCTCATTACCTGAAACACTAAGTACTGGATGAAGAAATTAACAACAAATATTTACCACATGTATTTGCAATTGCTTAACTTGAACAAATAATATAAATGCACATTTTTACTAAAATTAAAGACTTGTTTATAAACTTGTTTCTAGGGTATAATGGCCAATGCTGCTCATGGTATACGCAAAGGCTAGATTGTAAAAGAGAACAAAATGTCCAATAATGCTAGTTCAAGTGAAAAACACATTAAGCATGAAAAGACTTTTTATGATGATGCCAAATGCACCAGTACACACCAGCAGGCACTCTTTCATTCTTGTATACATATATAGTACTCTCGCTAAAGTTCTCTGAGAAGTGCTTTATGAGCTGTAGGATATAACTATTTCCTATTGCATTACATTTTTCTCTTTTCTGTAGCTGTATTTTGCCACGTCAGTTGTAGAATTTTTGCTAATACAGTACAGTACAGTACATGTGATAGAGTCCAAAATATTATTATTCACCTTGAAAGATTGTCAGTTCTTTCATTTTCTTTAAATACTTTTTACATTATACCTTTCAAAATATTTTCAAGAAGTACAATTGATTTCCAGAATTAACAGATACACAACTTGTGACATTTATGGAATTTGCATATGCAGTATACAAACAATACTATATTTCAACTACAAAAAGACCACTTTGTACACTTCGTTGATACTCATTTGTAACATATATCATGAAGTTTTAAATGAAATACCAGTAATTATTCAATCATGTGTAGTTCTATATAAAGCTGATCCATTATTTGTGAAATAATTGTTATTGGATACATGCAGAAGCATGTATTTATTAGCTGGGACAAGATATTATTAGCTGGGACAGAAAATGCTATAAAAACTCTTTTCCCAAACCTCCAAAATGAGATATATCCTTCCCTATCAATGGGTAGATCACTTTAAACATGACATATCTAGATTAAAATTGATGTTTTTCACCTCTTTTGTACTTCTTTACATACTAACCATACCGGTCTAGTACCTTTCTATATGACGTGACTGACAAAACATGCCCCTAAATCTGCGTGACTGACGTTACATATGACTGAGGTTACCATTTTCACTCATCTATCATATATAGATGGAGTTTTTTTCAAAAAAAGTTTATTATATGTTTGGTGACTTGGTCCACTACAGTAGGAGCAGCATTAAAAAGGACAGCACCGGATTCACTGTTGTTTATTATATTAAAAATTTCAATTTTTTGTGACTGACATTATATATATTATTCACCACCACTTTGAACCTATTTTTCTGTGATGTGCATCATTAAGTTGAATGATCTTAGCATTATGGATTTTGAAGCATGATGCGTTCACAACAAAAGAGCAATGGAATAGAGAAAATATAATAAAGTAATGAAAATACAGTCTGGCTGCTTTTCTTGGAATATTTTCCCAAGTTTAACAGAGAAAATGTTGATGATGTTCAAAATCCAATATTTTGTACAAAAAAATGAATATTTGCAGACAATTTTTTTTTTACATTAAACTTCAATGTCCTATACAACTATTTTGGGGATTAAATTGTGAAACTGGGATTTTTTTTTTTTTTTTTCACCATGTCCCTTTCAGTGTGGAATTGTCCCTTAAGATATTTCCACTTAATTTACAACAATTCCCAGCACAAATACTCAAGCCAAGGTAGAGATTTATGCCTCTACAGGGTTCGTACACATTTGACTTTGCAGAATTCCTTGACTTTTTCCTGACTTTCAAGGACCTTAAATGAAAATTCCAGGACCTTTAAAACAGTTATAAACAGGTTCCATACTAACACATTTCGGAAGCTTACATGATATAATTATTTATGAGTGACAACTGGTCCGGGCTGATTGTAGAAGTTACATGAGGGTGATGGTGAATTTGACCATACCACATGGTGGGAAATCTAAAATGACATCTGAGTAAAGAAATATGCTTGTAACAGAAATTATAAGCCTTTTGGTATATAATATAATGTGCGACTCAATAGGTAGGGGTAACAGATCTGGATCAATTGTTGAGGTTACGGGCAATTTTATGATACCATCTGATGAAATATGAAATTCTCAAAATATTCCCAAATGTCGAGAAGCCAGCAATAAAATGCTGGGGTGCCCTGCCTCGCCCCCCCTCCCCTCCCCTCCTCAAACACACACCACACAAACCCAAGTGAAAATAAATGTGACCGGTTGATCGTCCTTCTTCAGCACCTTGACATTTTACAAGTTCCAAAATGCAGGAAAAGCATGTGATTTTGACTAAGGGGAGGGGAGGGGGGACTAGCAAGTTTGTACTCACAACTTTACAGACTCTCCACCAAAAAACTATTACACCCTCTTTTGGCAAAATTTGATAGTCTTATCATTGCGGGGCAACCTCTTTATTGAGGGGGAAGTAACACTGATGAAAAATAATGGGGAACGCTTGTCCCCCTCCCCCTCTCTACACACTGTCCCCCCTTCCCCTTCTCTACACTCTCCCCACCCCCTCTCTACACACTACATACGCCCGTGCGCTGCAACTGGTCCCATTCAAAAGTATTGTTAAGCCCATTGTCAGCCCTGCTTTGGTATAAATAATGATAATTACTTTTTCTAGAATCTAAACACCAGCTTCAATTTCCATGGTAACCATTCACATTTAGTAGAAGCAAGTGACTTGTGCCATGGGCATTTCTCAACATCTGGAAATTATTATGACTGAAGGCGTATTGCACAATTCCCAGCAACCTGGTGATATTTGCCACCTGCAAGAAAATAATATAATTCCTTCATAATGCAAAGTAACGGCGGCGTGGTTATATGGAATCGTATGTGCGCCGGTTGTCTTTTTGGCTTCAGCTTCTTTTTTGAGTCAAATGTTATATTAAGAATAAATTTCATCAAAAATCAAATGTTGTTTGTTACTTTTTATTTTTGCAAAAATAAATTTTAAGGAAAGAGGTGGGTATACAGTATATTTTTGGAACACAGAGTTTTTACGAGGGACTTATATACATCAATACCCAACGATACATTGTGATAAGTTGCCCACCCAAGGTTTTGCGTGTTTATGTATGAGAAAAGTTTGTCTCAACAAGGGTAAATGTTACCATAAAAGGGAAATGGGAGGAACGGGGGAGTGTGATCATGTGTGTTTACAAAGCCCGGGGAGATAGAACATTCTACCACTCACAACATATCTAATGACGAATATACACACATTAGTGTTTTAACATAGATTTTAACTGAGACAAGGGACCTGGGTTTGATTTATCTAGCGTTAAGTAGTGTGTGTAGGTACACTGCGACTGGGCAGGGAAACACCAAGTCTGTGCGCCGAGAATTCTTGTATTTTTCTGAGCCAGACTTCAAAGTGATATTATTATGGAATACACATTCATTAGAAAAGTCAAATATATCAGGATTGGAAGATATTGAGGGGGTAAACTTGAATTAATAACTATTTCTTTGGGGATTTCTTATTTATTTACAGTTTCAACAAATACTTGATTGCAAATGATGGGTGGGCTGGTAATGGAAAAAGAAAAAAGCTCAGCAATTCTTTTTCTTCTTTATTTTTCAAATAAAAAAGAACACTGATGCAATATTTTTCTCTTCTCTTTTTCTTTGTTCTCTTTTTCTTTGTTTATCATTGACTTATGAATGGTCATAACCTATGGAAAAAGATATTGATTGCTTGTAGATATAAAAGAAATGAACTTGAAAGTTACACACACAATATACGGGCTTGCTATAGGGTATTATGATGATGGTCTCTTAAACCTGTTGAGATTTCGGAACTGATATAATACTTTAATCCCTTTTTAACACCCTTGTAAATCTTTTGTGTGCAAGAACTTGATGAAGCCACGGCGAAGCAAACCTTCCTCGGGGATTAAATGCACTCACAAAAGAATTGCTCTCATTGTTCACGTGAAGCAGTAAACAAATTTTTCTGGTTCACCTAAACCACTGATAAACTGTACTTGAAGTGGACAACTTAAGCTGGTTATCGATCACGATTTCTTGCATTCTTAAAAATAGTTAATCTGATCGTGTTTGTACATGTACACCAGAGATTGCGTTAACGACAAATTTGTCTTATATTATGCCATGGCTGAAATTTCTTACGAAACGGGTTGTACCTGCATCGTAAGATTTAGATATAGCATGTGGAATTTTACGCCAGAGTTTTTCATTAACATAAATGAAAATCATGAACAGCCCACCCCTCTGGTGCGATTCAAAGTTTTATTTCACACAAAAATGATTTTGAATTACTCATAAATAAAAGAAAATGACACAACTATGAGACTAACGGCCGAATGATTCAGTATGCCCGTAGTGCTGTCATAAACACATATTGGCTAGTACATAGACCTAGGCATAATGTACGTACACTGTACAGTGTACGTGAAAGTTTCGATGTTGTTTAGAATGCAGGCTGTCAACTGTCAATGATATTATTAGCTAGGATTCAACTTTCCTCCTGTATTGTGTTGATTGTTTATCTGTGAAGTGATCACAATCTGCAAGTCAAGTTAATACTGTAAAGAAGTAGGCGTGTTCGAGATCTGAATAGTATATTATCGTTGACAATTGGTCAAAGTTCACTAAAACCCCATGAAAGTTTGGATACGATAAACAAAAGTATTTTCTAGTTTATTTTGGAATTGTTAACCCAAATTTCATGATTCAACAATCAACATTATACAAGGATTGAGTACAAACTTGTTCTTCTTTTTTTTTTGATAATGATAGTCCAATTTTTTAATGTTTTGGGTATTTTAAGCGCAATTTTCATTCACTTTAGCAAGGCAGGCCTACGCAAGTGTGTGTCTTAACAATTTTACTTGCATGCTTCGCTAGAGCACAGTGCCCTGTACATTACGCAAAGCCCTGTGCATACGACGGCAAATTTCCAACATACGCTGAACTTCAAGGGCTTGTCGTAACCAAATATGGCAGGCAAAAAATTATAACGCCACCTCTGATGTACACGATGGACGGCATGAACAGTGTGATTTGGGGAATCGCATGACTCATTCCTTCTCACTAGCACTGTATCTATAGATACAATATATGATGCCTTCTCGCTTTTTTACTCACTTATAAAGAATTAAGAAAATTAGGACAAAATATGTGCTTTCTTAAAAATCCCTGACTTTTCTAGGACTTTTTGGAAAAATTGTATATTTTTCCTGACTTTCCAGGCCTGGGTATTAGTATTTTAGTTTTCCCTGACTTTCCAGGAATTTCAGGACCGGTACAAACCCTGCTCTAAAGATAACCAATTTTACTCTCTCTCTCTCTCTCTTTCTCTGGCCTTTTCTATCTAAGTAGACAATAGGAAGCAACTTAGTTGGTGTTGGAGCAGTGCCTGAGGTGGCTGAAGAGGCCGATCCTGGAGTGGCAGTCTCTCTTGCAGTCACTGCATATGAAAACTGAAAATTGTATGTTGTTGGCCTTTTGGCGCTGTCTCTTTTCCCTTTGTTTGAGGTTCCTGTTGGACTCTGCATGCAGGGTCCTCTCCTTGACGGTACTTCTCCAAAGGGCGCATTTTGCAGCAGAGGGTTCCCAGTTGTCTGTGCTTATGCATGCTTCCCACATGTCTTTTGCAGACATCTTTGAAGTACATGTGTGGCCGACCATGAGGTCTGCAACCCGTTTTGAGTTGACCGTATAGAAGGTTCTTTGGTATACGGCCCTCCTCCATTCTCCTAACATGGCCAAGCCACCAAAGACAACATTGGCTGTGGGTTGTGAATAGGCTGAGTCTTTGCCCTCTCAAGTACTTCAATGTTCGGTACTCTGTCCTGCCAGGATATGTTTAAAATGGGCAGAGACAGCGCATGTGGAAAGAGTTAAGCTTCATCTCTTGACTAAAGGTAAAGTTGTCCATGACTCGCTACCGTACAGGAGTGTGCTGAGTACACAGGCCTGGTATAGTTTCAATTTGGTGTTTGCTGACAGGTTGTTGTACTGCCAGACTCTCTTCTTTAGCTTAGCCATAACTGTTGCAGCTTTGCCGATATGTGTACTAATCTTTGTGTCAATTGAAAGGCTGCTTGAGATCATGGATCCCAGGTATTTGAAGTTGTTGACCACTTCCAAGGTTGGATCCATTGATGGAGATTGATGGTATTGTACTGCAGCTTAGTCCAATATCTTCAGTCTTTTTGATGCTTATTGTGAGACCAAAGTCTTTGCAAGCAATTGAAAACCTGTTGATTAGAGCTTGAAGGCCATCTTGAGTGTGAAAGGCTAGGGCAGCATCATCTGCAAAGAGCATCTCCCTGATGAGAACATGTCTAAGGTTTTAGCTCTGAGACGAGTCATGTTGTAGAGTTTGCTGTCTTTTCTGGTGTGCAGATAGACACCTGAGAAGATGAGCTAAATGCATACGAGAGCAGCATTTAAAGGAAAATGCCTTAAGAGTTCCAATGTCTCTCCATCATAGCTGGCTATGCCTTTCATGTTGTAGTGGAAGGATGCAATCAAACTGAGGAGTTTTGGTGGGCAGTCAAACCATTCGAGCAATCTAAACAACCCACTCTTGCTGACGAGGTCAAGGCCTTGGTAAGATCAACAAAAGCTGAGTATAATGGTTGTCTCTGCTCTCGACATTTCTCCTGTAGTTGGTCCACTGAATATAGTGCTGTGAGACGACTCTTTAGGCCAGACAGCTGTCCTACCAACTGACCAAGGATTGATATAGGGTTGGACTGGTCAGACCGAGTCAGTCAATTAGTCACATGACAGGTAGCCAAGCCCTCCTGTGGTAGGAAGTACAAGAATTCAGTGCAGACAACCAGAGGACTTCATGGAGGAAGCACAGATAAACACATACCTGTTTAACGAAGTCAGCTGCCAGTGTACTTTTAGTACACATACTAGTATTCCAGCCTGCAGTTCAACTGTTCAAGGACTATGCTTGGATCTTAGTACCAATAATAATGGTTTTGTCACTGCTTGTGAACCCACATCAGGAGCCAGCCCGTGTCCAAGGCCTAGCCAGGAGTATAAGCCTAAGTAGAAACAGCAAAAGGATACTGATAGCGTGCAAGCAACACGGAGTTGGCTGATAACCTGTTGGTGAGTACGTATAAGCAGTAGTAAAATCACAACAATATCATGTCAATTGTGGATCTGCCTGATCTGCCATTCAGGATAAATACACTCTGCTAAAACTTGCAGTCTAGATAGAAGAACACAGGCGAAAACCTTACCAATTATACTCAAAAGAGAGATGCCACGGTAGTTGTTGCAGTGACTGCCGTCACCTTTCTGCTTGTAGAGAGTGACAATTCTAGAAGTCAGACATCCAGGAATGTTGTGGTGCACGGTGACGTAACAATGCTTCGACAATCTCAAACTTCAGTCAAAGGGGAAAACAAACAGTCAGTTATTACTGCAGTCAATGGGAGGAAAACATATTCTTTGTCATTTTTTAACAAATACTTAACAGAATTTATTTTTCTTCAAATATGATGTGTATTACATAATAGCTTCCAACATATATGAGTACCATTAATTTTCGCCAACTGGCAGAGGCGACACAAGTATTCATAAACAAAATATCCCATTGACTGTAATGAAAGTTTCCTCTCCAACTTGGCAAAACCTTACAGAGCTCGTACACGGGTACGTCAACTCTGACCTCGAGAATCTTCATATCACGCATGTCTTGGGGAACTGTACCTTCTTTCCAGCAGAAACAAAGAAGTTCGTGGAGTTAAGTTGAGATAGGAGAGCTGGTTTCCCTGATTTGATAACTTTAGGTGGAATGAAATTGCTACAAGGAGCCTTGCCACAAGCAAGCTAATCGATTTTACACTAGCTGTATTAAATGCAGTTTTTTTTTCACCGACAAACTGGTTGCAAATCTTTACGCACGCTATTATGACGTCATGCTGAATACTCAAATTGTGAGACTGTTGGTAACTAATCGTGCACTGTCTGCAGCGTTTGCTAGGATATTCCTCCAGGAATCAATTAGGCCATGGCAGAAGTGGATGAATACGGTAAATTCCATCCCGCTCTTTATGAGAGATGATCAGAGAACCAAGTAGGGAGTGAGGAATCCTCAAAATCCCAAATGGCAATAAGCACTAGTCAATCAATGGCATTTGTGAAATTTCCTTATTGCTTATAGGAATCGACTTTGCAACCTCCAGCATCACATTAACTTGATTAGGGCATAGGCTAGGGCCTACTTTAGGCCTACACTCACCGATTTTAGGTCAAAGGGCGGCTAGCATACTTTACCAGGAATAAAAGAGAATATCATGGAGCAAATTTGATTTGACCTAGGCCTAGATTAGGTTATAGCCTATATAGGCTAGGCCTAGCCTATACGTCAAGCTTTTAACTTAGGGGGCCTTAGCCTATGCCTGACATTAAACATAAAGTAGGCGTAGCTCAACTTGTTGACGTTTGATTAGGCCTACATGTAGGCTCCTAGGCCCTAGCCTTAGGCCCTAGGCCTAAATAGTGAATAGGGCCCTTTTACTTTAGGGGCACTATTTTTGCGAAGAGAAAAAGAAAAAATGATAAGTTTTAAGTTAACTCAAGATAAGAACCATAGACCTACGTTTCTACGTATGAAATCACAGTTAAAAGCCTTTAACATTCCAAAATATTGTTGAACAGTCAGCAAAATCTCGGCAAAGAAATTAAACAACTGACTTTGCAAAGTAGCATTGCAGGTACGTATTGAATACCGCCTGTACTCGACTCGTACGTACGTTCCTGTATAACTTCGATCGACGCCAGTCAAAAACTTTGGACCAATCAACCATTCTTTATATGGTGTCTGCACCTGGGGAAGAGTGAGGGTCATGAGAAAGTGACTGGAATTTTGGTAACAAGGTAATAAATATACCTGGAGCCCAGACAGTTTATTCAACTGAAAAGATACAAAAGGTTTGAATGTCGGGTCATGTCCATCTGGAAACAGGACTCACTAATCAAGGTTGCTGCCGGGTCAAATCCATTGTGCACAAGATAGGGGGGCCAAAAAAATGCATTTATTCGGCCGAAGAGATACACGGACAAAATGTTGGATTATGCTTCCAAGAGGGTACTCATGCTGACCATAGCCATGACAGCAACTTATGCCTGTACCAGGACCCATACAGTAGCCTAAAATGTGCCCACTGAGGGGGGTTATTCAGCCGAAAAGATACATGGATGAATCTTCTTCTATTAGAACCATTATACCTTGGGGATCACATAAATACCAATGACAGCAACTTTATCCTGTACCGGGGCCCAGACAGTAGTCTAAAGGACCCATGTCCCTTAACTTGTTTATTTAGCCGAAAAGATACATGGATGAATTTTCTTCCATTGGAACCATTATACCTTGGGGGTCACATAAATACCAATGACAGCAACTTAATCCTGTACCGTGGCCCAGACAGTAGCCTTAAAGGGCCCTTGTCCCTCAAGTCGTTTATTTAGTCAAAAAGATATGTGGATGAGTCTTCTTTTATTGGAATCATTATACCTTGGGGTCACATAAATACCAATGACAGCAACTTAATCCTGTACCGTGGCCCAGACAGTAGCCTTAAAGGGCCCTTGTCCCTCAACTCGTTTATTTAGTCAAAAAGATATGTGGATGAGTCTTCTTCTATTGGAATCATTATACCTTGGGGTCACATAAATACCAATGACAGCAACTTTATCCTGTACCGAGGCCCAGACAGTAGCCTTAAGAGTCATCCCCTATTCCTCAACTCGTTTATTCAGCAGAACAGATACATGAATGAAACTTCTTTCATGGAAACCATGCTTCCTTGGAGGTCACCAAAAAAAACAATTACAACAACTTTATCCTGTACCGCGGGGCCGAGACAGGAGCCTTAAAGGGCCTCTGTCCCTATTAACTCGTTTAATCAGCTGAAAATATACAGGATGAATCTTGTTTCTGTAGGGTCATTATTCCCGGAACACAAAATTGTCAATGACAGCAAATTTATCTTGTATCTTGGCATAGACAGTAGCCTTAAAGGACCTATACATAGTGTGTTATTAAGTCGAAAAGATACATGGATCAATTTTCTTCCATTTGAAGTTTTATACGTGGCGGTTGCAAAGATAGCACTGTCTGTTACTTTACCCTGTATTGGAACCCAAACAGTAATCATTCAGGGTTGAATGGCCCTAACAGATAATTGAGTTGAAGCTATACGTGTGTAATACTTTTACATTGGAACTATTGCACCATTACTTAACAAAAATACGAAATTATCGTTACCAAGACATGGTCGGAAGATACTGGAACCCTTTAACCAGTTAACTGTTTAACGAAGTAAATATTTTGATGAAAACAACATTCTGACAAATTACTTTAGTAGTAAAAACTTTATTGAAGTGTTACTTTTTAATTTTCAACAATGTGGATTTTTCTTACAACAAGAAAATAAATGCGCCTAAATTGAACGTGGACGTGGGCAATATTTGCAACAAATTGTATGCCTTTTATACATGTAATAATGATTTTTTTAAATAATAATACAAAAAGATCGCCCAAAGCTGGTCAGTTTTGCTTGAACTACTAACAACTCTAGATTGAACTGTTTTGTTTGCTTCTAAGGGGGTGGGGGCTAGAGGGTGAAAGTGGTCAAGCCAATTTTATGAATATATTTTGATATGTATATCTTATGTACCCTCTATGATTTTCATTTGGAACCCCCTTCCTCTCCTTTCACTCTCTCATGTCCAAAACCTATCAAATAGAATCTAGGGAATGGTTGTGTATATATTCCAGCATTCACGCGACCTTACTATTGAATATTGATACTCTTAAATGTGTTAGAAATTAACAAGAAAACGAAATGATTTTAGTGTTTGCAATGACATGATAAATTCTTTACTATTGCCTAATAAATAAGTTGTGGGCATTATTCATAATTTAAGATTTTTTTTTTCATTTCGTAGTAGTATCAATGAATTATGAATGAAGCATTTTTGTTGACAAATATTTCTAACAAATTGTATGCCTGTTATAAAAAATGAATAAAGATCGCCCAAAGCTGGATGGGTAACTTTTGCTTCAAGTATTAACAACTCTAGATTGAGCAACTGTTTTGTTTCTTTTCTTGGGGGCTGGGGGGGGAGGCTGGGGTTCTGGAGGGTGAGGGTGTTCAAGGCAATGCTGTAAAGATATTTTGAGATGAGCATTTTTTGTACCCTCTGTGATTTTTGAGTTGATAGCCTCTCCCTCTTCATATCCAAACCTATCAATTAGAAGCTAGAGAATGGTTGTGTATATATTCTAGCATTCAAGCAACCTTACCCTTAAATATTGATATTCTTTACTGTGTTAGAAATTAACAAGAAAATGAACTAATTTTAGTGTTTGCATTAACATAGTAAGCATAATAAATCCTTTGTGTGTGCTTGATGAATAAGTTGTTGGTATGATTTATGTTAGATAAGATTTTTTCATCTCACATGGGTATTAATGAATTATGAATGAAGCAATTTTTGGTTTTAGCCATTTACAAAACTGTCAAATGGATCAAATTCAGTAGAGACCAAATTATGGATGGTATCAACATAGCAATGACTTGTGCGCATTAACAAATAATTTCATAATGATTTAGCAGTTTATGCCTGATCCTTACCTTCTTCTTCTTCCTCCCATTCGCTGTCACAATGGCCGGTCATTCAAGTCAATGTCATTGTCCAAGTCCTCGATTAGAGTGTCTTCAAAATCACATGGATCGTTTTCTGTGTCAAAGGGCATGGCATGTTCTAAGTCATGCGTCGTCATCACTGACCACGGTGTCCGGAAGAGATGGTCCTGCAAACCAGTAAGGAACATATAGCGGTCATCATCCTTATAAGCGACCCATCCGAAATTCAGTGGATGTAAGTCTTTCGTTGGTTGAGAGGTATGAGCTCGTCTCCACATCATAGCTATATAGATAGCACGTGGCAGATGTTGCGCTAGTGCTTTTTCACAGGGTGGTAAGGACAAAAAATTGATTCTTTTTAACTGGACATCTTTCTTCTTGTTGCCTGTCATTTTGATGGAAGACTTGTACCTGGCCTCGTTGATGTTACTTAATTGCTTAAAGCAATACATTATAAACACATAAGCGGTGATCGCAGGTTTATCTATGACATCATGACACAATGACCTAAGTGCCTAAATGTGATTTCTGTCTTTCTCCAAATAACTGACTGGTACTGACTTTCCTTTTCTGTAGAATGCAGAGTTAAAGCCACACCCAGTGAGTGCATGGAAACTGATAAGTGCTTTAGTCAATCCTGTTTGCTTCCTTTCCAGCTTTCTCGAAATTTCCGTAACATTGATTAGCCTTCTATAACCAAAGTCCATTACAATCTCTGATGTTTCTGGCATTTTTGAGGCAAGCGCTTTTAGAATGATTAGTACATCAGTATCAGACAATCGAACCATTACCTTTTCGTATATTCTGTAAGTATGGAATGCCATGAGTGTGTCAGCCTCTTCATGCCTTCCCTGAAAGTCTGCTGGTTCTTTATGTATCAGCATGCCTATTGACTTTACATTCAGCTTGAGACACTTGCCACCATGGGAAACATAGACAGTCTTGCTACCAATAATTAGAGCATAATACTCTTCCTGAATCTTCTTCAACAGGAATTGAGCAAGTCCTTCCTTGAATGCACCATTGTTCAGCAAGTGGATGCCTTTATTTATTACTTATTTCGTGCTCGAAATGGGTATTTTTACATTCCTTACACATTAGATATGTAATATTGCCCACGAAATGTGTCATTTCATTCACCACACATTATCTTCGTTGAACAACTTTCCATCATTTTAAGCAACTTGGTGCAAAAAACCCGTTGATTATTCACAACTAACGGCAGTGCGGGAGTTTGGCATGGCAGGGCTAGCAGGAGCACTAGGCTGGCCGTTCTACCCCGCATCGTTTGGCATACGCTATCCGTGCGATATCGTAGGAATTTTTTTTTCCGGGGTGGGAACATGGATCATAGATTTTCAGTGACGCCGAGAGGAGGGTCAAAGAGGGCATTTTCCCCCGAGCCCAGATTCTATAGGGGGTCTTAAGGGCCCGTAAAAATTAAGAAAAGTAATGTGTGTTTAAAATGGCGAAAACCCATACTTGACATTGGCGAAAACGGTGTAAAATTTACAAAAATTTATAGGTGATGAGCTCTTTTTTTTTTTCTTTTGCTCTGCAAAATTTTGCAATACGGGGGGCCCGGATTTTAAGTTTGCCCCGGGATCCCTCGATCGGCAGCCCTGTAAATTTTCATCTGTGTTGTTGTCTCCCCCAACTCTCTGGCAACGCTGGCAACGCCACTGAGAGTTGCACGTACTTTGTACCATCTGTTTATATGTACTTGACGCATAACAGATGATTAAACTTTTGAATGTTTTCAAAATAAATCGCATACTTGTATACAATAACAAAATGTTAACGTGAATGTTAGATTAATGTATGTTCAAAACATCAGTGCGCTATCTATGGAGAGCTAAGGAGTGTTTACACCTACATACTTGGCGCTAACCGTTGCTGCTAGTCAAGTTAATCATTCACAAAAACTAACAATTAGTTTTTGTATACTCATTGATATATTGATATTCATTTCTGCAAGTGTATATTCCAGACGTGCATGTGCTTTAAATAATTGTGTACGCTATAGGTCTTTCTGAATCTATTAATCTATTGCAAGGGAATTGTGTTCGTTAGCGTTGAACAGTATCAGCAAGCAGTGGCGTAGCTAGAAGGGGGAGATCCCCCACCACCCACCCCACGCCCCCCTCACCCCCACCCCATCCTCCTAGTATTTTAATCCGTCGGTTCAGTTTTTAATCCGTCGGTTCAGATTGGTGCCGTCGGTTCAACAAGCTTTGACATTCCAGACGCTTATATGTTTTTAAATTTCAAAAGGGCACTTTCTTAGAAAAAGGCTCTTCGGTAATAATATATTAAACATTTGTGCGATTTTGTATTTAAATACATGAACTTAGACACACAGAGAGAGGGGAGAGACAGACAGAGGGGAAGGGGGGGGGGAGGTGGGTGTCGGAGTACACGTGATAAAGAACAGGCTCATTTTAAAAGTTTGACAACATTTACACAAGCTTGTAGTAAATTATTGAAAACCTTTCTTTTAGCTGTTTAGACAACCCACATTTTTTTAAAGAGTGACAATAAACCTAATCATGTACAAACGTAAACAATAAAACATTGTATTTCCACATTATGCGTTTTCATGATTTTGTGTTTTGTATATGGTGTATTATAGCTCTCTTTGACATAAATTTTGACTTGTGTAATACACCTTTTCTTACTATGCGTTGTGACATACGTTTTTGCCCTTAAAATGTCAATTTTGAGAAAACTTCGCCCCTGGACCCCAGGATCCCACACCAACAAGTCGAGCGCTTTGCGCTTTCACTTTGTGTTTTGTATATAGTGTATTATAGCTCTCTTTGACATGAATTTTGACTTGTATGATACACCTTACTATGCGTTGTGACATAGGCCTACTTTTTTTTCTCTTGAAATGTCAATTTTTCGAGAGCTTCCGGGGGCTTCGCCCTCTGAAACTCTCTGGAACTCTCTGGAACCCAACCGGGATTTCACCCCTGGACGCCACTGCCAGGAAGGAGGTACCACTTTTTCTGCCACGGAATGATAGGATTGTCTCATATATTTCTCGTTATGTTATCAATGTAAACAGATACAACCGAGGGAGACAGCGATGGGGGACTTCTTATTGACTCCATTGAGATGCATTTTCCATCACCATTTGCGGACATGGATCATCAAAGTTCTGGCGGTGATTTTTTCGCACTCTTCGGTTTATCTACCTGGAATTACACTAACAGAATTATCATGACTCCCCCTCACAGGTAACTTGATCAAGGTAACTTTCAGTAGCTACAGGGCAGGCAGGCGCGGATACAGGGGGTACATATACCCTCGACACTTAGTCTCCTTTTGCTAAAAGTTTCTATTCTAATTGAAATTATGCATGGTTGATATCTACATAAGTCTAGAGTTTTTTGTTATTCTGCATCAAATCACATGCACAACATAACACAAGTTAGTCAGAACAGACAGTGGCGTAGTGGCAGGTGGACAGGGGGAAGTTTCCCCCCCCCCCCAGCAATGCTTTCTGAGAGGGCGCCAAGTGCCCAAGAGGGCGCCAAAATTGTCCTGAAAACATATTTTTTAGGCACTGAGAAAATGTACGTGTTGATCAGTAACCTTTCCCTATGTTAAGCACGTAATAATCAATTTGTTTACTTCAAAAGTGTATGAATTTTTCACAAAAAAACACCAAATTTTCAGGGGACTTCGCCCCGAACCCCCACACCATTGGCACTCGAGCTCGGATAGTAGCCAATGCATGGCGATAGCTCGTTGACAATATTCAATACCTGTCCCTGCCATGAAGGGCAAACAATTTTATTGAATACAGTTGGTAGAAGAAACCTCCAAGAGGACGCCAAATGCTCACAGGGGCGTAAAAATTGACATGAGAAATATATTCTTATATACTTTTTATTCTCAACGTCGTCAACGTTTTTTTCTCAAAGCTTTATTCTTACATCAAAACCATTCCTAGACCCCAAATAAAGACATATATTCAGATATTATAGTGAGTGGGATCCTAATATTCGTTTCACAATATATTTTCCCTTTAATTAAGTTAAGTGTGGAATTACACGATTTTAAGCAATATTTTGCTACCAAACTCATGCTAAATAACGCTTCTAGCTTCTTGGGGCTTCGCCCCGTGGGAGCCTATCAGGACGTTGACCCTGGATCTGACACAATATTAATACATTTTTGCTATCAAGATCGCCAGAAATACAGGGATTCCAAGGTCTTTCCACCATCGCCCCTACCTGCAGCTTCGCCCCCATCGCCCCTACCTACAGCTTCGCCCCATAGTTATGACAGGGCTTCCCGAAAAACCCAGTGGGTTCCAGTCCCCACCAGGGCTTCGCGGCCTTCGCCGCTATATAGCGCGGCTAAAGTTGACACAATTTTAAGCAAGACCCATATTGTTCCCCAATAATGAGCGCCTTTCGAATTTATTTTTATCTGTCAGGAAACCTTCTTAATTTCCGGGAAATCTTCAATTTCTGGAAAATCACGATTCTTTAATTTCCAGGAAATTTCTTTCATTTTGAGGATATTTTCTTCAATATTTGGGAAAACTCATTCAAATTTCGGGAAATTTCCTTCATTTTCGTGACATTTGCATCCATCATCGTGAAATGTTCTTCATTTTGGGGATATTTTCTTTAATATTTAGGAAGTTTTCTTTAATTTTGGGAAAACTTCAATTTTCGAGAAATTCCCTTCATTTTCGTGACATTTGCTTCCATTGTCGTGAAATTTCCTTTCATTTTAAGAATATTTTTTATTTGGGGAAAAATTTCTTCAAATTTTGCGAAGTTTTCTCCAATTTTCGGGAAATTCCTTCATATTGGGGATAATTTAGGGGAATTTTGTTTAATTTTTGGAAAGTTGCTTTTTTCGGGATTTTTTTTTCTTCTTCAATTTTGGGAAATTTGCTTTCATTTTCGTGAAATTTCCTTTATTTTAGTGATATTTTTTCCAATTTTTAGGAAGTTTTCTTCATTTTTTGGGGAAATTTCCTTAATTTGTAGCCTTTTTTTCTTCTTAAATTTTCGGGAATTTAACCAAAGCTGCTTTGCTCCCTGGACCCATTGCATGGCTTTCTCTCTTGATTTGAAACTCTGATTTTGGCGGTTTTCGGGATTTTTTTTTTCAATTTTCGTGAAATTTGCTCTCATTTTTGTGAAATTTGCTTAATTTTGGGGAAATTTTCTTCCATGTTTGGGAAAATTTCTTCAGTTTTTGCGAAGTTTTCTTTAAATTTTGGGAATTTTTTTTTCATTTTGTCGATATTTTTCTCATTTTTTGGAAATTTTCTTCAGTTTTTGCGAGTTTTCTTCAATTTTCTGGAAATTTCCTTCATTTTCGGGAATTTTTTTGGCCTTTTCGGGATTTTTCTTCTTCAATTTTCGAAAAATTTGCTTCCATTTTAGTGAAAATTCCTTCATTTTAGTGATATTTTCTTCAATTTTTGGAAAGTTTATTCATTTGTGACCTTTTTTTCTTCTTGAATTATCGGGAATTTTACCAAAGCTGCTTTGCCCCCTCAGCTGGACCCCTTGCATGGCTTTTTCCCTTGATTTGAAACACTGATATTAAGCAATTCCGTAAACAGTGCCATTCTAAACAGTGCATGA
>JAIGNY010003664.1:1117500-1152500 GCA_020152595.1 Chiridota heheva
GATTTGGGGTTAGCTGGCTACCAGTAACACAAGTGGAAAAGTAAGCTTTACTTTCAAAACCATACAGGTTCTTTATTAACTGAAAACAGATGGAACCAGAATGTGCCCGGTGGGAGAGGAGATTGCCTTCCCGATCGACCCGTTGGGAATGAGAACTGGAGATGGGGCTTAAGTCCGATATATGCCTGTTACATTGCTTTATTGTTCCCGACATGTTTGCAGATTTTGATTTTTTCGTTGACGGTCGGGGCTCGTTAAGGTTCTGGTGGGGACCCACCAGTGGCGTGGCTAGGGGAAGCAGGGACTCCCCCTCCTCCCCTCCTCCCCGTCGCAAATTTATAAAAAGTCGGAAAATGTGTACAACAGTATATTCAGTATCTTTGATTGTTTGAGTAATCCTGATGAAAGAGATAGTTCTTTAAAAGTTCACTTATATACCAGCCATCTTGGCAGAAGGATCACAAAATTTCCGAAACCGAATTTTTAAGTTAGACCTATTTAGCAGTTAAGAGTTGGCAAATTTCCGACTTATTTATCAAAATTCCCGATTTGGAAGTTTTTCCTCAAAATATCTTACTTTTTCCTCAAAACTAACGGGATATTGCCTCAAAATTTTCTAATATCCCTCGAAATGTGCAACGCTTTACCAAAAATCTTCCGATTTCACATCTTCAAATTTCCGTTGTTGTTGTTGTTTTTTTTTTGTTTTTTTTTAGGGGGTGAGGAGGTATGGTTAGATTGCAAAAAGTCTACCGGGACACCCGCACCCCTACCTACGTACGGACCGCGCACCGCTGCCTACGTACAGACCTTATAAAAACATATTCAATATAGTCCTATTGCTTCAGTGCAATAAAATGTCAGCAATGATATGACGAGACGAAATTTCGAAAAGTTGAGTAAAAAGATCTAAGGTGAGAACGTTAAAGAGTGTTGATATATCCCTCATTAATTTCGTATTTTCTTTCTCTGCAGAAAATGGAGCATACGGACCGCCTCTCTTGGTTTTGCAGTGCTGGACGTCTCGCCTACACTTTGTTCTAGTGTGACAATGTATGGGTTTTATCCTTACCAAACTAACTCTAGAGGAACCCTTGTCTTTCATCATTACTATGACAAGAAGTACTACAATTTCAGTACTTCTATGCACGACATGAATAAAGAGTATTCGATACTTCATAATCTGCACAAACAGGGAAAAATAAAACTTGTCTTGGACAAATGTACGTAAGGGTGTATTTTGGGCTAAATGACAACCACAGGGGACATTAGCATTTTTGCTGCATGCAAAGGATGATAGGAAAAACCTCAAATTTTGTGTTCTTATTAAAAATCTCTCGCTTTCCTGCTCATGAAATTCTTAAAAATTGCATCATAACCTCCTAATCCGTACAAAAAATATTCGAAAATTTTCCTCCATGGTGTAAAATCAGGCCAAATTCGAAATACTTGTTGTGGACTCTCATGTGCTTTTCGAAATTCCAGTCTTGTTTTACTAGCAAAATAAAACTATTTACATTTAATCATGAACAAATCTGAATTTTGGGTGAAAATACCCTTCCACAAATACGTTGAGTGTTATTTAGTCATTTATTAATTGGTTGTAATCTCAATGAATTTGATACTAGGTGTAAAGCAAACGGCTGTTATCAAGTCTAACATATGGCTTTCAGAATAGCTTTAAATTTTCCCCAATTTTGCGCCTGAGGTGGAAAGATTTAAAACACTTTTTGCAAGGAATGTATTTTCAGCGAAATTTATCTTGCAATTTATAAGTTTCATGACCAGATGTGCAAGAGTTTATAAATAAGATTAGGAATTCAACAGCTATCAGGTTTTTCAATAGCTCCATGGTTTTTCAAAGAAAATAGCTTTTGTCTGACTAAAACCATGGAGCTATTAACACAGTTAATAGCTCCATGTTCATATAGTCTGTAGGCCAATATATCGAACCCCCCCCCCTTCCTTAGGGATTTTCAACCACTACACTTTTTACTTAGTCTGGACCCTCAGAAATCATTTTCTGCTTGTTCGCCATTAAACTGATGGTGGGTGTGAGCGCCAGGGCGTTGTCATGGAAACGAAATGATAGAAAATGGAATTTAAGGAAATGACATATATTTGTAACTAAACAACATTAAAACACATATATGTTTAAGTATATATATTTGAAGCTGCCATATTGGTTGTAATCAAGATCTAGGTCATTTGAGGTCACAATCATGCCTTATCATGACCGTTGCCATGGCAATTCGGTGACAAAAAGCTTGAATTTGATAGAAAATGTCATATCTTTGAAACTTTACAGCATAAAAACACATTCCAGTGTCTAAGTATATATATTTGAAACTGCCCATTAGATTGCAATCAAGATCTGGGTCTTTTAAGGTCACGGTCATGCCCAATCAGGACAATTGCCATGTCAATGCCGTGATAAAAAAAATTGGGAAAAATTGTCATATATTTCTAAGTAAACAACGCTAGTGTATAGGTATATAGGGATGTAGTGTAAGGTCACAATCATGCCTAATCATAAATGTTGCCATGATAACTGTGTGAGAAAAAAAAAATGAAATTGGTCAATTTGGAAATGTTATATCCCCAGTCATATCTTAGTTGTATCATTATTATAAAACTTGAAGTTATTGAAGTTATTTATATAGCGCCTCTCCCGTGGATCAAAGCGCTTTACAATAAAATTGATAATACATAGACAAACTCTTAATACACAATATCAAAAAACAAAAAATGTAAAAACATTTGCAGGACAATATAAAAGCATAAAAGAATTGATGAAAAATTAAATACACAAAAAAACAAAAAAAACTAGATAAATAAAACAAGAAATTAAATATTATAGACAGCATAAAACTTAATCAGTAGGAAAAAGATGAGTCTTAAGGGCCTTCTTAAAAGTATAAACAGTTTGAGCCTGACGGATTGCAATGGGCAGATTACAAAATTCTTATATGCATTGGTGCCCCTTGTGTCAACAGTAAGCAAGTGACTGGCTATTGCTTCTGAAACTAGTCTTCCTGATGATATACAATATTGTCTGCATCAGGCACCTTGAAAGGATTGAGGAAGTTCTGGAAGGTAGTCATCATGTTTTGCACGGCACAATCACCTTTTAAAATCTCTGATAGGTTGACACTTTTGTGATTGCTCACCTCATCATCCCCGATGCCAGCCAAGTCAAGTGTAGCCTGAAACAGATGCAAGTAAAGTAAGATCTTACAGAACACATATGGTTGGCTTTTTGAACATTACATACATTCGAAATGTAAAACAAACATTTAATTTTAGCGGCATATAAAGTTTACCACTTTGAAAATTAAGCAGAAATGTAGGACTTTATGTGGATGATTTTACTAGCTTTAAATGTAATTAGGTTTCCTAATATACTAAACATGACAAAAATGAACAAAATGTTCCAATGTGATGAACAGCGATAAAGAGATAGTGCACTAATTATGTATATGGGGTGAAATTACAAAATAGTCTGTCAAAAATTGCTTGCACCCCTTTCAACTTGCCAGATCTCTCCCCCTTTCCCTTTGCAAATATAAAAATTATGTCAAATTAGGATAATTATTTCAAACCTTATACTGTTCATATGATGCAGAAAATGTTGCATATTTTCTCTTAGTTTTTTTTGGCAATTTTATGAAAATGGTTCCTAAAAATTTTTTTAAAACTATTCCCCCCCCATTGTTACAAAACCCATGTCTATATGGAAATTTAACAATTGCACCACCCCTAAAATAAGATACACGAGCTCATGCTTACCTCTAGACCGTGTCCACTGGCATGAAGGTTGTAAGCCAACGAACCCCCCTTTCTACTTAGATGTAGAAAGCTTAGCCTCACCTATGCTTTTAGAGTCCTCACCAACACCCAGAACCCTGTTTACAACCTCATTAGGTACCACAATTTCTCCACCCTCTTTAATAGGACTAAAACCCTATCCCCTCCTTTCAGCTTACGCATTGAATCAGACCTCTTCCATTTCGGCATCAACCCCGCCACTCTCGGCACCTTCTTCTGGCCCACTTTTCCTCCTTGGGCCACCCCCTCCATTCTGTCCACCGGGCCTCTCCACTCATCAAAAAAGTCAAAACCACCCTAAACTCTTCATCAATCTCCACAACCAAATCAAAGAACAGCTCTCAAATTACACCTCCATCTATACTGATGGCTCCAAGGAAGGCAACAAGACAGCTGCTGCTGCCGTCATCCAAGACATCACCCTCAGTAGCAGACTTCCCGACTACTCATCCATCTTTTCAGCCGAGGCTAAGGCCATTCTCCTCGCCCTCAACTTTATGTAGTACTCTCCTCTCAGCCACTTTGCCATTTCCTCCGACTAAAAGGCTGTTCTTACTTCTTTACTCAATCTTAAATGGGATAACCTCACATGCCACCTCCTCCTCCGGAAACTCCTTTCTCCCACCCTCTGCAGGAAAAGTGTTCTTTTCTTCTGAATACCCAGCCATGTTGGCATCCCTGGCAATGACAGGGCTGATGCAGCCGCTAAGCTTGCCCTCAACCTCCTCCTTACCCCTTTTCCCAAAACCCTCTCTGACATCGAAGCGCTTATCGCTTCCCTTGTTCGTGACCGCTGGCAAACCTCATGGAACTCCCAAATTGATCACAAACTCCATGTCATCCAGCCCACAATATTGATCAAATCCACCATCAACAACCTCTCTCGTATCGACAACGTTTATATTGTCCGTCTTAGAATTGGTCACACCCACCTTACTCACTCCCACCTCCTTATTGGCTCCCCCAACCCCTCTGCAACAATTGCCATTGCACCCTCACAATCCATCACGTTCTCCTTGCTTGCCCCCTGTACAACCTTCCCAAAGCTTCCCTCGCTCCCCACAACTCAATTGCTGAGTTCTTCCAGAAAAATCCTCCGGATAAAATTATCTCCTTCCTTCATCATGCTTCCCTCTACAACCATATTTAATTCTCCTCTTCCACCCCCTCTCTACTTTGCTTTTGTTTCAACTATGCACCTTCCCTCTTGATCACAGCATTCTGACCTTTTGTTCTTGAATTTCTCTCATTCTCCCCCTGTTTCCTTTCCTTCTTACCTCTAGAATGATCTGACCTCTCAGGCACAATTTGACCTTCGTTGTCGTGGTGCCGTTAAGCCCTCATCAAACAAACAAATTGTTCTATTGTTAGGAACTGCAGAGCGATTTACGAGAGAGAGAGAGAGAGAGAGAGAGAGAGAGAGAGAGAGAGAGAGAGAGAGAGAGAGAGAGAGAGAGAGAGAGAGAGAGAGAGAGAGAGAGAGAGAGAGAGAGAGAGTTGAACACACAATTACAATGACGGGGTCGTCGCCTGCGTATTCGGTTACGATAGTACAAATGCTATCACGAAACGCTTAATACGACCCGGACGAGAACACAGGTACGACGTACGGACAGACATAACATCGACAACCAAGTCAATGTCCACGGCCTTTGATAACCAGTTGTGGTGCACTGGCGTGTCTACCCACCCCAGTATTGAACCCGGAGCCTCGTGGTATGATAACCGCTACACCACAGTAGGTAGATAGAGCGATTTACACTCATTCCTTTCTTCTTAAGTAGCTCCATCGCACCAGGATGTGTGTGTGGCAGGTTGAGAAGTGTGTTTAAGTATAGTGGTGTATAGCCTACCTTTCATAGGTTGGCTTCTCTTGACTGAAGAAGAGAGGGCACATTTTATCTAGACAGGCCATGTGCAAGGTGATGTCATTGACCTTTGTAGCCCTCAAGAAACACATCAGGAGCCACGCCTTATCCATGTAACCTAGCCAGAATTGTCCGTTTTGCCCTTTTCTCCAGCACGCACCTTCGCTTTGTACTCATCATACCTCTGTATCCATTCCTTCCATTTGGAGTTTTGCTTGACAGCGGGCAAGTGTTCAGAATTTGGTGTTTTTTTGCCAGAACTGACATCAGCTTCATTTCCTGCTCACCGATGACTAATCCATCTTCATCTTGAAATGAAGCCCACAATAGCCGTTCTAGAGCTTCCTTTAATGTTCTGATAACATACCTGGCCCTGTTGTAGTGTTTTCCATTTACGACTTTTTCGATGGAACCACTTGCACACACTGCAGATTCAACTTGCACTTTCACAAATCTACTCCCTTTCATTTCCTTTTTAATGCACCGATGTATGCACATGCCATGTGGAATGCCCCCAGTCGAATAATGACATTGCGAAATCGATCTGCATACGACCACAAAATTCCGTAGGCCTTCTTAGCAGCAGCCAGATCAAACGTATCTGGTATCTGGTACCCAGTCTGACAGTCTGAGATGTGATTTGAGCAGTGGCGCATGACGTCATCAAGGAGCCATAGGTATTATGAATTAATGTTATGGCATTTTCTCAAATTCATTTGTTTATCTTGGCGTTGTCATAGCAACAGCCAGTGGCGGGTGTGGGATTACAAATGGGGGGGTAGGCAGGCAGGGTTAACACCCAATTTACATAATACTTAACATTCATGACTGAAAAGCAAAATATACAATTTTCATTGATGGGAGCTAGGGGCGAACAACACTAACAAAAATAAATGGGGGAGACTACACCCATGCCCCCTCCCCTATCTCCCTCCGACGCCCCGCTAGTGGAAATAGTCGCAATTAAAGGTATAACTTTGACCGTATATGACCCAGATCTTGATTGCAACCAACCAGCAGCTTTAAATCTATACAACAACAAAAATTACATTTTTTCTCAAATTCATTTCTTCATCATAGCGTTGCCATGACAACGGTACTTAAAGACGTGAACACGACCTCAAATGACTCAAATCTTAATAACATTTAACTGGGCAGCAAAAAATCTATATATCTGAACACTTAAAGTGTGCTGATATGTTATCCACTTACAAAGATATGCCATTTTCTCAAAATTCCAGTTTCTCATTTAGGCGTGGCCATGACAACGCCCTGGCGCTCACACCCATCATCAGTTTAATGGAAAACAAGCAAAAAATGATTGCTGAGGGTCCAGACTAACTAAAAAGTGTAGTAGATAAAAAAATCTCTAGGTTGGGGTTCTACGGTCGGCCCACCGACTAATATGCAGCCTACGTTAGTACAAACACTGCTTGTAAGAAGAAAACAAACTTTTAAAAGTTTAGACTTCATATTATACGCATCAGTCCACAAGATTAACTTTGCTTCAAAGGACATTTCATACTCCTTCGGCACTTTGGGAGATCATGGAGCTACTTAATAGCTCCATGGGGAGATGCTGCTGCCCTTAATAAAAAGTATTTTGTGTTGGGTTGGATATCAATCATATGGTTCATTGAATAGCTTGTATGGAGTTGACCAGATCACAGTTTTGACCCTATTGTTGCCATTTCAAAGTGTGGCCCATATAGAAATTAAAGGACACTGGGGGTATATTACGTGTACGCGTACCAACGTACGTGTAAAGTCATGTACATGGATCTTTTACTCTCCGGAAACTCCGAGGTTTTCTTGATTTTGATGATCCAAAGTGGCTGAAAATCAACACAAAGTTCAATAATTTGATTGATGAAAAGAAGACAATTTTCATTCTAATAATTAAATCTACTCAGATAATCATTTGAATTACCATTTCTAAACAGGCATAGGGTAAATTATTCTATAAATTAAGTAAATTCGGGCAAAATTGTGGGGCTCATGGGTGAAGTGGGTCAAGGAACAGAGGGACGAAGCCCCGGAAGTTCTGAAGATTTCTTGATTTTTATGTCCCACAATGGTTTAAAATCAACACAAATTTCCAAAAGAAGACAATTTCATATTTGTTTAAATCTATTCAGATAAGTATTTGCAGAATTTCCCTGCAAATTGAGAAATCTGTGGGGTTCATGGGCAAAGATTTAAAAGCAGCGGCGTACTGGCATAACTGATGTAGAAAAGTATTTGATTTTGGGGGCCAGAATTTATCATTTGCCTCAACAAACCTTAATGCCAAAATGTATGAGTCTCTAATCACGGTCTAAAAACTATTTGTAAGGGAGCGGGTGGGGTCGTTAAACTTATTGTTACCTGTTAAAAAAATGCATTTTGTTTAAGATGATGTTAATTGTGTAAATGTCTTCGGCAGATTAGGCTCCTAGCTACATTAGTGATCTTCTCACCCCTTAAGTTCCATCTCGGACTCTTAAGGTCAGGACTCCAAAGGACCGCTCCAGATTCCACGTGCTGCTCGAAGTGCTAGATCTACATACGGAAACGGAGCTTTCTCGATTGCGGCACCGAAAGAATGGAATAACTTGCCTTATTCTGTGAGAGGTGCTCCGTCTGTACATCGTTTTAAGACATCTTTAAAGATTTATCCTTTCAAACAATGATTCGGTGCAATATCTATTTTATCCATTGAACTTTCTTGTACATTGCAAACATATTATACCTTAATTAATCTGGCTGGTCAAGTTTTTTTGTTTTTTTTTGTTCTTGTTTTATTGTTAGATCTTAGCTTTTTCATTTTGTGTATTTACCTTTTGCTTGTATTGTACGCGCTTTGGGGTTGTATTTTACAGCGGAAGGCGCTGTATAAATATATTGTATTATTATTATTATTACTATCATGTGCCAAGTCGGCGGTCGAGTGGATATGTGATTCGGATATCTAGCTTAGTCGGGCATGACTGAGATATACTCTGATACCAGGATACAAGTGCATCCGGCATTCTATATTTCTGTCCAACTAAGATATCTGGCCAACGTAGGGAAGGGGGCGGGGGGAGGTGTTAAAGGGGGACAAAAGTAAGATTTTATCCCAATTTTTGATAACGAAGAAACAAAAACATTAATATATTAGTTTTCCTACAATTTTGTTTTAATACTAGGCCGATTTTTTCCCGGCGAAAATAGGAATTGCCCGACAAAATTTGTTTTCTAGGGGGAGGCACCCCTCCCCCTCCCTCCCCTTTCTTATGTTACGCCTTGGAAATACACCCAAAGAACAGGGCCTTGTTAAGCCCAGGACAGAACGTAATTTGGGCCGGTCTCAACATCAATCATCGGAGCAAAGGTTTCTGGAGTAATTTTCGGACTTCGGCGAGGGATATGCCCCATGCATGGTACAAAAGTAAACGAAACTGGGCAAAATTATTGATGAAAGTCTGACTTATGTGAAACAAAATAAGCAAAATACGAGTCCAAACAGCTTCTTAGTCTCTGCAAACGTTTTGTTTAATTTTTAGAGGCCCAGTCAATATTCGGGGCCGGAAGCATATGTCCCTTTTACCTTGTTATAATTCGTTAATTCCAATCTATCACACTGCCAAAGCAAGCTTGGGAATGAAAGTTAAAGAACTGGTAACATGTAGCAATTTTGGTATCAACTGATGTATTTTTTTTTAAATTAGAACAACTTTCTAATACCTGAATACATTATGTAGTTTGAAAGATGTCTCAGTCTTTTACAATTTTAGAAGTTGGACAGTGATATCACTGATCTGCCCGACTGGCCACACGTATGCCTTCACATACAATGCGTGTATCGGCTACTACTAGCTCGAGTCCAGTTGTAGGCCTAACACTTTAAGCTTTCCTTTTTGGCATGTTTGGCAGTTTGGTGATTTTTAGGAAATAGATCGCATGATGGTATAACTAAGACGAAAAGAACAGAATTGTATGAATTAGTACATGTAAGTT
The DNA here is from genome assembly GCA_020152595.1 of Chiridota heheva. Taxonomy (NCBI): domain Eukaryota; kingdom Metazoa; phylum Echinodermata; class Holothuroidea; order Apodida; family Chiridotidae; genus Chiridota; species Chiridota heheva. The sequence continues at coordinate 1,127,178 of JAIGNY010003664.1, forward strand.
ACCCTAAATCTGCGGTGTTGTGAACGCGTTCGCGAAGGGTTTGTTGTGATACATGTACGTATAGGTCTGAAAATTCGCGTTCAACCGACTGACATGGCTGAGAGTGGCTAACTTCCCCCGGTAATATCTCGCACATTTATAGTTGGATTACATCTTCAGGTATACTAGGGGGGTCTCAAAAGGAATCTTCTGTATCAAAGGAAGGCCTATCAGAGGATGAAATTTCTGAAGATTTTGCTGACGACATTTTAGGTCTGTAATTATTTTGTACGGGTTTTCACAGGCAGTTCTGCGGGATGGGGGGGGGGAGGGGAATCTACAACTTGAAACGTCACATATTTAAATAAATTTGGACGCCACAGAAAGTGGTTGTTCTGAATTTCAAAATAATGCAATTTTTACACTTTTCCAATTAAAATTTTGGAGAAATAGGGGTTACTAAGTATTCAGTGAGTGTGAAACATGAGTTTAAAGCAAACTAGTCTTGCTTCTACATGTCACCAGAGCTTATTTGCATCAAAGTGTCTGTGTTATCGATGATTGTGACTGCGCCACCCCGCGACTTTTCCGTAAAGCAACGAAAATTTGCATACAAGGACATGGATGGCTGGTATAACCGAGTCGAGTCTGAGATTACACTTAGCAAAATACACGGGTTCAAATATTACAGGCATTAACAAAGTAATGTGCACTTTTTTTGTACCTAATTATTTTGCAGGATAGTTCCTGGGGGAAGGGGGGGCTAACAAAAAGCTTTAAGAAAAGAACGAAAATATATACGGGCTCTCTTCAGTGGTTAAAATCTCCGGATCCTGTCTAACCCATGATTTTCATGTATTCCATCCACTTGCCCTCAGTTAGTCAGAGGCGTCGCATCGATTTGTTTTTTCAATCTGTTACTTACCCCAATCGATTTTGTGTATATCCCTACCCCTCCAGAGGCGTGGGAAGGGGAACTACCGTGCACCCTGAGAGGACTTTACCTCCTCGATTGCATGCTGTCTTCCCGGTTTGCAGTATGACCTGGCAGTTGGGAGGTGAAATTGAGAAAATAGTACATAGAATTAAGAGATATGGTAAAATTATTGGATATCTTAGTAAAATTGGCCAAAATTTTCTCTAAACTGGCTATAATTTCCCGAAAATTAACCAAAATTTACCAAATTTTAAGAAAACATCCGAAAACGTAGAAAAAAATTTCAAAAATGAACGAAAATGGCAAAAATTCCCGCAAAAAGAAGAAAATTTCTAAAACATTTGTTGAAGGGGATTTCCCGATTAGCAGCAACTTTTGATGGAAACTTAATTGACCGGTGCATTTTTTTTTATTTGACACGGGGGAATTGTTCCCCCCCCCCCCTCCCCCCACTTACCCACAGGTGATTCTTCCTACGCCCCCTCTAATTCACCCAATACGCGTTTCTACGAATTTTCCAAACTTGCCAAAGCATAGGACTGTCGTATATCAATCTTTCATCTGATCATAGGCATCCATCGGGCTGTCGGGTAGAAGATTTTCAGAAAAAAAGCTTGCCAGACAGATTGTTTGTTTTTTTCTTCAAGAACCATTTCGCATATTTGACACAAAGTTTAGAAATTCAAGTTATGAGAATGATTATAGGAATATTTTTGTCGTGACCCTCAGGACGCGACAGGTCTAATATTGTAAACTCTATGCTCAAAATTCGTCATCTTTTGATTAATAATTATTATTTTTAATTGTATTTAATGAAGAGAATATGCACTTCAAATTAAGTGTTATTTATTGAAGATTGTATTTTAATGGTTACGACGCTACAATAAATTTCTGCAGTGGCTAATTCAACAAATTATGGCGCTGTTTTTATTGCAAAAATCAAGTAAATTGGCAACGTTGACAGGTTGAGGTGCCAATCCGATATTTTAATAGCCACCTCCAAAACGTGATATGAAGAATGGTATCGTTTAGATATATTTACTGTTTCAGAGACCTGATAGGAAATATTTATTACACACAAATATTATTTGAAGAGTCATAATAGTGAAGGAGAATAATATTATTTAAAATTTGAAATGAACGAGGCTAGTCTAACCGGAAACTTCAACAGCTAAGTAAAGAAATTGTTAGCGTGGGTACGTACGCCACTTTCCATCTGCTGAAGTAATCTCGCAACCTGAATCTGAATAGGGTAAGGTAAAGGTAATTGAAACTTATAGTATAGCGCACATTACTGTATGAACATTCAATGATGCTTTGCAAAATTACAGTTTAAGTCGGCCTCTGTATATGAACGACAACCGAGCGTAACAAGTATGAGAAGAAAAAAACAGTTAACAAGTTTAGTAGGCTAAGTTTAGCTTTGATACAGTTTAGACTTGGTGAATGATCAATGTCTGGTGGTTAGTGGCGGTAAAGCATTTCAATCTTTTAGTGTTTGAGCAGTTAGGGAAAGAAGGAGTATTTACACTCGTTTGAAGCATAGGGAACATGGAAATTCAGATATCATGATTATTACTTGTATTGATTATTACGTTTGGGATTAGCTTATCATTATCAATGGCGATGATTGTTATTGATTTGACATACCATATGGAAACAGGCTGGTGTTCTTTCTTCTTGTTTTAAGCAGGGGGAAATCTTTTATTTATGGCGTCTTTATTTATTGTATCTATTCTATTTTATTATGAATTAATTAATACCTACATCACCTTGTTATCTTTCTTTGCTTTTCGTTTTGTGGAAACTAACTGAGGACCGGTTTCAGATTAGGGAGGACAGACTGACAGAGGCGCATATGAGTCAGAGGTACCCCCTCCAAAAAAAAAAAAAGAAAAAAAGAAAAGAAAGGGGTTTCCCGGTTGCATGCATGCTTTATTTTGATGACAAATTGTGAAATTATTAACATAAAATTGAAATTTTGTTGGATTTTGGCAACAGTTCCTGAAAATTTCAATTTTTCTGGAAATTGAAGATTTCACGAATATACAGGAAATTTCCTAAAAATTTCCTAAAAGTAAAGAAAATTTCCTGAAAATGAAAAACAATTCCTGTAATTTCAAGGAGAATTTCGAAAATTTTCTATGATTTTTCCGAAGTAGAGTGGGCAAAAAGATAAAGGTGTTCCAAAATTATTTTTTTTGTTAAAAGCTTGAAGCTTTTTATCCAAACGTGCAGATTTCTGGGTTAATATTTAAGATTTTTGGTGCAATTTGTAAAAGGTTTGGTCCAAAATTAAAGATAGCTCAGTCAATCCGATTGCAAAAAATGCCACACATGGTTGCTTTGATATTTCAGTTAATTGGTCAGGAAGAATTCCTGACTTTTGGTATAATAAGAAAATGCACCAAAACTTGGAGTTTCGTATTCATTAAGATCCATGGAGGACGCCATTTTAACTAGTGATAACCAGATAACGCTATATCAATGGAATGTTTACTAAAAGAACGGTATTTGTGTAGTGTAACGTATGATCAAAGAGCTTCTTTTTGGTATGATGCATGTACACGGTATCAGCGATGACTAAGCCAACACAGAATCATGTGTCGAGAGGGCTGTTCAAAAGGTCAACGACCTGTCAACGAAAGTCTTTGTTATTTTATCGCGAAGTCTACGATGAAATTGAAAAGTCCGTGGTCAAATCTAATAAATATTCATTTGATATCGGGTTTTTTTGTTTTTTGAATTACCCCCCGCGTTCTCATTAAAAAATCCCCATTGACTTAACGTTATCACTGTACTTAAAATGGCGGCCTCCATGGATCTTAATAAATACGAAGCTCCAAATTTTGGTATATTTATTATTACACCAGAAGTCCAGGATTCTCCCTTACTGTTAATTATATTTATGGCTTCCACAGAATTATGGGAGGTGAGGGGGAGGCTAAGCCCCCAATATCCCCTTACACGCGTCACTGTTTCCTTTATTACTATCCGTACAACAAAATTAAATGCCACGACAGCCCTTTTTGAAAGGGTGTTCTGGTAAATACTAACATTAAAATCTACTGAGATAAGCATTTGGATTACCATTTCTAAACAGACAGAAAAGAATACGCCGTGAAAATCGAGCAAAATCGTAGGGTCCAAGGAGTAATATCCAAGGGAAAGCTCTGAAGATTTCCATCGGCCGATCGGGTGAACGATTTTCAGAAGGAAGCTTGTAAATAAAATCATTTTCCAAAAAACCCATTAAGCATGGTGCAGCGGCCGCGCTAGCGCCCCCTCTTCCCAACAGGGGACGCAGTCCCCAACGGAGTCCGACGGAGTGCACGGGTGAGTCTGACAGGGGGTTCCAGCGGTATATTTGCAGCTTTCCGAGTCTTGATTAGAGTTATAAGTTTAATTTAAAGTACCTTTAAGTTAGAGTAGCATGGTTGCAGGGCCGAATTTCAACCATTAAAGCACAAAATTGGCGTTTTTTTTTTTTAATGAAAAACAAAATATTAACTATTAATATTCCATCATAATCTCCAATTCTTTGAAACAATGTAGGATGATCGATTCGGGATATGTGGTGTCGCTTTGTTGAAATTTCGGTAAAAATATATCACTGTTTTGGTCAATTAGAAAGTTCCGCGACTGACCCGAATTTCCACCACCGTGTGTTAATCATGCCTAAATACTGAAATCCATTGGCGTAAATCCATTGGCGTAAATCCATTTATAATAGTGCGGGGGATGATTTGTAAGATTTGTGCGTTAAGGTGACACGGAAGGTGTGGCTGCGAGCGCGCAGCGAAAATCATGAAAACACATGTGGAAATGTAATGTTTTATTGTTCACGTTTGTGTGCATGGATATAGGTTCATGGTCACTCTTTGAAAAAGAGGTGCAGGAATGAAGTGCCCTTTTATACGAAAGAACAAATCACCCTCTCAAACTGTCAAAGTCCTGGCTATGGACCCAAAAAATGTATATCCTGACTTACACGTTAAGTCAGGTTGCAACTTGGGGTGGGGGAGTGGTGGGATGGGAGTGGTGAAGGTAGGCTCGAAGTGGTGGGCAGTGGCGTCGCCCGGGTTTTTCGTTCAGGGGCACAACTGTTAAGTGGAAGGAAATGGGGCACTAAAGTGTGCCGCCGACAGGTGGCACTGCTTACGCTTTGCGTGCGCGCAACGGCGTGGGGTCCAGGGGCCTGCTATAGGGCCCCTGGTGGGGTCCAGGGGCGAAGCCCTAGTAGGGGTTCCAGGGGGTGCAGCCTCCGGAAACTCTGCAGTTTTCTTGCTTAGATGCCCTAAAATGGTTTTAAATTAAATCAGAGGTTCAAAAATTAAATTGATGAAAAGATTATAATTTTAGTTGATAACTCGGATAAGCATTTGGGTCACAGTTTCTAAATAGGCAGAAAAAAATTACCCTTTTCTGGAGAAATTCGTTTTGGGAGGAAATTCGGGCTAAAACCTGGAGTCCAGGGGCAAAGCCCCGGAAGCTCTGTAGATCTCTTGTTGGTTCGAGAGATGAACACACAATTACAATGACGGGGTCGTCGCCTGCGTATTCGGTTATGATAGCACAAATGCTATCACGAAACGCTTAATACGACCCGGACGAGAACACAGGTACGACGTACGGACAGACATAACATCGACAACCAAGTCAATGTCCACGGCCTTTTATAACCAGTTGTGGTGCACTGGAAAGAAAGAAAGAATGGTGGCTTTTAAATCAAGCACAGAAGTTCAATAATTCAAGTGATATAAAGATGAAAATGTCTGAAATTGTTTTGTTTTTGACATGTACCAAACATTCCAAAATGGCTTTAAAACATGTCAATACTGAAGAAAATTCAATTAATGAAAAGAAAGTTAAATCAATTTCTAATGTTAAAATGAACTCAGATGAGCATTTGGGTTGCTATTTATACTTCTAAGAATTGAAGAAGGTGAAATGTTTCTCGGAAAACTAAGAAATTCAGGAAAAATATTATTGGATATTTGAGTCAAATAGCTCTGAAAGGTTATAAAACTGTGAAAAGTAAACTACTTTTCACTAATACTCTTGCTGTTAGTTTTCTTGGCGAAATTGTATGAAAATTGGTCTAAATTTCACAAGAAAAATTTAAACTTATTCTGTCAAAACACTCTTTTCCTCTTGGAAATATTGGGCCCGTATACGCATATGCATTAGCTAAACAACTTTATTTTTAGAAGAGTTTTACCGCCGAAGGCCAGGGGGCGAAGGCCAGGGGGCGAAGGCCAGGGGGCGAAGGCCAGGGGGCGAAGGCCAGGGGGCGAAGGCCAGGGGGCGAAGGCCAGGGGGCGAAGGCCAGGGGGCGAAGGCCAGGGGGCGAAGGCCAGGGGGCGAAAGCTAGGGGGCGAAGGCCAGGGGGCGAAGGCCAGGGGGCGAAGGCCAGGGGGCGAAGGCCAGGGGGCGAGGGCAGGGGGCGAAGGCCAGGGGGAGAAGACCATGGAAGCTCTGAAGTTTCCACGTTTTTGTGCAGCCCCAAAATCATGTCTCAAAATAATAGATACATTTTCGATCATACAGTTTCAATTTATCACCTGATCACAGCGAGGAAAAGAAACAAATATAATTCTAACATACAAATCAATTAATTATTTTCATAAGAATTGAAAAATTATCGTTCTAAAGGGCCAAGTGAAAATACTGCAAAATCAAAGTATGCATTAAGCAGCTAATTAATGGAAATGGAGTGTCATTAACTGTACGTTATTCATGACATGGTAATCGAAATGTTGTCCAACTTTGATAAGGTGGGTAAAATCGAATAAATGACGTAGTAGTGGTTGAAATTCAGATCACTCACAAACTTTTTGTCTTTAAATGTTCACTTGGAATTGCAGCATGTCTGTACATGCTTCAGGGACGCATACACGCAAAAAAGCTAGAAGCGGCACTCAATAAGATAGCACTTTCTTTCTATTACAGTTACCTTGAATCATAACATGTGGTACGCATGTCAGTCGCGCACATATGTTGGTTTTTCGGGGGGAGGGGAAACAACATACTTTCACCCTTCAATTGAAAACAAAAAACCGTGACTTTAGCAAACAATTATTCAAATTTTCAAGATTCGTGTACGTACGAAATCGTGAAAAATGTGACGTATTTGAAATAACGCCTACTTCCAGAATCTTGAAGACTGCGCCCCTGTGCGCGGCCTACAAGAACGTTTGTTTTGATTCGGAATGTCAACAAATCTCAATCCGCGCGCCACGCAGAGAAGGTACATAAACATTGAACGTTTACAATCGTGCGCGTATAGTTTTGCGTGGTTGCTTATTCAGGCACGTATATAAAAAGTTGTTTACCATTCGAAAACTTAACAATCGCTGGCAAATTGGAATCTGCGGGAATATATACGTACGCAAACTACGCATATTGTGCTCGATTGATTATCAATAAATCAATGTAAAAATGGGTTATTATAACCTATTTCATCATTACTTTTGCACAAAACGCTTGAAATTAGTCAATAATTTCTGCGCAAAACAGTAGTAGGGAGTTATCTACACAGTTGGTTGTGATTTTAACTGAAAATTTGTTGTGTCGCAAGTAAACAAAACTTGAACTTTCCACGAGTTTTTAACCAAAGCCAGTATAAGCGGTCACGCATGAAAATACGGATCTGATTAATCAGTTATTAATCGCTGTGAAAACTCTTTCGGCGATTGTTATCTAAGTATTGGGTCTGAATCAAAGCTAAAAATTAAAGAAAGCATCACTGAGTAATAGATAATTACATATGACCACATCAAGGTTGATGTCAACTTGATTGACTGTTCATTTCATAATATACAAATAAATTTCATGTCTTTATCTGATTATGCATATGATTTACGTCAAATTTAAATGTGGATTTGATCTGGAATTTTTCTCTGGAATTTAAATATACTTTTTGGTAGGGTGGACCTTGTGGGTGTTTTCTCAACTAAGCAAAGGCCACTGATTTAAGGTTCTTTTTACACTAATTGTGTGGGTCTGAATCAAACCTAAAAATTAAAAAAAGCATCACTGAGTAATAGTTAATTACATATGACCACATCAAGGTTGATGTCAACTTGATTGACTGTTCATTTCATAATATACAAATAAATTTCATGTCTTTATCTGATTATGCATATGATTTACGTCAAATTTAAATGTGGATTTGATCTGGAATTTTTCTCTGGAATTTATATATACTTTTTGGTAGGGTGGACCTTGTGGGTGTTTTCTCAACTAAGCAAGGGCCACTGATTTAAGGTTCTTTTTACACTATTTTGAATGAAATAAGATGTACTTGTCAACTTGTATAGGATGGCTATCAATTGTAGATATATATAAATACATGCCAAGAATTGTTGTACTTTTTAAGAGGTTTGATATTCATGCTAAGCTACATGAAGGGAATGGTTTTGAAGGCACTATAAGAAATCACACAATAAAAAATTGATAATTTGAATGACTGATAATACTACCAAGTTCATACTCTTTTTTTATTCCATATCAAGCTATATGCCTATTTGTCAGTGTTCCACCACCGAAAGTACAATAAACATCAAACTTCATGAGGAGATAAGATTGAAATGAAGTACTGTTACAGGCTCACACAGTACTATCATCAAAACTTGGAAAGTGGACATCTTCTTTGGATGTCTTATATTTTATCATACACTTTAATGTATGGTTTGTAACTTCTGCTGTATTTGTCTTTTTGCCAATCTTTTCCTGATGTTTAATTTGATATTTGCTATTATATATTTTATTTGAACAAGGCCTCACCTTTAACCATGCAGCTTTCAGCTGAGTGAGCTATCCTGTATAAAGATGAGTGATATAAAAAAAGAAAAAATTGACATGGTTTATTCATCACATCATAAGATCATATTCTCTCTCAGACTATATGCATGATCATCCAAATGTGATTTTTCTTACTGCCTAAATTACTTGTTATGAAACTTGATAGTGTAGATGTGTACATACAGTTTTGTGTGTTAAATTACAGAGTATGAAATGTGTAATGCATATGAACATATAAACAGTGCATCTATGCATACTCCTTTATTTCCTACACTAGTAATTCACTTAATAGGTGAACTTTGTACATGCTTGGAGACCAAATTTTCATAAAAAATGTGAAACACCTTCAGAAAAATTATTATATGTAAGAAGCCAAATATCGATATATTAATATGCTCATATGTACCAGTGATGGTATTGCATTATTGATCCTTCAGTTAACTTATAAAAGCTGAATTTAATTTAAGCATTGTTTTTTGCATGGTACCCACTCATTGTTTGACTACATTTAGGCTTATCTCATTAACATATATTTATGTAGCTATTACTGTGTTAGGCTTATTAGTATTTGTTTAAAAGTTAATCCAATGAATGACGTAGTAGTGGTTGAAATTCGGGTCGCTCACAAACTTTTTGTCTTTATATCTTCACTTGGAATTGCAGCATGTCTTTACATGCTTTTGGGACGCATACACGCGAAAAAAGCTAGAAGCGGCACTCAATAAGATAGCACTTTCTTTCTATTTCAGTTACCTTGAATCATAACATGTGGTACGCATGTCAGTCGCGTACATATGTTGGTTTTTCGGGGGGAAGGGGAACAACATGATTTTACCCTTCAATTGGAAACAAAAAACCGTGACTTTAGCAAACAATTATTCAAATTTTCGAGATTCGTGTACGTACAAAATCGTGAGAAATGTGACGTATTTGAAATAATGCCTACTTCCAGAATCTTGAAGACTGCGCCCCTGTGCGCGGCCTACAGGAACGTCTGTTTTGATTCGGAATGTCAACAAATCTCAATCCGCGCGCCACGCAGAGAAGGTACATAAACATTGAACGTTTACAATCCTGCGCGTATAGTTTTGCGTGGTTGCTTATTCAGGCACGTATATAGAAAGTTGTTTACCATTCGAAAACTTAACAATCGCTGGCAAACTGGAATCTGCGGGAATCTATACGTACACAAACTACGCATATTGTTTTCGATTAATTATCAATAAATCAATGTAAAAAAGGGTTATTATAACCTATTTCATCATAACTTTTGCACAAAACGCTTGAAATTAGTCAATAATTTCTGCGCAAAACCGTAGTGGGGAGTTATCTACACAGTTATGTGTGATTTTAACTGAAAATTTCTTGTGTCGCAAGTAAACAAAACTTGAACTTTCCACGAGTTTTTAACCAAGGCCAGTATTAACGTTTACGCATGAAAATACGGATCTGATTAATCAGTTATTCATCGCTGTGAAAACTCTTTCGGCGATTGTTATCTAAGTATTGGGTCTGAATCAAACCTAAAAATAAAAAAAAGCATCACTGAGTAATAGATAATTACATATGACCACATCAAGCTTGATGTCAACTTGATTGACTGTTCATTTCATAATATACAAATAAATTTCATGTCTTTATCTGATTATGCATATGATTTACGTCAAATTTAAATGTGGATTTGATCTGGAATTTTTCTCTGGAATTTATATATACTTTTTGGTAGGGTGGACCTTGTGGGTGTTTTCTCAACTAAGCAAGGGCCACTGATTTAAGGTTCTTTTTACACTATTTTGAATGAAATAAGATGTACTTGTCAACTTGTATAGGATGGCTATCAATTGTAGATATATATAAATACATGCCAAGAATTGTTGTACTTTTTAAGAGGTTTGATATTCATGCTAAGCTACATGAAGGGAATGGTTTTGAAGGCACTATAAGAAATCACACAATAAAAAATTGATAATTTGAATGACTGATAATACTACCAAGTTCATACTCTTTTTTTATTCCATATCAAGCTATATGCCTATTTGTCAGTGTTCCACCACCGAAAGTACAATAAACATCAAACTTCATGAGGAGATAAGATTGAAATGAAGTACTGTTACAGGCTCACACAGTACTATCATCAAAACTTGGAAAGTGGACATCTTCTTTGGATGTCTTATATTTTATCATACACTTTAATGTATGGTTTGTAACTTCTGCTGTATTTGTCTTTTTGCCAATCTTTTCCTGATGTTTAATTTGATATTTGCTATTATATATTTTATTTGAACAAGGCCTCACCTTTAACCATGCAGCTTTCAGCTGAGTGAGCTATCCTGTATAAAGATGAGTGATATAGAAAAAAAGAAAAAAATTGACATGGTTTATTCATCACATCATAAGATCATATTCTCTCTCAGACTATATGCATGATCATCCAAATGTGATTTTTCTTACTGCCTAAATTACTTGTTATGAAACTTGATAGTGTAGATGTGTACATACAGTTTTGTGTGTTAAATTACAGAGTATGAAATGTGTAATGCATATGAACATATAAACAGTGCATCTATGCATACTCCTTTATTTCCTACACTAGTAATCCACTTAATAGGTGAACTTTGTACATGCTTGAGACCAAATTTTCATAAAAATGTGAAACACCTTCAGAAAAATTATTATATGTAAGAAGCCAAATATCGATATATTAATATGCTCATATGTACCAGTGATGGTATTGCATTATTGATCCTTCAGTTAACTTATAAAAGCTGAATTTAATTTAAGCATTTTTTTTGCATGGTACCCACTCATTGTTTGACTACATTTAGGCTTATCTCATTAACATATATTTATGTAGCTATTACTGTGTTAGGCTTATTAGTATTTTTTCAAAGGTTTATCGAATGAATGACGTAGTAGTGGTTGAAATTCGGATCACCCACAATTTTTTTGTCTTTAAATGTTCACTTGGAATTGCAGCATGTCTTTACATGCTTTAGGGACGCATACACGCGAAAAAAGCTAGAAGCGGCACTCAATAAGATAGCACTTTCTTTCTATTTCAGTTACCTTGAATCATAACATGTGGTACGCATGTCAGTCGCGTACATATGTTGGTTTTTCGGGGGGAAGGGGAACAACATGATTTTACCCTTCAATTGGAAACAAAAAACCGTGACTTTAGCAAACAATTATTCAAATTTTCGAGATTCGTGTACGTACAAAATCGTGAGAAATGTGACGTATTTGAAATAATGCCTACTTCCAGAATCTTGAAGACTGCGCCCCTGTGCGCGGCCTACGGGAACGTCTGTTTTGATTCGGAATGTCAACAAATCTCAATCCGCGCGCCACGCAGAGAAGGTACATAAACATTGAACGTTTACAATCCTGCGCGTATAGTTTTGCGTGGTTGCTTATTCAGGCACGTATATAGAAAGTTGTTTACCATTCGAAAACTTAACAATCGCTGGCAAACTGGAATCTGCGGGAATCTATACGTACACAAACTACGCATATTGTTTTCGATTGATTATCAATAAATCAATGTAAAAATGGGTTATTATAACCTATTTCATCATAACTTTTGCACAAAACGCTTGAAATTAGTCAATAATTTCTGCGCAAAACCGTAGTGGGGAGTTATCTACACAGTTATGTGTGATTTTAACTGAAAATTTCTTGTGTCGCAAGTAAACAAAACTTGAACTTTCCACGAGTTTTTAACCAAGGCCAGTATTAACGTTTACGCATGGAAATACGGATCTGATTAATCAGTTATTCATCGCTGTGAAAACTCTTTCGGCGATTGTTATCTAAGTATTGGGTCTGAATCAAACCTAAAAATAAAAAAAAGCATCACTGAGTAATAGATAATTACATATGACCACATCAAGCTTGATGTCAACTTGATTGACTGTTCATTTCATAATATACAAATAAATTTCTTGTCTTTATCTGGTTATGCACATGATTTATGTCAAATCTAAATGTGAATTTGATCTGGAATTTTTCTGTGGGATTTATACATACTTTTTGGTAGGGTGGACCTTGTGGGTGTTTTCTCAAGTAAGCAAGGGCCACTGATTTAAGGTTCTTTTTACACTATTTTAAATGAAATAAGATTGTACTTCTCAACTTGTATAGGATGGCTATCAATTGTAGATATATATATATATATATATATATATATATATATATATATATATATATATATATATATATATATATATATATATATATATATATATATATATATATATATATATATATATATATATATATAAATACATACATATAAATATATATATATATATATATATATATATACATATATATATATATATATATATATATATATATATATATATATATATATATATATATATATATATATATATATATATATATACATATTTATATATATATATATATATACATATTATATATATATATATATATATATATATATATATATATATATATATATATATATATATATATATATATATATATATATATATATATATATATATATGTATATATATGTGTATATATATATATATAAATATATATATATATATATATATATATATATATATATATATATATATATATATATATATATATATATATATATATATATATATATATATATATATATATATATATATATATATATATATATATATATATATATGTGCCAAGAATTGTTGTACTTTTTAAAAGTTTGATATTCATGCTAGGCTACATGAAGGGAATTGTTTTGAAGGCACTATAAGAAATCACACATTGTAAAATCAATAATTTGAATGACTGATAATGCTACCAAGTTCATACTCTTTTTGTTATTCCATATCAAGCTATATGCCTATTTGTCAGTGTTCCACCACCGAAAGTACAATAAACATCAAACTTCATGAGGAGATAAGATTGGAATGAAGTACTTTCACAGGCTCACACAGTACTATCATCAAAACTTGGAAAGTGGACATCTTCTTTAGATGTCTTATATTTTATCATACAGTTTAATGTATGGTTTGTTACTTCTGCTGTATTTGTCTTTTTGCCAATCTTTTCCTGATGTTTATTTTGATATTTGCTATCATATATTTCATTTGAACAAGGCCTCACCTTTAACCATGCAGCTTTCAGCTGAATGAGCTATCCTGTATAAAGATGAGTGATATAAAAAATGAAAAAATAAAAAAATAAAAAGTTTATTCATCACATCATACAGTCATAAGATCATATTCTTTCTCAGACTATATGCATGATTATCCAAATGTGATTTTTCTTACTGCCTAAATTACTTGTTATGAAACTTGATAGTGTAGATGTGTACATACAGTTTTGTGTGTTAAAATACAGGGTATGAAATGTGTAATGCATATGAACATATCAACAGTGCATCTATGCATACTCCTTTATTTCCTACACTACTAATTCAATTCACTTAATAGGTGAACTTTGTGCATGCATGGAGACCAAATTTTCATAAAAAATGTGAAACACCTTCAGGAAAATTATTATATGTAAGAAGCCAAATATTGATATATTAATATACTTATATGTACCAGTGAATAACAACACAATGCAAATATGGTATTGCATTATTGATCATTCAGTTAACTTATAAAAGCCGAAGTTAATTTAAGCATTGTTTTTTGCATGGTACCCACTCATTTTTTTACTATATTTAGGCTTATCTCATTAACATATATTTATGTAGCTATTACTGTGTTAGGCTTATTAGTATTTGTTTAAAAGTTAATCCAATGAATGACGTAGTAGTGGTTGAAATTCGGGTCGCTCACAAACTTTTTGTCTTTATATCTTCACTTGCAATTGCAGCATGTCTTTACATGCTTTAGGGACGCATACACGCGAAAAAAGCTAGAAGCGGCACTCAATAGGATAGCACTTTCTTTCTATTTTAGTTACCTTAAATCATAAAATGTGGTACGCATGTCAGTTGCGCACATATGTTGGTTTTTCGGGGGGAGGGGGAACAACATAATTTCACCCTTTAATTGAAAACAAAAAACCGTGACTTTAGCAAACAATTATTCAAATTTTTAAGAATCGTGTACGTACAAAATCGTGAGAAATGTGACGTATTTGAAATTATGCCTACTTTTAAAATCGTAAAGACTGCGCCCCTGTGCGCGGCCTACAAGACGTTTGTTTTGATTCGGAATGTCAACAAATCTCAATCCGCGCGCCACGCAGAGAAGGTACATAAACATTGAACTTTTACAATCCTGCGCGTATAGTTTTGCGTGGTTGCGTATTCAGGCACGTATATAGAAAATTGTTTTGCCATTCGAAAACTTAACAATCGCTGGCAAATTGGAATCTGCGAGAATCTATACGTACGCAAACTACGCATATTGTGCTCGATTGATTATCGGTAAATTAATGTAAGAATGGGTTATTATAACCTATTTCATCATTAATTTTCATGCATGAACGCTTATACTGGCCTTGGTTAAAGACTCGTGGAAAGTTCAAGTTTTGTTTACTGCGACACAACAAATTTTTAGTTAAAATCACAACCAATTGTGTAGATAACTCCCCACTACTGTTTTGCGCAGAAATTATTGACTAATTTTAAGCGTTTTGTGCGAATTAATGATGAAATAAGTCAGAATAACCCATTTTTACATTGATTTACCGATTATCAATCAAACACAATGTACGTAGTTTGCGTACGTTGTTTCCCGCACTGTGCCTATCAATTTGCCAGCGATTGTAAAGTTCCCGGATGGTAAACAACTTTTGGATTAGGGCTATAAGGAACTAATTGTTTGCCCCATTGAAACCTATGGTACAGACAACAAATTTTTAGTTAAAATCACAACTAATTGTGTAGATAACTCCCCACTACTGTTTTGCGCAGAAATTATTAACTCATTTCAAGCGTTTTGTGCAAAATTAATAATGAAATAAGTCAGAATAACCCATTTTTACATTGATTTACCGATTATCAATCAAACACAATGTACGTAGTTTGCGTACGTAGTTTCCCGCACTGTGCCTATCAATTTGCCAGCGATTGTAAAGTTCCCGGATGGTAAACAACTTTTGGATTAGGGCTATAAGGAACTAATTGTTTGCCCCATTGAAACCTATGGTACAGGCGACCAGTTTGGGATACTGTCCTCTCAGTACACAACAGATTTGGGGTAATTTTAGTAAACACGATCGCTAATACATCACCTCTTATGCAGTACAGTGGTCACAAAGGAGCATGAAAATCAACGCCGACGCCCTTAACTTTTGTCTAATGTAACGATACAGACATAAGGCTGAACAACTTTTTTTTTTTTAAGGGTAAACATTGTCAATTTCTGGAAGAAATTCAGTGTTTTGTGCACAGGACGTTAGCGTTGCAACTAATATTGCAAACGCACGGGTATAACTTGAAAAAGTATGGACCAAAACGGGCGCAGATACAAAAAAAAAAAAACACACACACTTCCCGTTCGTTACAAGACGCGAAAATTGCGTTGTAGCGTACTATTATAATTTTTCGAATTTAACTACCTCAACGCCCTTGTTCTTTTGTTAACATTAATACATACAAATTGCACGCGCCAACATAAGTAACACGCACGTAGGACTCACATAGCTGCGTTCATACGCTCAAGGTTACACAGGCAATGCAGATACGCACTCAAATCATGTCAATCGTTTCCTTACGCAAGCGTCTTATCTTGTTTTTGTTTGGGAAAATGCGTAAGTGCGTATCACATATTTGTAAAGACGCTTGCAGAAAAATTTTCAGAACGGAAATGTGTATCCTTTTAGGAAAGCAATTGAGTTATTACGATGTTTACAAGGTTTAAAACCAGTTCAAGTTTCCGTGTGCTGGTTTTCATGTTAAAATATAAAAGTCTTCATACCGAACATCAAGTTGCCGAGAATTCCTGAGCAACATTTTTTCTAAACACACGTTGAAGTCCATTGGCTTTGCTTAACTGCTTAAGCCTGTATTTTTTTTATGTAGGTAATAGTTTATACTCTAAATCAGAGATTCAGAGCGAATGAGTTGGGAATGAGTTGGAGTTTAAAGATTCATACTATATTTTGTGATGTATATTGTGTGACAAACACCTGAACGCATACAACCCCACCGCCCCCACACACACACCAAAACCCATGGACAGACGCAAAAATCACAAAAGCTTGTCCCGTTCCAAAAACTTATGATTCCTAAACCCCTAATATGAGGTCATCATATGAGACCTCCTGGTGCCACCAGGATGGATGTTAAGGTATCCATGCGAACTGCAGAATGTGTCTTAATAAGTGAAAGTGCGACTGCAATAAAGAAGCTACCATGTATCTAATTTTATGAGCTTCATATGCCTACATCGTAAGCAATATTATAACGTTGAAGAGAAAAATTTCACAGAACTCCTATAGACCTAATCCACCAAACGCAAAATGACGTAATCCGGCGGCAATTTTGTAAAGAAACCAAATTTTGGTAGGCAAAGCGCAGTGCAAACAACCAAATCGCACAACGCAGCAAACGTAAACAAATAAACTACATTCTCGGTGGATGATCCAAGGCAAATTTGGCTTCTAAAATTCTTTTTGACTTTTCGAAAACCGTACATATTCTACTCAAAAAGAACTCTTATTTTATTTTTATCCTGAAGGTGTTTCACATTTTTTATGAAAATTTGGTCTCCAAGCATGCACAAAGTTCACCTATTAAGTGAATTACTAGTGTAGGAAATAAAGGAGTATGCATAGATGCACTGTTGATATGTTCATATGCATTACACATTTCATACCCTGTAATTTAACACACAAAACTGTATGTACACATCTACACTATCAAGTTTCATAACAAGTAATTTAGGCAGTAAGAAAAATCACATTTGGATGATCATGCATATAGTCTGAGAGAGAATATGATCTTATGACTGTATGATGTGATGAATAAACTTTTTTTTCTTTTTTTTTCATATCACTCAATCTTTATACAGGATAGCTCATTCAGCTGAAAGCCGCATGGTTAAAGGTGAGGCTTTGTTCAAATAAAATATATAATAGCAAATATCAAATTAAACATCAGGAAAAGATTGGAGAAAAAAAATACAGCAGAAGTAACAAACCATACATTAAACTGTATGATAGAATATAAGACATCCAAAGAAGATGTCCACTTTCCAAGTTTTGATGATAGTACTGTGTGAGCCTGTAACAGTACTTCATTTCAATCTTATCTCCTCATAAAGTTTGATGTTTATTGTACTTTCGGTGGTGGAACACTGACAAATAGGCCTATAGCTTCATATGGAATAACAAAAAGAGTATGAACTTGGTAGTATTATCAGTCATTAAAATTATCAATTTTACATTGTGTGATTTCTTATAGTGCCTTCAAAACCATTCCCTTCAAGTAGCTTAACATGAATATCAAACTTTTGAAAAAGTACAACAATTCTTGGCATATATTTAAATATATCTACAATTGATAGCCATCCTATACAAGTTGACAAGTACAATCATATTTCATTTAAAATAGTGTAAAAAAAAACCTTAATTCAGTGGCCCTTGCTGAGTTGAAAAAGAACCCACAAGGTCTACCCTACCAAAAAGTTTATATAAATCCCAGAGAAAAATTCCAAATCAAATTCGGGTAGACATCTAACGTTAGATTCTATATAAATCACATGCATAACCAGATAAAGACATGAAATGGATTCGTATATAATAAAATGAACATTCAATCGTAAATGTGATCTTTCTTACTGCTTAAATTACCTGTTATGAAACTTGATAGTGTAGATGTGTACATAGTTTTGTGTATTAAATCATAGAATATGAAATGTGTAATGCATATGAACATATAAACAGTGCATCTATGCATATTCTTCTTTTGCCTACACTAGTAATTCACTTAATCAGTTAATAGGTGAACTTTGTGCATGCTTGAAGACCAACTTATCATCAAAAGTGTAAAACACTTTCAGGAAAATTAGTATCTATGTAAGAAGCCAAGTATTGACATATTGATATGCTTATATGTACCCAGTGGATAACAACATAATGCAAATATGGTAGTGCATTATTGGCCCTTAAGTTAATTTATGAAAGCTTATCTTAACTTAAACATTTTTTTTGCATGGTACCCACTCATTTTTTTACTACATTTAGGCTCATCTCATTAACATATATATTTTTTCCCTTACTGTATAGGCTTATTAACCCACTGTATTCTTTGTTAACTATAAATATGCGGATTGTCTACTGACCTTTGTAAGTTGTATCAGTACATGTAGTTAGAGCTTTTCATATCTGACAAGCAGTACTGAAATGCTCAGATAACTTTTTAATGACAGACCATATTTGAGATACAATGAAATGTAATTAATGTTCTGTTTAAGTTAAGTTTAGTCCACGTCAGTCAGAATATGCCTATGATATACAAATATTGGCAATGGGTGTGGCAAGGTTCATTCTTACTAGGAATAAGATCAGTAGTTTTGCCAACTATACATTGGATACAACTTTGCCAATTTCCTGCCAGGATTGAGAATTGTGATCACATTTTATCAATAAAAACTGAAAACAAAATAGTGATTGCTTATATATCATATGTGATGAAAACACTTTTTTAATATTATTTGGGAGTGAACATAAAGAGGGATGGCAGACCTGTGAAAGTTTCAAATTTGCCATGGAAATTTTGCCGACATCCGTTTACTTCATTAGAAAAAGTGTTTGCACCCACCACTCTTTGTAAAGGTTATCCAAGTTATTTTAGTGTTCTCTTTTGATAATATTCCATGAAGATAGACCTGCATGCAGGGCCTAGTTTGAATTAAATTGTAATTTGTAGCACGAATGTTCATGTCCAAATCACGCAGTGACCAAAATCTTTTAACGTATTAAGGAAAATATGTTTTAATCTTCGAGGCCTAAATACCTCTGTCCTATCTATCTTCTATTTAAATTTCTTAACTAGTATTTGCTAGTATTAGTATTACGTTTGTGTTTATATTGGGCATTGAATCTTATGCCATGCACAAATTGGATGATGTGTAATTGCTAGGTCTAACGTTAGGCTTGTTGATGTTATTAACTAAGGCCCAGCTTTTGAAGAGGAATTCAGTCGAAATCTATCAACAAAGTCTATACTTGTAGTTCTTTAAATTCGAAAACGGTTTTTGTCAATAGCGTCACTACAGTAAGCCCAATTAGGACATGCAAGTTGTAAGATATGAAGAAATTCGGCGTTATCGAATATCTAACGTTAGGCTAAAGTTCGTTGACTTTTTCAAATTAAGACTAATCTTTCCATATATCTCGTAAGAATTGATTAAAAAATATGGTTTTGACGCGAAATTAGGCAGAATAAAATAACAGTTCCTTTTGAGTGACATTTGTACGGTTTTTGATAAGTCAAAAAGCTTTTTAGAGACAAACTTTGCCTTGGATAAATTATGATGCCAAAATCATTAAAAGTACTACTGACGAGCTACCAATTTGATGACAATAATATTGTAAACTTACTAACTACATTTTCATCTCTTTATATATAACAAAAAAAGAATGAAATTGAATGATTTTTGGAGCTAATCGTTTACCTTGACAACTTTTTATGGACCGACCACATTTGGGAGTCTTACGTTACATGTTACATGTCTAGCATAAGTAGGCTTACTGTAACGTTAGTGTACGTCATTTTTGCTTAAAAAAGAAACAAAAAATTAAAAGAACAACATGTGTAGATTCCACTCATAGATTTCGACTAAATTTCTCTTCAAAGACCAAAGTTAATAACATGTCTAGGCCTACACAGTATTCAATTTGTACATGACATAAAATTCAACACAAACGTAATACTATAGTTAATACTAACAAAAACTAGGCAAGAAATTAACATATAACTTAGATAGGGCAGAGGTATTTAGACCTCAAAGTTAAAAAAAATATATACCTTAATACGTTAAAAGTTTTGGTCACTGCGTGATTTGGGTATAAATGTTCGTGCTACAAATTACAATTCAATTCAAGTAGGCCCAGTGAATAAATTAAACAACACAATGCAAGTACAGTACTGCATTATTTGCCCTTCAGTTAAGTTATAAACCTTAGATTAATTTAACTTAGGCATTGATTTTTGCATGGTACCCCCTCATTTTTCGACTACCGTTAGGCCTATCTCATTAACATATATTTATGTACCTAGCCCATTGCATTATTTTTTAACTTTAAAGAACTGACTACTAACCTGTGTACGTTGTAACACTACATGTAGCCCTTTATCTGACAAGCAGTACCAAACTGCTTATAGTTAACTTTTTATTGACCGACCACATTTGGGATGCAATGAAATCATGTTTGAACTGAGCTTGATGACCCTTTTTTATATAAGAATATTGGTAATTAATGTTCTGTTTAAGTCAAGTTTAGAGCAAGTTAGTCAAAATAGGCCCATGATATACAAATATTGGCAATGGGTGTGGCAAAGGTCAGTCTTATTAAGAATAAGACCAGTAGTTTTGCCAACTACATTGGACAAAGCTACAATTTTCTGCCAGGATTGAGAATTGTGGTCACATTTTATTCCTAAAAACTAACAACAAAATAGTGATTGCTTAAGTTATATATCATATGTGATGAAAATACTTTTTAGTATTTCTTCGAATGAATGTTAAGAGGGATGGCAGACCTGTGAACAGTAAATTTTCCACGGAAATTGTATATAGGCCTACAATAATTTTACTTCATTAGAAAAAGTGTCCGCACGACTCTTTGTACAAGATATTCAAGAAAATTTAAATGTTCTCATTTGATAATTTCCATGAATATAAGAGCTTTACATTCATGCAGGTACATAATAAGTATATTAATATATAAATATTTGGCTTCTTACATAGATAATAATTTTTCTGAAAGTTGTTCACATTTTTGATGAAATTTGGTCTTCAGGCATACACAAAGTTCACTTATAGTATTTAGTTATTTACTAGTGTAGGCAAAAGATAAGTATGCATAGATGCAATGTTTATATGTATTAATACACACACACACATACACACACACACACTAATTTAACACACAAAAGTGTATGTACATCTACACTATCAAGTTGCATAACAGGTATACGGCCTAATTCAAGCATTAAGGAAAATCACATTTGGATGATCATGCATATAATCTGAGAATATGATCTTATGATGTGATGAATAGACCATGTCTGCGTTTTTCATATATTCATATCACTCATCATTCAGCTGAAAGTTTGTTAAGGTGTGGTCAGATAACATCGGACTAGTAAACGCTATCGCCACTACATAGCTGCTATACGCAAGAATATGCAAGTATCAGCCTTGCAAGTAGTGCCTACTGAGTGAGGTGTTTATCTCACTAGTCAAGGTGAAGTTTTGTTAGAATATATTAAAGCAAATATAAAATCAAACATCAGTAAAAAACTGGCAAAAAGACAAATACAGCAAAAGTAACAAACCACAAATTGAATTGTATGATAAAATTTGAGACATCTAAAGAAATTGTCCACTTTCCGAGTTTGATAATAGTACTGTGTGGATATAGTATGAACATACAGTACTTCATTTCAAATTTATCTCTTCATAAAACATAATGTTTAATGTACTTTCGATGGTAATATGGAATACAAATGTATGAACTTGGTGAATACATCAGCAGGTATTTGCAGTCATTCAAATGATCAATTTTGCATTGTGTCACAGTGCCTTCAAAATCATTCTCCATGTAGCCTAGCATGAATATCAAACTTTTTAAAAGGTACAACAATTCTTGGTATTATATCTACAACTTATGGCCATCCTATATAGGTATGATCTTATATCGTTCAAAATAGTGTAAAAAGAAGCTTAATTTAGTAGACCTTGCTTAGTTGAGAAAACTCCCGCAAGGTCCACCCTAAACCAAAATGTATATATAAATCCCAGATCAAATCTACATCTAGATTTGATATAAAATCACATGCATAATCAGATAAAGACACGAAATTTATTTGTATATCAAATGAACATTAATCAAATTTGATATCTACCTTGATGTGGTCATAATTTCATATGTAATCAATTATTTCTCGGCTCGGTGATGCTTTGTTTCATTTTGGATGACCTAACTTCAGTGGGTTTATGGTTCAAGGCGCGGCCTACTGGATTAAAACATAATTCATATATATCATAGCATAGCAAGGTTTACCGTCCCGAAAAAATCCATTGCTAGGCATTATATCAAGACGGCCACGGCCTTTGATAACCAGTTGTGAACTCACTGGTTGCAGACCCACCGGGATACGAACACGGGAAGTGCGGGTGAGAGGACAAAGCACTAACCACTACACCACGGAGGTCTGTTTATTTTTACTGATTCTGGTCCTATTCGGATTTACGGCTTATATCATTTAAGTTTGACCAAATTAGATTAAAGTCTTGATTTAGACGTAATACTAAGATTACAATTGCCAAAAGAGTTTTCACAGCGATTAATAACTGATTAATTAGATCCGTATTTCCAGGCGTGAACGCTAATACTGGCCTTGTTTAAAAACTCGTGCAAAATTCAATTTGGAGCTTTGTTACTTGCGAAACAACAAATTTTCAGTAAAATCACAACCAACTGTGTGGATTACTCCCCACTGTTATTCTGCGTATAAATTATTGACTAAACTTTAGCGTTTTGTGCAAAACTAATGATCAAATAGGTCAAAATAATGCATTTAACACTGATGTTACTGATAAGCAATCGAGAACAATATGCGTAGTTTGTGTACGTAAAGTTTCCCGCACTGCATGTGCCTACCAATTTGCTGGCGCTTGTAAAGTTCCCGGATGGAAAACAACTTTTGGATTAGGCCTATAGACCTTTTCAATTCTGAATCGGCAATTTCCGGATAATCAATTTAAATAATGTCACATGGCCGAGATTCGTATACTGGAGGAATCTTATTGACCAATAAGATACTGGAGGATCTTGACCGTTTGCACAATTCATACACGGTATTGGACCAAGCGCACGTATCATACGAGCGTTATAGATAAACATAGGCGGTGGAACCGAGGAGAGGGGTGGGGAACGCCCCCTTTTACACACACTTTTCTCAAAAGTTTAAAAAGTGCCCTTTTCAGAGAGAAAAAGTGCTCTTTTTCTGAGGGAAAATGCCCCTTTAAAAAGTACAAGTGCTATTTTAGAGAAGGATTATACTCTTTCAAATATTGAACACCTTTTTTCTTCATATTATATATATATATATATATATATATATATATATATATATATATATATATATATATATATATATATATATATATATATATATATATATATATATATATATATATATATATATATATATATATATATATATATATATATATATATATATATATATATATATATATATATATATATATATCTGATATTTAATTAAAGAAAGGAACACAAATATTGCCCTGAAAAGACAAAAAAAAAAAATGAAATTTCACGCGCATACACTATTCTGAATTTTCTTATAGAACAAAGTTGGGGCCCAACAGCCATATACATATTGGACAATATTGGACTTTTTCATACTTCAAAAGCTTTCACCTCTAAGTTCCTACCTTTGTTTTCCCACATTAGAATTTGTAAAAACTCTTTAAAATAAGAAATTTTTGCGAGCAACCCCAAATTTCATTAGTGGGGCATCTTTGAAATGAGCCATGCAGGGCAAAACCTTTTATTTGCACCAGGGCCATTGTAATGACATAAACTAACGTGCCCTCTCGGGCCTCTCCCCATCTTTGTAAAGTTTAAAAGGTGCCTCTTTACAAACTGACAGAGATATAAAAAAAAAGTGTTATTCTAAATATTAAAACATATTTAAGTCCCCTTATTATAATTGATCTTTTCATTGACAGATTGAAGAAATTAAGACAAACAGCAGAGCGCCTTTAATGTGGGTTCTGGAAAAAACATATAATGAGACACTTGTCACTGATTCGCTGAACACTGGGTGTGAATTTGGGCCATCTGGTCTAAATTATACTAAAAATAGTTACATATCTTATTCTCAGCTGCAAAAAAATGATGGCCTCCATAAGGACCCTTTTGCTTTTTACATATTATTTTACACATTAAATATTCCGATTCATGAACCATACAATGGCTAATCATGATCTATAAGTCTAAATCCTACCGATTTCAACACTTACAGACTTATGATCTATACACTTTCCAATTCAGCAATTGTTGTAGATTTCAATAAATTCGTTATATTTTACCGAATTTTGAACGAAAATATCTTGAATTTTAAAGCTGTAAATTAAAAAAGAAGGAAAAATGGGTCACCAGTGATGTTTGAACCTATAAAAGTTAAGAAATTTTCTTAAGTTTTATAGAATTTTCCGGGGGAGGAGGGTTTACCATATAAAGCTATATTGCTGCGCTACGGACATGCGTTGAAAATATGATGGAAAGTGCCCCTCAGATCCTGTGCACCCCCTTCCCCCTCCCCACTTTCAAACATCTTCCGCCACCTCTGTACATGAAGGAAATACGCGCGCGTATTGCTGCTTACATTTCCCCCTCAAACCTGCACCTGA